>JAHLSL010000176.1:49005-69025 GCA_025920805.1 Petroica traversi | reverse complement strand
GCCGGCCCCGTTGATCCCCGCGCGGTTCCGTTCCAGGCGCGGGACACCCCATGAAGCCGCACCGCCTGGCGCTCACGCACAGCCTGGTGCTGCACTACGGCCTCTACAAGAAGATGATCGTAAGCCACGCGTGTCCGCGGGCCCAGCCGGGAGCGGGGACGGGGGCAGGGGACACAGCAGTGAGCGCTGAAGGCTCGGGGGTGGGGACACTGCCAGCCCTGAGCCCCACGGGGCAGCCGGAGGTGTTGTGGGTTGGCAGCGCCCGTGTGGCATTTCGGTGCCTGCTGCTCCCGCTGGGAGTCTCCGGGAGCTTTAGGAGTGGAGCTGTTCGGTGTGGGGAAGAGAAGGCTCCAGGGAGAGCTCAGAGCTCCTTCCAGTGCCTGAAGAGGTCCAGGAGAGCTGGAGAGGGACTGGGGACAAGGGATGGAGTGACAGGACACAGGGAATGGCTTTAAGCTGACACTGGGTAGATTTAGATGGGATTTGGGGCAGGAATTGTTCCCTGGGAGGGTGGGCAGGCCCTGGCACAGGGTGCCCAGATTTGCTGTGGCTGTCCCTGGATCCCTGGCAGTGCCCAAGGCCAGGCTGGACAGGGCTTGGAGCAGCCTGGGATAGATGAAGGTTGGTGAATTTGTAGAGGATTCCAAGGAACTGCTGAGGTCAGGTTTGTTTGGAGGCCATAGAGATGCAATTTGTGAAAAGAATTTTAGATGTTTAGATATGAGGAAAGTTTCCTTAATTAATGTACTTCTCAAATAAAATCACATCCAGTGCAGTGACTGGGTGGAAATGCAGCCCCTGGGGGGACTGCAGGGAATCTTTGCAGAATTTCTCTTGCAGATTTTTGCTGTCACTGTGTGATTTTCCTCAAGGAGCTCCCCTGGAGTTGGGCTTTTCCTTGCAGGAACAACCAAAAAACATCTTGTGACCTAACACTTTTAAATGGCAGATCCCTGCCTGAGGGAGGCAGTGGCAGAGCTCTGTGTTTTAAGTCTTGAAATTCTTTTGTGGGGGGGGTTATATTTTCCACAAGATGCCTCCCTGGAGCTGAGAACCTCAGAGACAACTTCATCCCGAAGAGTCAGGGACTGGGAAAGTGAGGAGCAGATAAAAGCTGGGGTTTGGGGCAGTTGGGACTTGAAAAAGGCTCTGGAAATGAGCAGGTTTCCTGCTCAGCCCAGAAAACAGGAACGTGGTGCAGTTGTCCTGGGGAATTTCCCTTTGGAGACCAGCCTGTGCATCTCGCTGGAATGTTCGTGTCACACTTTTCCTCTGAATAAGAGAAGTTGGCAATCACAGAAAATTGAATTTCCTCTCCCGTTGGTGTTCATTTTTAACTTCCCCTCTAGTGAGGTGAGTGCCCCAAGAGCCAAACTGGCAGACCTGAGTTGTCACAAATCCTGAATTTGCATCCATCCACCTCCCTGACCATTTTCCTTCCCAAAGGAAACAAAACTTAGGCAATTCTTCCATCTCTCTGGGAGCTTTCTCCAAATCATTCCAGCAAATCTGGCAGAGGGAGCAGAACCCCCCTAGATCAAGGTCTTAAAATTGTGGGAAGCTGAGGAAGGAATGACACCTCCCCCCCAGTGAAGGAAAAGCTTTATTTTATTTGTATAACATTAAAAATGAAATGTTATTTGTATAAAATTTGTTTATTTATATAAAATTCACGTTTATTTTAGTTATATAAAATTCACATTTAGTTTATTTCTGTAAAATTTACGTTTAGTTTATTTATATGAAATTTACATTTAGTTTATTTATATGAAATTTACATTTAGTTTATTTATATGAAATTTACATTTAGTTTATTTATGTGAAATTTACGTTTAGTTTATTTATATGAAATTTACGTTTAGTTTATTTATATGAAATTTACGTTTAGTTTATTTCTATAAAATTTGCGTTCAGTTTATTTCTGCAAAATTTACGTTCAGTTTATTTCTGCAAAATTTACGTTTAGTTTATTTCTGTAAAATTTATGTTTAGTTTATTTCTGTAAAATTTGCGTTTAGTTTATTTCTGTAAAATTTGCGTTTAGTTTATTTCTATAAGGTTTGCATTTAGTTTATTTCTATGAAATTTACCTTTAGTTTATTTCTGTAACCTTTATTAGAAAAGGTTTCGTTTTGCTGCCTAGGAAGAAATTTTAGGGCAAGAGCTGCAGTCAGGGGAGACAGGAGATGGATTTATAAAAGAGAAAAATGAGAGGAGAGCAGGTTTCACGCAGTTGTTGCATTTCAGTGACCACAAACACCAACATTTGCACATTTTCACGTGGCTCACACAGGCCACTTGTCCATCCCTTGAGATTTCTCCCAGCCCAAGGAGACCATGGAGTTTGGGTGGGATTGAAGCCTGCTCTGTCTCTGGCAGGTGTTCAAGCCCTACCAGGCGTCCCAGCACGACATGTGCCGCTTCCACTCCGAGGATTACATCGACTTCCTGCAGAGGGTCAGCCCCAACAACATGCAGGGCTTCACCAAGAGCCTCAACGCCTTCAACGTGGGGGATGACTGGTGAGTGTCCCCAGGGCTCCCCTGGAATGGCCCATCCCTCCCTCCTTTCTGATCAGAATGAGGAGTGTCAGGCTTTGGAGCCTCCTCGATGCCTTTCTTTGCTCTGGGGAGGTTGAAATTTTCCTCAGATCTTGGTTTGGGGTTGTTCTGGGAGTACCTCCAGTTCTTCTGTCTTTGTTAAGAATTTGGCTGTTGCATCCAACTCTGGGGGTCAGAGAACATCAAACTGGTGGAGGCACCAGGATGATGCCAGGGATGGAGCAGCTCTGCTGGGAGGAAAGGCTGGCACAGCTGGGATTGTTCAGCTGGACAGGAGAAGCTTTGGGGTGAGCTCAGTGTGGCCTTGCAGGGCCTGAAGGAGCTGCAGGAAACACGGAGAGAGACAATTTCCAGGGGATGGAGGGACAGGACACAGGGAATGGCTCCCACTGCCAGAGGGCAGGGATGGATGGGATTTTGGGCAGGAATTGTTCCCTGGGAGGGTGGGCAGGCCCTGGCACAGGTGCCCAGAGCAGCTGTGGCTGCCCCTGGATCCCTGGCAGTGCCCAAGGCCAGGCTGGGCAGGGCTTGGAGCAGCCTGGGACAGTGGGAGGTGTCCCTGCCCATGGTTTGGGGTGGGACTGGATGAACTTTAAGTTCCCTTCCAACCCAAATCATTCTGGGATTGGGAGCTATGACAGTCCCCCCCTTTCCTGAGGCTCTGTCTCATTGTGTCCCAGCTGTGGGCAGGACAGACTGACAGGTTTTGGGAACAATGAGGCCTTTTCCAGACTGGTTTGGAAGCTTTGGGAATCATTATCAAATTCCCTGTGTTTCCCACTGGGTTTGATCCAGCTCAGTGGGGCTCTGTGAGTTACAGGCAGTGTCAGAGTGATCCTGACCCCAAATTTCTCTTTCACAGTTTTATTCTTGCTCAGGTGTTAGCCCTGGGCAGTTTGGTTGTGGCTTTGCTCTGGAGAAAAGGGCAGGGATGAGCTGTTCTGGGTTTGAATGTGGTTTCTTTTCCAGCCCAGTGTTTCCAGGCCTCTTCGAATTTTGCTCTCGTTACACCGGGGCCTCCCTGCAGGGAGCTACACAGCTGAACAACAAGGTAAGGGGCTGATCCTTGGGGAGATCTTTTGGAAGCCAGCTGGAGCTTTGGAGGAGGAGGAAAAGCCAGGAGGGTGTTGTGGAAGTGGAGAGGAGGGTCCAGGGTTGTCACCACCACATTGTCACCTTGAACTTGCTTCTCTTTCCTCCCTCAGATCTGTGACATTGCCATAAACTGGGCAGGGGGGTCTCCATCACGCCAAGAAGTTTGAGGTAATGAGGCAGATCTGTGCATCCCTCTGTGTTTGGGGCCTGGGCTCTGTGTTGATCCCACCCTAAAGCTGTTGGGGTTTCTCTCTCTTCCAGGCTTCGGGCTTTTGTTACGTCAATGACATCGTTATCGGCATTCTGGAGCTGCTCAAGTAAGGACAGGGGAAGGGCTGTGCTCTGCTGGCTCCTCACTGCTTTCTCTCTGCCTCATTTGTCTTTCTGGGAGCCAGGAAGCCCAAAAACTTCATTTTTGTCCTGGCCTCATCTTTAAGACACGAGAAAAGGTTTGAGAATTGGGATATCTGACTCCAGTTGTGTCAGAAGAGTTCCTCAATCCCATTTCTCATCCTTGTACAAAACATTCATTTCAGGGGCTCCTGATTCTTAGCCTTTTTGCCACAGTAGCTAAATGCAAGTTTTGGTTCACTGGAGACCCAAAAATGACTCAAATCTTTCTGGAGTTGCTTGAGTGGCTTAAGAGCAGGACTTGGGCTGCACATGGATGATTGAAGGACGCTTGGCCTCAGTAGATAAAAGGTTATTTTTCGTTTTCTAAAATGGAAAAAAATTCTGAATGAGAAGAAAAGTTACAGAAATACCTTTAGTTTCTTGAATTTTTTTTTGTACTTCAAAGCACCTTCCTTGTCACTGAACCTCAGACAAGTTGTCATGAATTTTAAAAAGATTTGATCAAACAATTCTTCCGTGACTGCTGGCAAGTTTATTGCCCTCAAAGTCAGATTTATGGGATGTGCTGGGATTTTTTGTTCCCCCTTCCCTGCTCCCTTTGGAACCCCAGGATTTCCCTGGGAATCCCTGCACTCCCATTTCCTAATCCCATCCACCACAGGCCTCAAATACAGCCCAGTTCCCCCTCATGGGATATTATTTATGTCCCTGTTCTTTTGTTCTCTGCAGGTTCCTTTCCTGCAGCAGGTGGCTGCATTTTGGGTTTGCTTCTGTCTCTGTGTCTCTGGCTGCTTCTCCAGTAAATTTAGCCCAAAAACTGAGGGATTTTTGGTGCTCACCAGCTGGGACACAGTGCTCCAGTGCTGTGGCATGAGGAGGAAATGAGTGTTCCCACCTCCTCCACGCCAGCTTGCCTTTCATTTCCTGATATGATTGAAATCACTGGAGCTCTTAAAGATTAACTCTGAGCACATTGGAAACAAGAACCTGCAGCTTATTTTAATCAAGTTCTTTCCCAAGACATTTCTGGCCCCGTCTCAAAAACTCTTTTTGTTCTAATATCCACTTCCAGAAGAAAATGCTTCCAATACCAATTTCCAAGCACACCAGAAGATGTTTGAGTTTGTGGCAATGCCTGGAGTGCAAACTTTGATGTGTTCCACAGGTACCACCCCCGTGTGCTGTACATCGACATCGATATCCACCACGGGGACGGGGTGCAGGAGGCTTTCTACCTGACAGACCGTGTCATGACAGTGTCCTTTCACAAATATGGCAACTATTTCTTTCCTGGCACGGGTAGGTGCTTGAATTTCTGATGTAATTAGTGCTTCAGGACCCTTTGGGAGCTCTGCTGGAATACAAAAGTGGAAATCTCCCAATTTGGACTGCGGGCGGAAATACTGGGAGAAAGCGATTGGGGGGAATAAAAGTGGGGTTGTTTGTAAGAAAGGGGTCCTGATTAGGTGGGAAGACTCAGCCCAGCCCAGGTCTGGCCTTTGCACAGCTCTGCAGTCTCAGGGCTCGTGTGGCTGTCCTGTTTTACAGGTGACATGTACGAGGTTGGTGCAGAGAGTGGCCGTTACTATTGTCTCAACGTGCCCCTACGAGATGGCATCGATGACCAAAGTAGGTGTTCCCTGCCCTTTACCCCTGGCCCCAGGGGTTTCCTGCTCCTTCTGCTCCAGAGCCATGACAATCCACCTCTCTCTCCCAAGGTTACAAGCACCTCTTCCAGCCAGTCATTAACCAGGTGGTAGATTACTATCAGCCCACCTGCATAGTCCTGCAGGTAAGGAAGCAAACCCCTGCGCACACACCCACACCTTCCAGAGGGCTGTCCCTGTGTCACCTCCTGTCCCTGGGGGAGCAGGGTTGGTGTGGAGCTGCAGAGCAATGCCAAAACTCCCTTTTTTTTTTTCCCCTGTTCCCCAGTGTGGTGCTGATTCTCTGGGTTGTGACAGGCTGGGATGTTTTAACCTCAGTATAAGAGGCCATGGGTAAGTACAGCAGGGCTGGGCACAGAAAAACCACCTGAAGGGCTCTGAGCAGTCTCTGCTGTGAGGTTGGAGCATTGGCTGTGGCCTGCCAGCAGATTTTCGGGATTTTTTTTTTTTAATGTTTGTGTGACTGGAGGGGGTCTGAGAATGAGGCTTTGTACCAGGAGCTGCAGGGGGGTGATGGAGGAGGAGGCCATAGAGATGCTCTGAGCTGGAGCCAGGCTGGAAGAACTGGGATTGTTCACATGGAGAGGAGAAGGTTCCAGGGAGCCTTCAGAGCCCCTCTGAGGCTAAAGGGGCTCCAGGAGAGCTGGAGGGGGACTTGGGACAAGGAATGGAGGGACAGGATACAGGGAATGGCTTTAAGCTGACACTGGGTAGATTTAGATGGGATTTTGGGCAGGAATTGTTCCCTGGGAGGGTGGGCAGGCCCTGGCACAGGGTGCCCAGATTTGCTGTGGCTGCCCCTGGATCCCTGGCAGTGCCCAAGGCCAGGCCTTGGAGCAGCCTGGGACAGTGGAAGGTGTCCCTGCCATGGCAGGGGTAGATGAGATGAACCTTAAGGTCCTTTCCAACCCAAGCCCTGTGGTGGTGATTCCTGGGTGGAAGCTCCAGGTGTATCCCAGCAGCCATGGCAGGGTGGGGGTTCAGAGAGGCATTTCTGCCACGTAAACCTGTGCTGCAGGTTCCAAAAGCTCTGGCATTTTCCTGTTTGGGGTTTGTAGAGAATGTGTGGAATATGTGAAGAGCTTCAACATCCCCTTGCTGGTGCTGGGAGGAGGAGGGTACACGGTCCGGAACGTGGCACGGTGCTGGTGAGTCCCTCTGCCTGCCCAGGGGCACTGCCTGGCCTGTGGGATTTATTCCTACAATACCCATGTCCCTTCTCAATGCACTGAGCTCTTTTTCCATATTTTTTCAGGACTTATGAAACATCTTTGCTCGTAGATGAACCAATTAGTGACGAGCTCCCATACAGTGGTAAGCTGGAGTTGCCTTTTTTCCTCATTGGGTGAAATTCTTGGGATGTTCTATTCTGCACTGACCAGGGCCAGAATATCAGTGGAGATGGCCTTAGCCATGCCTGGAAGTGTCCAAGGCCAGGTTGGATAGGGCTTGGTCTGGTGGGAGGTCTCCCTGCCCATGCCAGGGGGTTGGAATGAGATGAGATTTAAGATCCCTTCCAGCCCAAAGCATTCTGTGATCTCCCACCCCCCACTTTGCAGTGCTGACACAGCTTTATGTGTCCTTATGGTTCGGTTTGGACCATTTCCTGGTTTTTTTTTGCCCTCAGAGTTGAATATTACTGCTTTTTAAGCTCTGCTCTCTGCCCAGCCCCTCTGTGCTCTAACTCTGCCTCCTTCCACCTCAGAGTACTTTGAATACTTCGCTCCAGACTTCACCCTTCACCCCGATGTCAGCACAAGGATTGAGAATCAGAACTCCAGGCAGGTGAGTGTTCCCAGCCCTGCTGCAATACCAGCTTTGAATTTCCAAAACCCTGTGGCTGATGCTCTGTCCTGTAAAACCAGCTGGAGCCCAGGGCAAAAAAAAAAAAAACAAAAAACCAGTGAAAAACAACAACTGGGTTGTCCTCAGTGTTTCCTGTGTGCTTGAGTGTCAATGATTGAATTCACTCTCCCACCCCTTCTGCTCTGATAAGTGGCTTTTTGCACGAATTTGGTCACCAGGCAGAGCTGTGACACGTCCCACCGTGGTGACCCTGTGTTTTGCCCCTGCAGTACCTGGATCAGATCAGGCAGACCATATTTGAGAACCTGAAGATGCTGAACCACGCTCCCAGTGTGCAGATCCACGACGTCCCCTCGGATCTGCTCAGCTACGACCGCACGGACGAGCCTGACCCTGAGGAGAGGGGCTCTGAGGAAAACTACAACAGGTACCTGAGCTTGTTCTGCAGAAATAGGATTCCCTTTTGTCCCTGAGGAATCCATCTGAGTCCTAGAACGAGTCAGAATCCCAAAATTTTGGGTTGGAAGGGACCTTAAAGCCCGTCTCGTTCTCGTGGGCAGGAAAGTCACTTCTGAGCCTCTGGTTTCACCTAAGGAGATTCTGTGCTCTCCTAATAGGACATTCCCTCAGACCCCAAGGCTTCCAGGTCTCTGTCTCCTCCCTGACAAGGATTTCTCTTCCCCCAGGCCTGAAGCTCCCAACGAGTTCTACGACGGTGACCACGACAATGACAAAGAGAGCGACGTGGAGATCTGAGGGCTCTGCCCTGCAGGACCTCCTGCCTTGGACACAATGGATGCTTGGAGCACACACCTGGGCCCTGTAGGAGCCAGCTGAGCCCTCCCTTTGTCTTAGATTGCATGTGGTGGCAGCAGAGGCAGCCCCACTGCAGGCTCCTGCCACCTGGAGAGGCACAGAGGTGACATGAGCTCCTCACCTGTCACCGCTCTGGAGTGGAACCCGGCCGAGCCCTGGCTGGCAGCTGTGAGTGCCCTGAGCCTGAGCCTGAGCCACGCCTGCCCTGCAGGCTCTGCCAGCCAGCTGGGAGCTGGAGCAGCTGTGCCTATGGTCTCTGCCTCTCTGCAGCAGCTCCAGATCCACCCTGCTGTCCCTGACCTCCTCTCAGGTACCACCCTGCTGTCCCCTGCACTGGGAGCTGCTCCTGATGTCCCTTCCCAGCAGCTGATGCTCCAGGGTGTCCCTGGAGTGGGGAGTGGGATGGAAGGATTTGTGCAGAGCACGGGCTCCTTCCTTCCCCCCACACCCAGATCTGCATTTGCCAACGAGTTCTGCAACACTTTGCTGAGTTGGACACAACCTCCCTGTTGTGTTTAATCCTTGGAAGGCTTAAATCCCTGTGGAACAGAGGTTTGGCTGCCCAGGTCCTGCACCCCTAATGCAGCCTCCAGCTGTGCTCCCCAAGTTCACACACGGCCCTGCTGTGCATCAGCAGGAGACCTGAGAGGAAGCAGCTCCCTGGGCTGTACCCAGCAGATGTTGCTCTGCTGCTGGGTGGGGGAAGCTGCTTCCTCCAAGTGCTCTGTTCTTGCCCTCACCCAGCAGAGATTCCTCCTGGCCATCCCTCAAATCCCAGACTTTGCTGCTTCTTTTCCTGAGCCCTCACCTGGTACCTGTGGTGGTTTGGAATGGGCTGTTTGGGGAGGTGGGGGGGGTTCAGCCTCTGTCTGTACGGTTCTGTTTGGTTACTGATGTCTTGGAACATTAAAGAAGAGGCAGTATTTTTCTTACCTGACCTGTTGTTCGTCTGTTTCATCCCCACAAATTTTTGGCTCCTGTTCTCCCGAGGATCCAGCACATCCCTGGCAGGGTAATGGCAAAGGAATGGAGGGAATTCTTCTCCTCAGAGTAAATGTTGGTGAGTTTTTGGCATCAGTGCACACGAGGAGAGCACCCTGAGCTCCCTTTCAGGCTGGGTGGACACTCCTGTTTCACCTCTCTGCAACAAAAGCTTTGCAGGAAGCAAATCTGCAATTACTATCAATTTAAAAAATTAATTATTAAATATTATAAAAATCTGACTTCTTTCCTGCAATTGTTTAAAATGCCAGGATTTGTCTGAGTGGCAGTGTCCATATCAGCCTCTGCCCTTTGCACTCTCACTGTCCCAAAGCCCTTTTTGGGGACTGTTTATAGTTCCTGTCACTAAAACGTGGCAGTCAGTCAGGCTTATTCCCTGAAAGAGGAATCCCACAGAAATAAATTGTGGTAGGATCAGTCTGGGTGTGGAAAAGGAGGATCAAAGCTCTAACAGAGCTCCTGTGTGAGGGAGGTTTGGTGGATCAGGATCTTCAGGGAAAACTGAGCTGGGAAAGGCATCAGAATGTCATAACCATGGGTGCCAGGGTTTCTCCAAGTTCCAGATTTTAGAGGAGCAGGAACTTCAAAAGCAGGGACTTCACCAGGGACAGGACACAGGGAATGGCTTCCCGCTGCCAGAGGGCAGGGCTGGATGGGATTTTGGGAAGGAATTGTTCCCTGGGAGGTGGGGAGACCCTGGCACAGGGTGCCCAGAGCAGCTGGGGCTGCCCCAACGCTGGAAATATCCCTGATGGAAGGTGATTTTCAGCTGGAAAGGGCTGAATTCCCTGGTTCTGTGCAGAGCTGTGTTTGGGCACCAGGTGGCACCTGGATCGCTGGGATCCTATGGAGGCTCCGTGTCCCTGCTGCAGCCCCTGGGAGCAGCACTGCCAGGCCAAGCTGCACTCCTAGGATGGAGTTTGGGTTTTGGGGAGAGAGCAGAGCCCTGGCTGTGTCCTCAGGGAGGTTCTGGGGTGCTTCAGAGGCCTGGCTGTCACCAGGGCACAGGAGCAGGGCTGGACTTCCCTGTGAGAGCTCCCACATGGCCCAGCAAATCCCGTGGAGTGTGGGCAGGCTGGCACTGCCTTTCTCCAGAGAATCTCCCAGGAATTCCCTCCTGGGGAGCAAGGAATGTTCTGTCTTCATTTCTCATAAAGAATCACATAAAATCTGGTTTTTTTCCTGCTTTACCTGACTCTGACTGGTTCTGTTGGTCCTACAGCCCCAAAATGCAGCAACCCCAGGTTAATGAGCTCACTGGTGGAGCTCAGGCTGTCCCACAGGTGTGGAAAGAGCTGGGAGGTTTGTGCACCCCTGTGCCTGGGAAGGAAATTGGGAAGAATATCCCTGGTTGTTTTGGGTGCTCTCCAGTGCCTGTGGAAAACACCCAGCACACACTGGCACTGACAGGAGCTGATTTTGGGATGTGCTGCCCAGCCAGGTCTGCCTTTCACCCCCCTGAACCCTTTTCCTGACCTCCTTCACCTCCTTCATCCCTGCTGCCCCTCCAGGCCCTGCCCCAGCCCGGGATGGGTGTCCCATTCCCAGGAAAAGGTGCAGCACAGCCATGGGGGTGACATCTCCTCCCTGATCTTTTAAGGACCAAAAGTTTGGGGACAGAAAAATGATTTGAATTCAGCTCCCTCCCTCTGTGCTGAGCAAAAGGGGAGCCTGGCAGGCCCTGACCCACCTGAGTGTCCTGGTTATTCCCTGCTAACCAAATTTCAGAGGCTGAGCTGTCCATGGCACTTGAGAGTGTGGATTTGATTCCTCCTGGGGCAGAATTAACCTGCAGGAAGGAAAAGCCAGAGGAGTTTCCTGAAGGTCTGTGCTGCTGAGCTCAGCCCTGGCTCTGAGGGACAGGTTGGTGACAATTCAGGCAGGGGGTGCCCCTCAGGGACAGCTTGGTGGCCTGGCTGTCACCAGGAGCAGAGTTTGCTCCTCTGTGGCTTCTCTGTGGGAACGTCTGGGCCTGGAAAATCCCCTCCCCACTGCTCCCATTTCAGTTCCAACCCCTCACCCCTTGTCCTGACACCACAAAAATCTCTCTCCACCTTCCCTGCAAGCTTTGCCTCAGCCCCATCAGTGCTGGGCCTGTTAAAATCTGCCTTCCAAGCACAGCCTCAATTAATTACTGTCATTATTATCCCACCAGTCTCATTGTGCATTTTTTCTGTCCACTCCAACCCTGCCAGTGTAAAACCTTTCTTTCTCCTCCTCTCATGGCAGGCCCTGATAAAAAACCTCTCTCCACCTCTCTTATCAGCCCCAGACAAGGAATCCTCACACAATTCCAACAATCTGGGGGGAAAATATTAAATATTGAAGGTCCCACACGTTACTGGTTTCTATCTGGACCAGGGGATATTGTCTGTAACTCTTGGGATGCAGCCCCCAGGAATTCCTTACCCGTCCTATAAAATCAGAGCATTTCTGGAATTCAGTGACCCCTCAGGTCCCCAAGGCCAGATCCAGAACTGATTTAGCTCCTGACACATCTGGAGATGCCCTAAATGGGCAGTGGGATTTTATTCACCCAGCTGGGGGTCAGGGCCTGAGCACCAAATCCAAGTTTCTCTTGAGTGAAGCTTTGGGATTTCCTGGCAGTGCTGGGGACTGCTCCCAAAATTCCTGTTCCTGGTTCTTTGCACATTTTTCCAGCCCCTCTGTGCCCTCAGATCCCCAGGATCCTCTGGCATCACTTCCTCACAGATGTTTTGCTGCAGGCATCAGGATCTTCTCTGGCCAAAAATCTCTGTCCCTTTTCCTTGTCCATCCCAGTGTCCCCAGCTCTGGCACCTCAGAGCCCTTTGGGATTCTGCAGCTGTGGCTCCTCTCCTCCTCCATCAATTCCTGATGTGCCGATGTTGGCTGAGAAGTGGCAGCAAACAGGGACAGAAACTTCTCTCTTCCTCTGGAATATCCTCAGGAAAAACTGAGAAATCCGTTCTCAAACCAGGAGCTGGTGAATCCAAAAGTTTCTGCTGAGGAGAATGATCGGGGGAGCTCACAGGGTCCTGCCAGCACCACAGAATGGTTTAAACTCCAAGGGGTCTCAGGCCCGTTCCTCCTGCTGCAGGTAAGGCCAATCCAAAAGGCAGGGAATGTTCAGGGCATTTTGCAGTCAAGTTGGAGCCTCTTCAAGGCCAGCTCCTCTCCCAGCACAACTGAGCTCTGTTTTGTGATGTTCAACCACCCTTGTGAAAATATTCTCTTTACATCAATCGGGACTTACCTGACTGGAGCTGGTGGCTCTCAACCCTTCATCTCCCTGCTCCTGGTTCCTCATTTTTCCTGGAGCAGCACTGGAGGGAAAATTAATTCTCCTTTGCTTCCTGAAGGAGGCCTGTTTAGAGAACTTTCTCCCTGGATTATTATTAATTCTCCCTGAGAATTATTTCTGCAGGATGTGTGGGGCCTGGGAGCTCGAGGAGAGGGGTTTGAGGCTGTTCCCGTAATCCCTGGGAGCTGAAATCATCCCTGATCTCACCCACACTCAGTCTGGATGCACAGGGAGGGTTTGTCTGACATGAGAAGTGTTTGTCCATCCCACCTCCCAAACTTTCTGCAGCACAGCTGAGATTTTCCAGCAGACATTCACACCTCACACCAGGCCCTGCTGTTGCCTCCTTGTCCTGGGCTGACTTTTCCCGATGTTTTTGGGCCAGCAGTGTTTTCCTGCCTCTTCATCCCCACCCCTGGGTCACCTGGCCTGTCCCTGCCACCTGTCCCCACCCTGCTCCAGGTGCTTTCCTGGGTGGAGGTGACACTTTTAACACGTTGGAAAGTGAGTGGCAGCCAGGCCAGGCTGTGCCCAGGGCTGAACCTTTGTGCTGCTGTCCCCACCCCTGCCGTGCCTTCACCTGGTGACAGCCCTGTCACCCCTCGCTTTTGGGGAGCTGCAGGTGCCACCTGTCCCCACCCCTGCCGTGCCTTCACCTGGTGACAGCCCCTGTCACCCCTCACTTTTGGGGAGCTGCAGGTGCCGCCTGTCCCAGGGTGATGCTGCTGCAAGGAGCACTCAGGGCATCACTGGAGGGGCTGGGTGCGGGTTCCTGGGATGCACTGGGATAAACTGGGATGCACTGGGATAAACTGGGATGCACTGGGAGCCCGCAGCACCAACCACACTGTCCCCACTGGAGCATCAGCGATTTTTCGGGCAATTCGAGCTTTGCCAAACCCCTGATTAAACCCCGACTTAGGCCAAGGTGTTCTCTGATGGATTTTTTCCTTTATGCCGTTATCGGGGCCACTCCGCCCGCAGAACGGGGGTTTTTCCCCGCGCCCCCTTTGCTGTCCCTTTGTCGCTGCAGTGTCGCTTTCACCCGCCAGGTGCGCGCAGTTGAGCCGCGCTGGCGCCGCTCCCGGGATGAGCTCAGCTCGGCCGGGATTGGGAGCCGGGATCAGCTGCTTCCCTGACGTGGCTCTGACGCGGCCCCGCATCCCCCCCGCATCCCCCCCGCACCCCCCGGCTCCCCCCCCGTGACCTCCTTTTCCAGACAAAGACGGGAAGCGCCGCTGCGTGCGCATCCCTCCCTCCATCCCCCTCCATCCCCCTCCATCCGGCCCCACTGGAACCTGGAAAAAACAGCTCAGCTCCTATTTCAAGGAGCTTTTGTTCCTCCCCGATTGCTTTCTTTGGGACGTTTGTCTTCCTTTCTTCTGCCCGTGACGGGGACATAATTGGGAGTGGGTCTCCATCTGCCGCCGGGGGGGTTTTGGGGGGAGAAATCCTGGAGTTGGCGCACAAAGGGAGCATCCCCGGCCTTTGGGGTGCTCGGTCACGGGCGATTTGGGGAGCGGGAGCCGGGATTTGCAGTGGTTTGTGCCGGGAAAGGGATGGGGGGATCTCTGGAGCGTCAGTCCCGCTCTTGTGGGGGCTCTGGGGCAGTGCCAGGGCACCCCAAATCCTGCCCTTCCCCGAGTCCTGTCCAGCCCGGGGGCCACCCCGATGTGTCACTGGTGCTTTCCCAGCCCTGCCGGGCTGAGTCACCGGGGAGTGCTGAAAAAACACCCCCAGGAGCCAAATTTCGGCGTTTTTTCAGTCCCCCACTGCTCACGGCCTGAGTTCTGGCCCCTCACCTCTCCATGCCCCTTTTTGTGCAGCAAATCTGCAAAAAAAACCCCTTTTCCTCGAGCCCCATTTCCCTGCCAGGCCCCAGTGCCATCTCACTTGTCCCCGTCCTGCCCTGCCCTTGTATATATTTTTTTCATATATTTAAAAATTCCAATAATAAAATCAATAAAACCAAGCCTCTCCTCCATCCTCACCTGGGTCACACATCTGGGTCAGCCTCACAAAAAGCCTGGCCCCACAAAAAGCTCTGCTCTCTCCCAGGAAAACTCCCTGGAGCTATTTTTTTGCAGTTATATAATTGATAAAAGTTATATAATTGATAAAAGTTATGTAATTCCTTTTCCCTGTGCAGGTTTTTGGGGGTGCCCCACACCCGGCTCGGTGCCCCACAGCCTCTGTGGGGTCGCGGGGCTCGGGTGGGTTCTGGGCATCCCATTCCTGCCTGGATCCCGACCTTTTTATCTTCCATCTCCTCCATCTCTGCTTTATCTGTCTCTTCAATATTTTAACATCTCGCTTTTTCTTCTTCATCCCCTCAGTGTTTGAAATCTCACCAAAAATAAAAATTGGGAACCTGGATTTCTTTCGTGGGGTTTTTTGGGGTCTTTTTGTTGAGGTTTTTTGTTTGTTTTGGAGGGGGGGGGGGTGTTCTGGTTTTTTGGGGTTTTTTGCCTCCTTCCTTAGTGATGCTTTTTGGCCCTTTTTGAAGGGATCTTGGGGAAATTTATATTTTTTTTTTGCAAGGTTTCCTTGGGAATTTCAGCCTCAGCTCCAGCTGGATTTGGGCCTGCCCTGACACACTCCTGCCCAGGGAAAAGCTTGAAGGGTTTTTCCTGCACCCTTTAATTCCCCACACCTTTCCTGGAGACCTCACCTGGGGACCTCACCTTTATCTCCATTTTTAACCCTTTTTTTTTCCCCTGTCCCACAAGAGAAAACACCAAGTTTTGGGTGCTCATCCTAATGTGGAACTTCATAAAAATGAAATTTAAATGTTTTTTCTCCCACATGGAAAATTATATCAATGTGTGGGGCAGTGGCATTAATTTTTAAGAGTTGTGTGTATTAAATAACTTGGTTTTAATATAAAATACTGGGGGGGTTTTGAAGATTTTGGATTTTAATGCAGCAAGGAAAATATTAATGTTAAAGAGAAGGGAAAGGCAACCAGGAGAGCTCAGAGGCTGCTGAAAAAATTTTTAGTGAAGAGAATTTTAGCTTCAAATCCAGCTGGATTTGGCCCTAAACGGGATCACCCCATTCCAGGTGGGAGCTGATTCTCCCTTTATCTCCATTTTTAACCCTTTTTTTCCCTTCCCACAAGAGAAAACACCAAATTTTGGGTGCTCATCCTAACATAGACCTTAATAAAAATGAGATTTGAAGGGGTTTTTAAATTTCTTGTTTTTTAAGAATTGTGGGTATGAAATTTGCTGATTTTAATCCAAATTGCTGCCCCTTTTCTGAGGATTTTGAATGTAAAATAACAAGGAAAATCTGAATATAAAAGAGGAGGGAAAGGCAACCAGGAGAGCTCAGAGGCTGCTGAAAAAAGTTTTTGTAAAGAGAATTTTAGCCTCAAACCCAGCTGGATTTGGCCCTAAACGGGGTCACCCCATTCCAGGTGGGAGCTGATTCTCCCCTCAAATCCATTTTTAACCCTTTTTTCTCGTCCTGCAAGAGGAAAAACAAAGTTTTGGGTGCTCATCCTAAAGTGGAATTTAAATGGAATTTAATGTTCTTTCAACCCTGGAAAATTCTAAAATTGTGTGGGGCACTAGAAATAATTTTTAGGAGCTCTGTGTGTGAAATATTTCGATTCTAACACAAATATTGTTCTTTTGGGGGGGGTGAATGTAAAATTCCAAATAAATGAAATTTCATGGATTTTTTTCAAACTTGAAAACTTCTAAAATTGTGTGGGGCACTGGCAACAATTTTAGGACCTGTGTGAGTGAAATATTTGGGTTTTAACACAAAATACTCTTCTTTTTTGGGGGGGGGTGAATGTAAAATTCCAAATAAATGAAATTTCATGGGTTTTTTCACACCTGTAAAATTCTAAAATTGTGTGTGCACTGTTAATAATTTTTAGGAGCTGTGTGAGTGAAATATTTTGGATTTAACACCAAAGATTTTTCTTTTTGGGGGGGGTTTTGAATGCAACATCCCAAATAAATGAATTTTCACTGGTTTTTACAAACTTTAAAAAAATCTAAAATTGCCTGGGGCACTGGAAATAATTTTTGGGAGCTGCGTGGGTGAAATATTTGGGTTTTAACACAAAATATTTTGATTTTTTTGAGGATTTTGAGGCTAACAGAACAATTGCAAAATACACGGCAGCGAGAGCCAGCCAGGAGAACCCCGGCGGCCACGAGGCTGCTGAAGCTTTCTAAAGGAATAATTTGGCCACCCCGTGAATTTTAACCGCCCGGTTCCGAAAATTTGGGGGTTTTTTGTGCTGCCGGGCCCTGTGGGGATGGAGCAGGGCTGAGAAATTCCGCGCACCCCCAAACCCATCCGGCAGCAGAGGGTGCTCATGCACCGCCTTGAGAATCCTCCTCCTCCCTCAGCCATTTTAGGGGATTTTTCCCTTCCCAGTCTCCATTTTATGCTCCTGATGCAGAAATCCCAAAAGGTCGGCGCAGGGAGGATGCGCGGGGGAGCTGCGGGATGCGCTGCCTTTTGGGGGGATGCCGGGGCGGGATGTGGGGCCGGTACCCCCAGGGATGCAGGGAGAGGGGCTGGAATTCCAGCTGAAATTCCTGCCGGGAGCCCCCCGAGGATGGGAGGCGGCCCCCGCCCTGTATCCCTGCACCCCTCCCTGCCACAGGATGCTGCAGCTGCAGCGCTGCTTTATTTAACCCCTGTCTCGGCTTTTTTTAACTCTTCTTTGCTTTTTTTTACCCCATCTTTGCTTTTTTTTGATCCTTTCCTTTGCTTTTTTGATCCCTGTCTCTGCCTTTTTTTAAACCCCCGTCTTTGCTTTTTTCAAACTCTCGAATTTGCTTTTTTTTACTCCTGTCTCTGTTTTTTTTAACCCCTGTCTTTGCTTTTTTTTAGCCCTGTCTTTGCTTCTTTTTTTAGCCCGTCTTTGGGGTTTTTTTTACCCCTGTCTCTGTTGTTGTTTTTTTTAACCACTATCTCTGCTTTTTTTAAACCCCGTCTCCACAGGAGGCTGAGCAGATCCCCCAGGCTGCCTGGGAGCAGGATGGGTTCAGGATGGGGTTTAGGATGGGCTCAGGATGGGCTCAGGATGGGGTTTAGGATGGGCTCAGGATGGGGCTCAGGATGGACTCAGGATTGAGCTCAGGATGGGGTTTAAGATGGAGCTCAGGGTGGGGTTTAGGATGGAGCTCAGAATGGGGTTTAGGATGGAGCTCAGGATGGGGTTTAGGATGGAGCTCAGGATGGGGTTTAGGATGGGCTCAGGATGGGGTTTAGGATGGAGCCCAGGATGGAGCTCAGGATGGGGCTCAGGATGGGGTTTAGGATGGAGTTTAGGATGGGGTTTAGGATGGGGTTTAGGACAGAGCTCAGGATGGGGCTCAGCTCATCCCCTTGCCAGCCTCCCCATCCCGGAGGGCCTTTTCCTGTTGCCATTGTTCGGCGCACCGAGTTCTGTCCCGCTCCGTTTTTTCCTTCCTGCACTCTCGGGAGGCGGAGGCGGTTGCCCCGGCCCGTGCCCAACAAACCCCGGCAGCGGCGCCTTTCCCAGCTGCGCCCCCGGAGCGCTGCCAGCATTACTGACAAATTATTGTCCTCACCCCTGCTTTCTGTGTCGCTCATCCCGGCGCCCTCTGGGCTTTGCAGGGCTGAGGGGCGAGCAGGGGTTTCGCAGTCCGGGAGGTGAAGCAGCCCAGGGATCCAAAATCCTCCAGCTTCGCTCACCCGGCCAAAGAAAGATGCTCAGAGATGGGCTCAGGGGTCCCCTCCTGGTCCCTGTGATGAGCACAGCGCATTTGTCCCTTCCGTGAGGAGTTTCTGACATTCCAAAAGCTTCCTGACATTGCCTGTGTGTTTTCTAGGTAAAAAGTGCATTTTGGGCGTTTGGGGAGGGGGTTTTTTGTGCCATTTCTGCCTGAGAACCGAAGTGCTGTGCCCTCGCCTTGGCAGGAATGTGCACGGGGAAAATCCCTGCCCTTAGTGCATCCTGCAAACTTCCATCCAGCCGGAGCTGCCGGCTCAAAACCTGCCCGAGGTGTGGATTAAACACTCCAAACTTGGGCCGAGTCCATCAGCAAACTTGAACAAACAAAAACAAACCCCGGGAGAGCTGGGATTGTCTCCAGTGGGTTTGGATGAGCCAGCTCATCCATCAGGGCCAGGATGGGGGAGAAATCCCTGCGGGACCATTCCCAAAAATCTGTTCTTCCCCAGGGCGAGCGCTGCTTGCCCTTGTGCCTTCCCCGCACCCCCTTTACCCCCAAACTCTAAACCCCCGATTTTTGCAGCTCAGCGGAGCCTTTTTGCTGCATCCCCTTCCCGCCGCCCCGCACGAGGATGCTCTCGAGGAGCAAAAACAAACATCACAAGAGCTCCTGCGGTTTGTGCTGACGCTCAGAGCGACTTTTCCTTTAAACACCCCCCAGCTCGAGCTGCCTTTGTGTGTGATCTTGGCCGAAAATAGGTCAGTGATTCCGTGCCGGGCTGGCGGCGAGCGCTGCCCCCGGCGCCGGGCGGGCTCAGCCATAGGCGGCTCGGAGCGAGGGATGCTCGCCCTCCCTGCCTTGTTACCGGGCAGGATCCGCCAGCATCCCCCGGGTCCGCCCCTTCCCGTGACAGCGAAAAACAGCGGGCAGGCAGAATTGAAGGGGGTTTTTGGAATTGTTATAGTTATATAAAAGTGTTGTCTGAATATATTTATATATTTATATTATATTATGTATTTATATTCTATTATATATTAGATAATATTATATATTTCTATACTTTTATATATTTCTATCCTATTAAATATTTATATACTATTATATATTTAAACACTATTATACATTTATATACCATTACGTATTTATATACTATCATATATTTATATGGTATTATATATTTAAACACACATTTATGTACTGTTACGTATTTCTATACTATCATATATTTATATACTATTATATATTTCTATACTATTATGCATCTTTATACTTTTATATATAAATATAAAATATAAATATTTTATATTTAAGCACTATTATATATTTCAACACTATCATATATTTATACGCTATCACATATTTATATACTACTATAGATTTGTCTATTTACTCTATCAATATAATGTATTTATAAATAGTATAAATGCCAAATTTAATGAAGGGTTTTCAGGTACTTTTCAGGCAGATGAAGCCTCCCCTCAATGACTACACCCAAAAATGGACCACGGCTCATGGCTTTTCATTTTTTTATAAATTTGGTCCATTTGCACATTGGGGGTTCATCTCCCAATTACAGCTTCAGGTCATGAAGTCATTTACCCCAAGTTTGCTCCCCCAATTCACTTTTATTTACATTTCTCAGGGACACTCAGGTGTCTTGACTGCCAGGCCTGGAGAGGAATTGTTGTGTCTGCCCAAAATGGGAGAGCAGCAGCTCACACTGGGTATGGAGTTTAGAGTTCTGCACTAAAGAACTGCAGGATT
>JAHLSL010000176.1:0-41071 GCA_025920805.1 Petroica traversi | reverse complement strand
CCCCCCCCCCCCCCCCCCCCGGGGGTGAAGCACAGGGATGAGGATCCAGCTCACAGCATCCTTCCTCAGCCTTCCACACCCCTGGAGTGGTTTGGAATGAGTTCGTTCCCAAGTTCCCACCTCAGAGACCCTTCACAGCTCCCCAACCCCACCACAAGCAGTGTCACACCCTCAAAAGCCCCAAAATGTGTCAGCCACGCAAATCTGCCCCCAGAACTTCCATCCCCGCGCCCGGGGCTGAATTGGGGCTTATTCGCTCTGAGAGATCCAGCCCTGCCAGCCCAAACCGCGGTCCTTCCCAGGACACCCCAAACCTCCGGGCGTTCGGGGGAGTAAATGGGCACCCTCAGCCCTTCCAGCCCCCCTCACTCGCCCCAAAGGCGGCTCTGGTAGCCAGGTCTCCCTCCCCCGGGCTGGCGCTGTCCCTGCGCTGTTTTTGGGGGGCCGGTTCGGAGCCGGGGGTGCCGGCAGGTGGCAGCCTGGGCAGGCGGCACGGGCAGCCTCTCGCAGATGTTTAATGGGATTTCGGAGCTCTGGGATTCATCGGGAGCTGTTGTCAGGGAAACGCAGATCTGCGAGAGCCCGGCGCTCGGCGTTAACCCCCTCGGTGCCGGGGAGGATGCGCTGGAGGGGAGCGATGCGTGCCCGGAGCTCCCAATGCCCGCCTGGCTTTGTAGGGTCAGCTGTTTTGTTTAGGATTGGGGGTTTAATTGCCTTTTAAAACCTGCTGGAGCCCACGGCGCTCCAGGGGGGAAGGTCCTGCCTCCTGCCCGTGTGTCCTGCTCCTTTCCTGTTCAACTTTGGGATGTTCCCACCAAAAAATCTGGACCAGAAGGTGAGGTTTGAGTGCCGGTCTCTCACCTGGGGGTGGAAATACCCCCTAATCCCTGCCCCCAGCACATCCCACCCCGCTCGGCACCTCCTCTGGGGCTTGGGCTAGGCAGGAGGGGGCACCAGAGCCGCGCTGCCGCCGGGGCGGTGCGCCCGCATGTGTCACCCCTGCACGTGGCTCTCCCCGGGGTGACAGCCCCGCCGGCGGGGAGGACGAGCAGCTGCGGCCGGGGTTAATCTCCTTACGGGCCTGAGCGGCTGCACGGGAGTGAAAGGGGGATTAGAGGGCAGGGGGGCTCTGGCAGCTCGGGGTGATCGTGGGAGAGGCACGGGGAGAAAATCGGGCCGGGCAGAGAGGGAGAAAACCCTGGGGGAGATGAGAGAAGCAGCCAGAGAGGCCTCGCTGGGCAGCAATAACAGCTGGGGGCTCGGAGCAGGGAAAAGCTTCAGGAATGTGCCCAAAAATCCGCGTGGAGCAACCCCCACCTCCTTCAACCCAGGAGGAAGGGGCTGCCGGGCTGTCTGGGCCTTAATCCATTCCCTGCCATCCCGAGGGGGGAGTTGGATGCTTTCCCACCTCCCCACCCTCCCCATCACACTCAAGGGAATTCAATCATTCCCTAAAGAATGGGAACCCACGGGATTTGACCCAGTGCCTGAGCAAAACGGAGGAGCAGGACAGGGAATGTTTTTGATGCCGTTTCCTGGGGCAGGGCAGGGGGTGAGGCTGCTCCCCACAGAGGCTCCGTGGTGGATTCCAGAGGCTGGGCTCTGTCCCCTCCTCCTGTCACGCTGCTGTCACGGGGTCCTGTGCCTCCCTTGCCCGTGGCTAACGGGTGTCCCATGGGAAGTTTTGCAGGAGGTGCTCTCTGAGCTGAGCCTCCACTCTGCTCCTTCCCACAGCAAGCTCCAGGGCTGGATGGGATGGAAAAAAAAAGAAATACCTGCTCTCAGTGTTTGGTGTTTGTGCCTTCATCTCAGCTGTCAAGGAAACCACGGCATGGGCAGCACACCCAGCTGGGATTGCTGCTGACGTGTCCTGGCCTTTTATTCCCCATCCAAAAGAGCTTCTCCACCCCTCCATTTGTGCTGGCTCGCAGAGCACCTTCCCCGGTGCCATCGTCTGTTCTCCCGCCCGGGAATGAGGCCCAGAATGCCAAAGGTTTTTTCTTAGAATCGTAAAATCACGGCGTAGTTTGGATTGAAAGGGACATTTAAAGGTCGCCTGGTTCCAACCCGAGCCACCTTCCGTCAGAGCAGGGTGGAAGAGTGGGGGAGGGAGATCTCTCAGGCAACGTTTGGAAAAAGAAAACCAGAGTACAGAGATGGAAGTGATGAAGCTGCAACTTTTCCGTTTCTCACAGAGAAGGAGGAGAAAGGTCAGGAGAAACATGGAGAGAAATCTCCAAAGTTTCCCCAGCTTACCCTGGCAGTGGGATTTTTTGCTCGTCTTTTACGTGCAGAGAAGAGAAGGGATTTAAAGTAACATTGAGGGGCTGGAGCGTGTCCAGGGCAGGGAACAGAGCTGGGAAGGGTCTGGAGCCCCAGGAGAGGCTGAGGGAGCTGGGAAGGGGCTGAGCCTGGAGCAAAGGAGGCTCAGGGGGGACCTTGTGGCTCTGCACAAGTCCCTGACAGGAGGGGGCTCAGGGGGGTCGGGCTCTGCTGGCAGGAAACAGGGACAGGAGGAGAGGGAACGGCCTCAGGCTGGGCCAGGGGAGGTTTGGGTTGAATATTGGGATAATTTCTTCACTGAAAGGGTGGTCAAGCCCTGGAACAGACTGCCCAGGGCAGTGCTGGAGTCACCATTCCTGGAAGTGTCCAAAGCCACAAGGATGTGGCACTGGGGACAGGGTTCAGTGTGAGCACAGCAGAGGCTCGATGACCTCAGAGGCTTTTCCAACCTAAACAATTCGACAATTGTAATAGGGAACTGTTTTGGCTTTTGGCCTCGGTGGGGTCCAAGGTTAATCCGTGCTTAGCTCAGCCCTGCTGACCCACCAGACCCTCGGCAGCTCAGTCCCTGCGTGGCTGAGGTGTCCTGGTGCTGTGACATCCGAGCTGTCCCTGTCCCTGTCCCCTGACGGGATCAGCAGCAGCCCAAAAGCTGCAGGTGCAGCACCAGCACCACGTGTGTGCCCAAATGCCACCTCAGCTGGGGGTGACAATGTTCTCTGTGTCCCAGCAGGAGCTGCTTTCACTCCTCCAGCTCTTTCCCAGAGGAACATTGCATGCTCGGATCACAGGAATTTCTCACTGTTATCCAAACTCTGAGGGGACACTGACCACTGTCACAGCTGCTCCAGACCCAGCTTCCCTTGGAAGGGGAGGATTTTCCCTCCCACAGCTGCCACAACAAGGGGCCCTGACTCGCAGGGGACACGAGGGCTCTGCTAAGGCCTCGAGGGAGCAGGAGCCTGGGCAGGGACACCCAGAGCCTGAACTCTGCCTGTCCCCATGGGATTTTCCCCTCCTGACCCTTGGCTTTTCCCTTTTCTGCTCCTTTCAGAAGGTGATTTCAGGGCAGGGTGGCATCTGTGTGGTCCCTTCGTGGCTGAACCCTGGTGAGCAGCTAAACACCACCAGCTGCTCAGTGACCAAACACCTGCCAAGGGGAAGTGGTGAGTGAATTAATGAATTAATTCCTTATTTCACTTTGTTTGCAGCCTCAGCTCTTGCTTTATCCATCAAACCATCTTCATCCGTCAAACCACCCTCATCTCTACCTCACTCTCCCAGCTGGAGGGGCTGTGTGGGGCAGAGCTGCCCACTGGGATTAACCCAGTGTAGGATTTAACTCTGTGGAATTTGGTTATAGGGGTAAAATAGAAACAAGAGATCTCTAAAGATGGGTTTAGAGCATGGGAGTTTATTGTGAAAGAGCGTGGGTGTCAGAGGCTGCTGGGCTGCAAGACACAGCTCAGAGCAGGCCAGAGAGAGAGAGAGAAAGAGGCAAAAAGAGAGAGAGCAAAAAGAGAGCGATTTGCCGTTTACAATACAATAAATCATCTTCTCTGTTGAATATTCTAATTCTCTTTAACCAATCTGAAACAAGCTACAAACTCTACAATATTTGCATGCAACCTATAAGAATCATCACATTACCATACGGGGTTATATTTTAAACCTTAAAAAAACTGCTTTTGGGAATCTCTCCCAGGCAGGCAGGGTTTGCTCTGACCTTTGGAGCTGCCTGGGCAGAGGGCATTGTTCTATCAAGAAGGAGGATTCCCTTCAGCCAACTCTACCATTGTTTCTTAGTTACTCTTTAACTCAAACCTTGTCTTCATCTCAATTTCAATTATACTTTCCGTATTTCCAGCATCTTTTGCAAGGTAATCATATCTATAAGGCTTTCCTATTTCATCTTCCCCAACACCCAGCCCAGCTCCCAGGCCTGCTCTGTGTGTGATCCTGCTGGAGCTGCTGCTTCCCTGAGCCCTCCACCCCACGGACCTCCCATCTGATGCTTTGTGGAGCTCTCCCAGCGGCGTTTTCCTTCAGTTGTCAGGACGTTCCTCCATCCCCCGTGGCGGCTGCGGGGCAAGGCAGGAGGAGCTCAGCGGGTGAGCCTGTCAGCTCTGATCTCGGATTCCCACCCTGCCCGGGCAGCTGAGCCCGTTCAGCCACCAGGAGCTCCATCCCCAGGCTGGGAAGGAACGGGAAAAGCCTCGGGGCTGCTGTTTGAATGAGCTGTTGTGGGGGAGTGAGGTCAGGGAGAGGGAGAAATGTGGATCTCTCACACAAGGGCTCGGTGTCCAGGGCTTGTCCTCCCCCCAGAGCTTCACCCACACGATTGGGAGCTGGTTTGTGATTGAGATGACCCAACTGGTGTCCTTCTCTGTCACCTCCACGTCACAGCTGTGCCATCTGCTCCCCAGCACACGGGGAAGTGAGGGCAGAAAATCGATCCCAAATCCATCAGCGCCGGCCCAGGGAGAGAGCAGGGGCTGGATGTGAGGGAACCCTGATTTCTCAAAGCAGAAACTGGTGCAGAGATCAGACACATTACCCCTCATCCCAAAGCTCAGGCTCCTCCCTGCTTTGTGGCAGAGAAGTTGGTGGTGTTCACCTCAAACCCCAAATGGAGCCGGAGCAGTTTGGAGCTTTGCCCGTGGCAAAATCTCGCGGAGACAAAAAAATCTGTGTGTTGTTGGTAGAGGCAGCAACTTCTGAGTCTTCTTGAAATGCTTTGTCAGTCTTGTCCAAAGCCACTGCAATCTCAGAGCAGATCTGCTGGAGATGAGAAAAAAAAACCAGCTTTGACGGGTATGTGATTCCAGCCCAGCAATCCCTTGGTCAAGCCATAAATACTTTTCCCCAAAATTACATTGATGCACCGTAAATCCAGTGTTTACCTGAGCTGCTGATGATATCAGGCTGATAAAGCCCACCTGGATTTCCAAAGGGGTCTCTTGAAGAAGCTGAGTCCCTGTGGGAGGAGAGGGGAGGTTCCCACACAGCTTTAACCCGGTATTTAACTGGTTAAAAGGCAGCAAACAAATCACATCGGGCAGACTGGGAGCAGTAGGAATATTTCTGGCAACATTTCAGTAGGGAAAAAACAAAAGGCTGAGCGTAAAGGGATGCAGAGGAACCTCACTCGGATGCTTGGTGGCTGAGAGGGCTGGGAGGGCTGCAGAAGGGAAGGATCCAGGGAGAGCTCAGAGCCCCTGGCAGGGCCTAGAGGGGCTCCAGGAGAGCTGGAGAGGGACTGGGGACAAGGGATGGAGGGACAGGACACAGGGAATGGCTTCCCACTGCCAGAGGGCAGGGATGGATGGGATATTGGGCAGGAATTGTTCCCTGGGAGGGTGGGCAGGCCCTGGCACAGGGTGCCCAGATTTGCTGTGGCTGCCCCTGGATCCCTGGCAGTGCCCAAGGCCAGGCTGGACAGGGCTTGGAGCAGCCTGGGACAGGGGAAGGTGTCCCATGGTTCTCACAGGAATGAGATGATCATTAAGGTCCTCTTCACCATTCTGTGATTTTATGACCTCAAAAGCGTTTTCCTGCTCTGGATGCTTTTCCCTTTTAATTCCACGAACAGAGAGATGCTCCAAGCTGACGATTTCGAATGGGAGTTGGGGGTGCCCATGCAGTATCTGCATCAGTTAAAACCTCAAAACCCCCTCTGAGATCCAGAAATCCCTGGGAAAGGAAAGAAAGGAAGGAACAGCAATCACAGCAGTGGCTCTTTTTTTCCCCCTTTGTTTTAATTTCTCTGAGCCTGCAGCTCTGGCTCGGCTGCCTGAGGAGGGACCTCATGAGCCAGATCGGGTGCGGAGGGAACGGGACAACCCCGGAGCTGCTTAACTCGGGAAAGGGGCATGGGGGAGGCATAGAAAATGACAAACTGGAGGTGCTTGTGTCCCCGGTGTAAATGAGAGCTTGAATGGAGCCGGGAGGGGCAGGTTTAAAAGCCGAGACGCCACTTCCCAGCCCTCCCCTGCACAGGATGCTGCGGGGCCTCGCGGTTTAAAAAAAGCACCGGGACACATTTATGGAATAAAAAGGTGGGAGGACGTGAGGAAACTCAGCGGTTGAGAGAGGCGAGAGCATCGCTGGGGGCGTGAGAGAGTAATTGGGAGCTGCGGGGAGCGGAGGGGAAGGGGGAAGGCGCAGTCTGCCGGGTTCACGCTGCGGTGGGAAGGGGGTGAGCTGGGGGAGAGACGGGCCGTGGGAGGAGGATGGCTCAGCCCGGAGGAGCTGTCGCTGGAATTTCGGGCTCAGGAGCGGGATCAGAAGCGTGGGAGAGCCAGGCCCGGGCTGGGGAGGAGGCGCTGCTGGCTCGGAGGGGAATTTGCAGGAGGACAAGCGGAGCATTGAGCTCCTGCTTCCTTTCAGCCCCGTCCGGCTCTGGCCCAGCCCAGCTGGCAGCTGGGGGGACCCCCCCGAGCCCCCTCCTTCCTGCGGCCCCGGGGGCTCAGCGCACAAAGCCGGGCAGCTCTGAATGCTCCCTGTGTTGTCTGCGCTCGCCAAATGCTTCATCCCCGTTGCTGCCAGAGCCCCGCGGGCTGTGACCCATCGGCAGCACCCACACTGGGCCCTGCGCCAAAAAATACCCACGGCGAGCAGGGGACAGCGGGGAGCGCGAGTGGGAGGGGGGATGTGCGGCTGTGGGGGCTGTGGGTCCCCTCCCAGCTGGCTCCGCGTGTGACCTGCGTGTGACAACCCTGTCCGCGCCATCTCCTGCGCACACCCCGCGTTCCTCTTGCGGTTTTTTGGGGTTTTGGGGCTGAGGACAGAGCCAGAAGTGACACCTCCTGCCCGCTGTGCCGCAGCTCCTCCGTTTGGGGAGGGGGGGGGGGGGGGGGGGATTTTCAGGGATGCTCCAGGGCACGGAGATGCTGAGAGAGGTTTGTGGTTGTTATTTAGCGGTCTCCGAAAGGCTTTTAAATCCTACAGCTTCTTTCTGCTCAGTTTCACGTGCCTGCCTTTGGAGCAGGGGGCGCCTCGGGAGCTGGGGAGGGCAGCCAGGGAAGGTTTTCAGCCCTGAAAGAGTTAAACCCTCCCTCCTGCAGCGCCTGGGCAAGAACTCAGCTGCTGCTCCGTATCCCCCTCCCTTCTGCCGCCTCCTCCCAGTCGTAAAAACGCATCTTCCGCGGCCCTGCCGGTGCCGGTGCCAGCCCCGGGGCCCGGGCAGTGCCACTCTCACCCCGTGCCCTCGGCCACCCGGTACCCCGGGCCGGCTGGCGCTCGGCAGCTGCTCTAATTCGGGGTTGCTGCCTCGGCCGTGGCGTCATGAGCTGGATGAGCTCAGGTTTTAAGCCGCAGAGGCAGCTTAAGGGGAGAAACCCCTGTCTGGTCTGGTTATTGGGGCAGCAGCGCCGGCAGGATAACAGGATAACACCAAAGTGTGGAGCGAGGGGGGGCCGGGGGAGCTGTAATCCACTGCTAGTGCAGCCCTGGGACAGCCTGGGGACAGCAGCCTCCATCACAGCCACGGCATTCCCCCGTGGGATGCGCAGGGAATGCACGGGATGCACAGGGAATGCACGGGATGCACAGGGAATGCACAAGGAATTAACAGGGAATGCACAAGATGCTCATGGAAGGAACAGGATGCACAGGATGCTCAGGGGATGCACAAGGAATGCACAGGGAGTACACGGGATGCACAGAAAATGCACGGGGGATGCTCGGGGAAGGCACGGGATGCACAGGGGATGCACAGGATGTACAGGGAATGCACACGAAATTCTCAGGGAATGCACGGGATGCTCAGGGGATGCACAGAGAATGCACGGGATGCTCAGGGAGTGCAGGGAATGCACAGGGAAGGCACCAGATGCTCAGGGAGTGCACGGGATGCTCAGGGGATGCACGGGATGCACAGGGAATGTATGGGATTCTCAGGGAGTGCACGGGATGCACAGAGAATGCACAGGGAAAGCACGGGATACACAGGGAATGGACGGGATGCACGGGATGCTCAGGAAATGCACGGGATGCTCAGGGGATGCACAGGGAATGCTCAGAGGATGCACAGGATGCTCAGGGAATGCACGGGATGCACTGGAGCCTCCTAAGGAGGAGCTCTGCAGTCCCCTTTGGGTCTCAGTGCTGCCCCTTGAGAGCTCCGGGGTTCTCTGGGGTTGGGGCAATGCCCGAACCCTGAATTTGGGGTGCTTTGCAGCCCCGTGGTGGGGGTGGCTGCACTCCCCGGGGTCCCCAGGGCCGGTGGCTCCCCCAGGAAGGGCTGAGCTGGCCTGGACGAGCTTCTTCCCCCGTTTTTGCCACCCCCTTGTTTTCAGAACCAGCAAAGCCAGCGAGGTGACACGAGGTGGAGCTGACAGCTGAGACCATCAGCTGCTCCAGCTGGACATTGATCCTGGAAAAAAAGGCACAAAGCTGCTGGACCCTCAAGAGCTTCCAGTAAGTAAAATAAAGTTTCACTCTTGGACCTGGGCACGGTTGTGAAGGGTAATTTGTTTTCCTCCTGGCTCTTGGGGCTGTTTGTGGCAGGGTTTGTGCTGTTTTAGCTCTCAGAAGGGTCAAAGGCTTCAGCAGAGGGGAGGAACATCTCCTGTGGTTCTGGTGGTGACGAGGACTGGGCAGAAAGGCAGAACAGAGTAAAGCCCCAGCCCTCCCTGCACAGAGCTCAGCCCTGGGGTGACAGCCGGGGACCCCAGGTCTGGTCCTGCAAGGTTCTGGCTCCTGGTGGAGTTCACAGTGGGAGCAGCTCATGCCTTACGTGTTTCGAGTTTTTTTCTTGTTCTGATTTAATGTATTTATAACACTGAGGGAATGGAGGGATCCAAACCAGCCCAGCACCACCTGGGACTGGCACTGGCTGCTGTCACATCCCTGCAGGCTGATCCCAGCCCGGGGGGGGAGCTGCAGTATTGGGAAGGGGGAGAAGGAAATGGGGTGACTGGAATGATCTTGGAGAGAAGGCATCAGCACCCCCCTGATCTGAGCGGGTCTGAGGCAGCACAGGTGCCACAGCAGCCTCTGAGGACACGCCTGGGGCCACCCTTTCCTGCAGGAACCTCAGCACAGCAGAGCACTGGGGGAGCGCTGGTCCCTCCTGGGGCCACACAGAACCTTTGAAACTTCGGGTTTTAATGCACTTTTCAAAAAATCCCCAAACGGTTTGGGTTGGGGAGGACCTTAAAGCTCATCTTGTCCCAGCCCCCTCCACGGGCAGGGACACTGGAGCAGCCTGCTGCGAGCTTTTATACTCATTAACAGCAATAATAGCAATAATAATTCCATTTCCCGTAGCATTTGGGGCATTCCTGCGGCTCCTTCTCACAAAAAGCCGAGCGGGCCGAGGACAGCGTGTCTGTCCCCCACTGCCAGCCCAGCCCCGCGGCCCCTCCCGGCAGGATGAGCTGGGAGATGCTCTTTGTGCAGGGCACAAAGCCCGGACACGCTGGGGCTCCGCGGTTCCTCTGCCGTCCCAGGTACAGAACCCTGGGAGGAGGTGGAGGAGTTCCCGCACGCGGGAGTTCTGTGCTGGAAATGGGGAAAAGGAGAGAAATTCCATTTTAGAGGGCGGGATTTGCTCTGGGGACTCCCCGCTCAAACCTGGGAGAGCCACGGCCCCTCTGTGGCCGCAGGGGTGTGGGGTGGAGCGCCGGGCACACGGCTGGACCCCTTCCCATCCCTTCAGGGAGTCAGGAAGGGCGGGTAGGACAATTAAAGCATCGGTGCCGCTGCCTTTTCAGCGCCTGGGCTGTGAGAGGGCTCCTTGTCGGGGTGCGAGTGCCAGGCAGGGCAGGCAGGAGCTGCCAAACGCCCTGGAAAGCCTCAAAACGAGAGAGAAATTGGGATGTGTGAGCTGAATCCGGGCCAGGCTGGAGCCCTGCCTGGCAGTTTGTATTTCCTTGTACCAGCTCCCCTTTTTTCATGGCTTTGCAGCTGTGGGAAAAGGATGCTCTGGGAGAGCTTTTATGTACAAAAGATGGAGAAATAAACGTGATTTTTTGGTACAAAAATGTGATTTTTTTTTTTCTTTTGGTCTCCATATCGTGAACCCGGGAGCTTTGTGGCACTGAGCTGCAGGGAGCTCATCCAGGCTGGAGGGGGCAGCTGAGGAGCTGGAGCAGCAGCACAGATGCCTGTGGTGGGCTGGAGAAGGCTGGAAATCCCATTCCCTGCCCCAAAAAGCCACTGTGGCGTGGTGTCTCAGCCCAGACACAGCCCCAGGGGGATGGAGGTGTCCCCTCCTGCCCAAATGTCACCAGGGCTGAAAGGCAGGTGGGTGGGAAGTGGAGAGGACAGGACATTTGGATGTTCCCCAGGGACAAATCAGCAAGCGCAGCTCTGGTCACACCCTCGAGCCTTTTTGTCGCCGAGGGCGTGCACACCTGTGTGACAGCTTTGTGACAGCAGCGTCCGCCCAGCGCTCCTCACAGACACACAAGGAGCACCAGCCCAGCCTCCAGCTGAGTTTAGAGGTCAAACCAGCCAAAACTGGGCCAGGCTGCAGCTACCTGCTGCTCTGCTGGGATGAAGGACACCTTCTCCCAGATGGCCACTCTGGCGGGACAAATGTCCATCCAGGTGGCCCTGGCTTGGTGGCACAGGAGGGGTTTGTCCTTGGGACTGGTTCTGAGCAAGGCTGGAGCCGAGGGTGGCACAGGGACATCCCAGCCCGGGCTGTGCTGCTGCTCTGGGGCCGGGGGCTCCTTGCAGCAGCAGCTTTGGTGCCCAAGTCCTGCTGGCACCTCAGGGTGGAAGCCTCAAGGGGTGTCAAACCCTCCCTGTGGCCACCCCCGACCCCTCTGCCCAGGCAGTGCTGCCTTCACCCCCTGTCTGAGGTGGGGAGCAGCCCTGTCACCCCTTCCTGCCACCAGCACGGCCACCAGCCATATCTCTGTCCCAAAACATCTCAAAACATCCCAAAATGTCCCTGCCTCTTCCTCAGCCCCGTTCCCACCCGAGGTGTTGCTGCAGAGGTGTGGGATGGAGCCAGCTGAACAGCCCTGTCCCCACAAGCACGTACACTCAGGGAGGGCTGGGATAAATTAAAAACCAGGGCAGAGACCTGATTATTGCCCTAGTTTGCATCGGACCTCCGTTTGGGGTTTTTTAGCAGCCTTTTGATGAGCTTGTCAATGACAAGTTGCTAATTGAGGAGTGGGACGCCCACAGCTCCCTGTGAAAACGGTGGAGGGGGGAAAAAAGCCAGGATAAAAAAATAAATTGTTTAAACCTGGCACTGGGCCTGACTGCAGGGACTAGGGGGATGGAGGGAAGCCAGGCTGGGGGTGGGGACACCCCAAACCTCTGGAGGGGCTGGGAGCTCCAGCAGAGAGAGGCCCCATCACCCTGGGGTGCTGCAGCACTGGGGGAGAGCACTCGATCTCCAACAACATCAGGCACCGTGCAGAGCTCCGAGCTCCACATGTTTTTTTTATTCCACGCCCTCCCAAATATATTAATTAATTTATAAAGTCCCCACACGTACTGCTGGGCTAACAAGCACTCTTTAAAGCACAAGCTAAAACACGAGGTAGAAAAAGGATGGGGGAAGAGATAAAAAAAACGTTGTTCTAAAATATTTTTGAAGCTATTAATGGTATAAAACACATTTTTTCCTGCACCCCTGTGGGTTATCTCTCGCACCCCTCTGTGGGGAGCTTGAGGTTGAAGGGATCCAGCCTGGCCTCCTTCCCTGGCCCTTCCCCATTCCCCCTCTCTCCTGCACAAAGCAGCTTTGTCTCCCTCTTCCTGTCCCTCTGCTCCCCTCTGGCCACTGTCCCTCCCTGGCTCCTGTCCCTCCCCCTCCATTTATCTGGGGGACCCCCAGCCCCCCTGGCAGCTCTGGAGGTCCCCACCCCCAGCCCTGGCAGCCACCCACGTCCTGGGGACCAGGGGTGCAGTGAGGGGTGGGCACTGCTCCCCAAAACCCTCCGGAGTCTTTGGGGGCCCCTTTCCTCCTGCACCAGCCTGGCCGTGGCTCCTGGAGCTCACCCAGGAGGGGTCCCCTCAAATCCCAAACCAAACCCCACTCATCGTGAGCCCCATGGGAGAGCAGGGCGAGTTCCCAGGACGTGACTCTGCTCCCCAGCCCAAAACTGATTTCCAAATCTCGGCCAGCAGGATGTCCTGGGCTCCGTATCACCCCCATCCCTGTCCCCCGTGAGAGGAATGCACCCCAAAACAGCCAGAGCCATTCCCTTTCCTGCTCCCAGAGCCCCAGCAAAGCTCGGCGTGGTTTGGCTCAGCATTGCTGACCCTTCACGTGGAGAGGGGGCCAAAAACCCGCTCCCCAAAGTGGCCGATTTTGGAATGTGCCAAAGGGAGGGTCGGGCAGGCAGCACCGGGCACGGGCACCCCCTGCACGATGCCAGGGGAACATTTTGGCTTTTTTTTTTTTGGGCTGTGTTTAATGGGGGTTGCAGGCATCCGTGAGGAAATTAACCCTGCCTGGCTCTGAGCTTCCAGGACACCTCACGGATGATTTTGTGGGGCCAGCCCTGGGTTCTGGGGGAGCAGAGGGATGTCCTTGCCTGCAGAGGCAGCAGCAGACCCTGGGACAGGCGCACGGGCTGGCTGTGCCACCAGCAGCTCGGTGACAATGACCTCGGCAAGTCCCACCCACAGCGAGTTCCGGTAGAGTGTGGGGGCTCGGGGTGGGGGACACACACGGGGCTGTCACTTCTGTGTCCCAACAGCAGCGCCCAGAATCTTTGTCTGGTTTGGCCTCATCCCTCCCGGCCTCGCTCTCCTTCCCAGCTCCGTGACCTCAGGTTGTGGCTGCTTCCCTGAGACTCAGTCCTCAGGCACCCGGCCACCAGCACGGCTGGGACAAGGGAAGGACAGACAGACAGGGGGAGTGTTCTCCCAGCAGCTCATGGCAGAGGCCACCGCAAGGTCACACAAGAGTAAAATCCCACCGCATCCCATTCTGTCCGGAGCGTGGCTGAGGGCCGGTCCTGCCCCTCCACGTGATGGATGAGCCTTTGGCAGCCCCGAGTCCCGCCGGGGCCGGCAGTGCCCTCCCTCCGCCCTCTCCTTCCCCTCGGTCACAAGGTTTCCGTCAGCAAAAGGCGAATTTTATTCCGTCTACGCACGCTGCGTTATTGTTATAAATAATAATAATAAATCGCAGCGGCGGGAAGCGGATTGATGGAGCAGGAAGGGACGGGGAGGAGGGTGAAGCACCTCTCGCTTCCCCCCGGGAATGCGAGGTGTGAGAGGAACCAGCTGGGTCAGCGGGAAATCAGATCCCGGGGATGTTTTGGGGGGCTGGAGGGGTGCAGGGCAGGGAGGCTTTGAGAGGGGGTGTCCCCCCACATTCCCTGCCATGGAAATGCCCTCTCCTCGCCCGGCTTTTTGCACCCACTGCCCCACTGATCCCTTTTGGACATTTTTTTATCCCAAATACTGAGATTTCCAAGTGTTTTTTAATGGCATTGGCTGCCTTCCCTTCTGATGCGTTTATGGGAGGAGAAGCCCCTTCTGCCAGCAGCTCCCAGGGGTGTCCTCTGCTCCGGGCAGGCTCCAGCTCCCAGAGCCTCTGTCACACCCAGGGCGACCCCCCACCAGTTCCTTCGGGGACCCTGAAGGGGTGACAGAGCTCTGCACGAAAACTCGGCTTTTTTGGTGATTTCCACCCCCTCCCTCTGCTCTGCTGGGTGAAGTCATGCTGGAGGAGCTGCTAATGGGGCTCAGCCCATGAGCACAGCCTGATGGAGATTCCAGCTCCCCACCCAGCCCTCCCGGGGGGCCGAGTGACAGAGCCAATGGAAAAGTGCGTTGGCTCAATTCCTTTCGTTTTTGGGTTTTTTTTTTTTTTCAGTTTTCTGTTTTGTTTTGATTTTCAAAGTCAATTGGGAAAAAAAACCCACAAACAACCAAACAAACCAAAAACTGCTGCAAACGGGGGCTCCACAAGTTGGTGACATGGGACCAGCACTACCTGGGCCATCTGGACTCTCCAGCTCTGCCAGGAGCAGGAAGAGCCGGGGACAATCCCCAGAGGGGGGGACAACGAGGTCTCCACCACTCCTGCACCACCACCAAGAGCTTCCAGCCCTGCTGCCTGTGGAGTCTGAAGATTCCCTGGTCCCACACCATGACCGTACCTGGGAGAGTGACCGGGAAGGGAGAAGAAGGTGCTGAGTTGGTCCTGGTGGTGGGGAAAGGAGACGGAGAAAGGGGGAGAAGCAGCAGCAGCAGGGGACCAGGCTGGAGGGAGAACCGAGCCCCTTCTGTTGAAGGGAGTTCAGAGCACCCTGGAGCAGGAACAGGGTCCCCCCCACCTCTGCCACTGGCTGGGCACCTCAGAATTTCCTGGTGAATCCCCACCGGGTCTGAGGGGACAGAGCCACTCATCCCCCACAAGCAGAGTCCCTCAGTTCCCTCCACGGCTGCAGAGAAAGCCCTCCCAAACCTCTCCCTAGCTTCCATCCCACATCCAGGACCTCCTTTCCAAGGCCAAGCCACCCCTCCCGGGAGCAGTGCCACCAACCCCGCGATGTCCCTGGTCCCCAGCGCCCGCCGGGGGCTCTGCCCTGCCGCGCTCTTTGTGTCCCTTTCGTCAGGGCTGTGACTCTGGCTGTGTTTCTGTTGTGCTCCCGTTGTGTCACCGCCTCCGCTCGGGAATTCCCCCAGCTCGCCACGCTGAGCTGAACACGTTCCCGCTCCCTCCTGTCCCCGGCAATTAGCGCGGCTGACCGGGTTTCCTTCATCAGCGCTAATTGGCCGGGTTGTGTTTGCCGCTTCCCCTTCCTGGCTCTCGCCGTGCCCTGGGGTGGTTTTAGTGCGAGGGAGAAGAGAAATGGAATGAAACTCGATGTGCCCCTGTCACTGCACACGTCCTGACACCAGCTGGGACGCGGGGACACCGGGGGGGCGGTGGCCCCTCAAGCCAAAGCCACCCCTAGGGCTCTGCAAAGCCTCTTTGCACCCCGCCAGTGGCGGCTGTCACCCATCTGGGGACCCACCCGATTCCTTCACCCACAGCCCTCAGCTCCAGCACCCGGTGGCATCAGCAGCCAAGCGGGCAGTGACGCCCAGAGCCCTGGGATGAAGCCACCACTGCCAGACAGGGGTTGGGGACAGCCACGGGTGGCACCTGCACGTGCTCAGCCCTGCTCCCCCTTAGGTGCGGGTGGATGGGACCGAACCTCACACCACCACTCCCTGGAGCTGTCCCTGACGCACTCCAGGTGATCCAGCACGGGAGGGACAGCAGCTCCGGGGCTGGGGGCAGAGGGCTTGGTGTCACAGGGTCCCCAGAGCAGCAAATCCCTGCCCTGTCACTGTCCTGACCCTCGTGGCCTCCCTTGTGGTTTGGGGTGTCCCAAAGGAGGATGCTCTGGTTAGAACCCCTCATGTGTCACCAGGGTTGTCCCCACGTGCACAGGGGAGGAAGGAGAGCTGGATCTGTGGGAATTTGGGGAGAGGGATTTCCCTCTGAGAGGTGCATTGGTATTTCCAGGGGGGTCTGTGCAGCTGGATGGGTGTTTGGGGTCTCTGTGAGCGCAGGGGAATTTGGGAAGTGTCTGTCAGTCTGCAGGGGGGTTCAGGGGGTACTCTGTGTGTGAGGGCAGATTCGGGGGGCAGAGGGAGGAGGCCACAGAGCTGCACCTGGACTGGGTGGGGATGGGGCTGTGCCCCGCACACCCAGAGCCTCCTGTGCTCTGCGAACAGAGGGGACCAGCCCCAACCCCAATTCCGTGCTGTCTGTCTGTCTGTCTGTCTGTCTGTCTCCTGGGGCTGCTCTGCCCCCGCCTCCTCCGCCCTCCCCCGCACATCTGGCCAGCAGCAGTTTATTTTTTCCTCCAGGGTTGCGACACCCAGAGCCACGGGATGTTTTTCCTCAGCCTATGTTGGACCCCTCGCAGGGAGAGGGTGGGAGGATTGTCTTGGCCAGGGAGCTCTGGTCACAATGCCTGGATCCCCTCCCACCCTCTGTCCCCAAGGGCAGAGAGGGGAGACCACGAAAAGCAAATGAGATCAGGGCTGGAGAAGGGAAAGCAGATTCCTGCTGGTGATGGGGAAGGGTGGTGATGGAATCCTCACTGGGTCTGGTTCTCCAGATCCTCCAGGACTGGGGAAGAGTGACCAGATCCAGATCCCTGTCAGTGATGGAGAGGGACAGCTGGACCCTCTGGGGGCTGTAGCTATTGACCCCATCATGTCCTCAGTCACAATCCACAGCCACACCACCCTCTGCTCAAAGGTCTGGGGGACCCAAAATTGGGGGGGCCCCCAAAGGCAGGCCTGGAGGACACAAGATTTGCGGTATCCCAAAAGCATCCCCACTGCTGGAGCCAGAACCCTCAGCACAGCAACACCGGGATGGCCATACCCCACTTGTACCTCCCTTTTCCCATCAGAATAAACACCATCCGTTCAGAAGAAACCATTTTATTATTTTTTTTTTCCCAAAGAAAAAAAAGCAATATAAATATTAGAGTATAAAACTTGCGTGTAACACATCGACATTGGTCTATATGGGTATAAGAAGGATATAAGCATATATATAATATATAAGTATAATTCAATATTAGACACATTGAAAGGGCAAACGTGTTTCATTTCACGTACACTCGGAGCACAGACCACATGGAAAGAAGATACAGAGAAAATTGAAAATACTGATGTCCACAAGTTAGTTACCGCGATTAAAAATAACACGCCACTAAATACACGACACTCACTACGCTACCTCAGATTGCAGATTAAAAAGAAAATATAAAGACTACGATTCAGCTACGGCGTTTCTAGAGAGGAGGGGGACAGGTGGCAGCTGCAGGGGACAGGGTGGGAAGCGCTCCCAGTGCAGCCAGCGCCGGAGGTGGCTGGATCCGGATGAAACACGGAGGATGCTCCTGCTGCCCTGGGCTTTGGGAGGGGGCAGGGGTGGGGAGAGCCTGGCTGAAAGGGCTGGATCTGCTCGGGTGAGTTACGTGTTAGTGATTAAAAAGGAAAAAAAAAAAGAAAAGAACACACTCCCCCCTGGGAAACTCGGCACGGCCCCTTCCTGGCCACCCCATAGCTCCTCTCCTGGCTCTGGCTACACAAAGCTCCCACCTGCCTCCCCTGGGGGCTCAGAGCTGCTTTGTTATGGGAAGCTGGCCTGGTGATTTGGTGATGGGCACATGGAGAGTCTCTGATCCTCATCCTTCAATTCTCTCCACGGGGTACAAAGCCCAAAGCCAGCGGGAGCATCGCCTCCTCCGGGCTGGCCCCGCGTGGTCCCCGTGACAACACTCCCCCAATTACTGCCCCCCCCATTTCGCAGCACCACCCCCTGCTCTTGGGTCCCTTGCGCGGATCTGGTCCCCAAACGCCACCAAAACAACCGTCACTTACTCAGCCACCAACTCTGCACCAAAGCCATGCACCGGCAGCTCGGCAGGTCCCACCCTTTGGGCGAGACCCCCAAGAACCGCCTGACCGGCCCCAAACAACCTCTTGGGGCGCGAACAAGAAGCAAAAACGAGTTTCCCCACCCCGCCTGAGCCATCCCACCCCCTCCCACCCCTTCCCCAGGGCAGCCCCGGCGGCTGCCGGCGCGTTCACACCACGTGGGCATGCGAGGACTTCTCCGGGTCCGTGGAGCTACTGCGCTAGTGCAGGTGTGAGGTGAGGGACGTGCATGCAGACACCGTGTGCAGACAGTGAAGCTTCGTCCCCCGTGTCCCCTGCCTGGGGACCCGGCCAGGCCTGGCCGCAGGGGGGGGGAGCGAGGCTCTCTTAGCCTTAATTCCATAAGAACATCGACTGTACATATAAATATTTACTGCAAAGAAGGGTTTGAGATGTGTCTGCTCTTCGGAGACCCCTAGAACCGCCGGGGCAGCTGCCGCACGCCTCGGCAGGCTCCTCGTGGAATTCCCTGCCTCTCACACGGCAGGAGGGCTTTTTCCTTATCATATTTCAGGCCATTAGTGGTTATACTTTGAAAAAAAAAAAAACAAAAAACCAAAACATGTTAGGATGCAGCTTTGCCATATTCCCTTTGACTCATGCAATATAAGGACTTTTTTTTTTTTTCCCAGATGACAGGTAAGCAGGAACTGAAGCACTCCCTACCAACTTCCAAATTCCAAAATCCATGGCTATCATTGACTGGGGGTGAATTTCACAAATGGAAAATTTAAGAGCGAAGAACTGGAGCATGGGCTCTAAGCTAAGAACTTCCTTTTCCTGTCCAAAAAATCAGCTGAAGGGCTATAAATTAAAAGATCCACGTTAAAATTATTTACACTGGGCAAAGCCGAGCACAAGCCTTTGTGCCTTTCTCGGACTACCTGGGAGCAAATCGGATCCAAAGACGTGGCAAAAGACCTTCCGCCCTTGCATACCCTAATACCCGAGGGATTGTACAAAACATTATTCACAGGGCACTTGTTTGCGTTCGGTTCAGATTCCGGATTGGTTTTCATCACGAGGCCTGAGAGCAGCGAGTCCTGCTCTCAGCCCTGGTGATGACGAGATACATTCGCAGCATTTCCTACTTTTGCACCACAAAGAAAAAAAAAAATCACATTCGTCCTCCGGCCTGGGCTGTGGATTTTTGTTTTGGGGGGGAGTGCTGGAGCCGGCTGCCCTGTAGCTCTAAGGTCTCCTTCTTCTTCTTCACTACTTCTTCTCCTTCTTGCCGGATTTTTTCTTGTTGCCTCCGGCGGGGGCGGCGTTCTTGGCGTCGCGCTTGCCGGCGGCGTTGGTGAGGGTGGCGTTGCTGCCCGGGATGTAGACGTTCTGCCGGTAGTCGGGGACGTGCTGCAGGGTGAACTGGGGGCCGTAGCGGGCGCTCAGCCCCATCGTGCCATTGCCGCCGCCCAGGGTCGAGTTCCCGTCAGCAGCTTCTGCGGGGAACGCCGGGCAAGGGGGGAAAGAGAAAGGCGGGGTGTTAAAAGCCAGCTGAAAACCCCGCTCCGAGCCCCAGCAGCCCCAAACCAGCATCACCCTTCAGTGCTGGGGAGCCTGGCACAGAACCCACCCTCCCCCCTCCCGAAATGGCCCATCACAAACACATCGCCATTAGTGATGCATTAAAGGAAATCCGATATTTATTTATTTTTCCGCCGCACTTCAAACCCTGCCCGCGGTGTTTTTTCTCTGGCCAGGTTTATTCGGGGAGCAGGACACGGGAGATGAGAAAGAAAAACCTTCCCCTGCAATACCACGAAATGGCTCTAGGAAGCCGAGCACGAAGGAAATCAATGCCAGAGCGTGGCTGATGGTCCAGATCTGGGAGCAGGGGGAGGGGAAGGCAAATTCATTCCTGTCGCTATGCAAAGCTCCGGCACAGAGCGAGGAGCGGGGAGGGGCACAGGGCCCCCCCCGGGATGCCGGGGCTCTGCTGGGTGCTGGAGACCAGATGGAGACGGGGGGGGATGTGCAGAGGTAGGGGGAGAAACGGGCACGGGGGGATGGCAGGGCTCGAGTGATGCTGTTGCCATGAGCTGCTGCACGATCTGCTCTGGTGAAGCTGCCTGGGCACAGCTCAGGGTGGGATCCTGCTCAGAAATGGTTTGCTGAAACCCAGCCTTTGTGTGAGAATCTCTGGCTCCAATCTCAGCCTTCAAGTGCCTCATGCTCGTGCCTGGGGCCAGGCTCTCCTGGAGGCTGGGGACACCCACCAAGGGCACCCAAAGGGCCCGAGGCAGAGCCCAGGGGTGCTGTTACCCCCTTTCACAGGCAGAGAGATTGTGGGAACAAAGAAAAACAACGAGCAGAGGTGGCAGGCTGGGTTCCCTCGTGTTTCTCCTCACTCTGTGCAGCCTCCGTGTTGCCTTTGCTTTCCCCTGAGCAGATGGAGATGGCTGAGCCAGCCAGGAAGCCGGACAAAAAGCTGGGCCACATCCCAGCACCCCCTGAAATATGGCCCTGTACACAGTCCCTTTGCAGGGGTCGGAAGGATGAAGCAACTGCAGTTTGAAAGGTTGCAGCTGCTCTGTTGGAGCGGGAGGGGAGAAAAACACAGCGAGGCCGAAAACAGGCACAATGTGCACCAGGGTGGGAGCCGTGGTGCACAAACACAGCGACCCAGAGTGGGGAAAGGCCTTTCACTTCCCGCTCTGAAAGCAGCAGAATTCTTCCAGTCCCCACGAAATGGGTTCCTGACCCAGCAGGGCTTGGAGGGCATTGTGCTGGGGAGATGTGCCTGTAATTAGTAGTATTTATTGCTAATCCTCACTCTCCTCAGCAGCAGCTTATTTTATCGACAACCAACTTGAGCCCACACCCAGCAAGATGCTAGAAATGATCCCCATGGGAAGGGATGACTGGAGATGTGCAGGGGCCATCTCACAGGTGAACTACAGCCTCCAGCCATGCGAGAATTGGTTTTTCTGGAGTCAGCCCAGTGAGAGGCTGGGTGGATTTGGGCACCTTCTCTTCCCTGGCTGTTGCTGCCCTCTGTCCCCACCAGGGCCTTCCCAGTGCTCTGAGCAGTGAGGGGCTGAGAGCTGCCAGCACCACCCAAGCCCCCATGAATTAATTTGCAGTCTCAGCACAGCTTTCACCGGGGAGAAAAAGGCTCTGGTGAAGTTCCCAGCCTGGCAGGCGGTGCCGGGCAAGGGCGAGCGGCTGTTTCTAGGTAACACTGACATTAAGGCTGAAAAGAAGAGAGAACAGAACAATAGAGGGTTCTAAATGGGCACCGAGGTGCTCTTGCCAAGTAAAGCTCTTGTTGCTGGAAAGGTCACGCTCAGCCTCCACCAGCAGCCTGTCATTATCCTGAACGGGCCTGAGGAGGAAAACAAGAATTTGGGCTTGGGCAAAAATAACCAGCGAGCGTCTCCATCGCCCCGTGGGCAGAGGGGAGGCCGGGGGCAGCTCCACAGCTGGTGTTGCTGCAGCTGCTGGTGGGGCTTTCAGCAGACCCAATTTAGTGTGGCTGCCCCAGCCTGGGGGCGACAAAACCTCCCCGAGCTGCCTTTCCGTCTGCTCTCCCCCCATCCCGTGGCACCTCTCTAAATTCTCACTGGGAGCCAGAGTATTTTGAGGACAGGACGACTGCCCTTGAGTGTCATGGAGCATCTGTGCTCCTCGGGCTGTCCCAGCAGCTGCCCCTGCCCTTTCAAATCGCTGGAAATGCTGGCTTTTCCTTTTGTTCCCAGTTGTAAAGGAGGAATATCCAGAGGAAGGGTGGCTGGGAAGGGAGACCAAAACCAAACCTGACAGCAAGGTCACAGCCCTGGGGGGAAATCAAGTCCTCAGGTATTCTGGTTTGGGATGTTAATTTAACCATTGGGAAAAGGATTTATCCTCAGAGGACTGGATGGTGCAGGGCTGCCTCTTGCTGAAGCCAAGGAAAACCCCTGGCCCAGGGTAAGGAGGCATCCAGGGCATCACCTGTGCCACCTGTCACCCTGGAGCTCAAACAGAGCTCACGGGTGACAGAAAAAGATAAGGTCCATTTAAACGGCCAGAAAATCACACCCAGGGATGGGTGGGCACAAAGCTTCATGGGCAATTAATGCTGCCCCTAATCAAAGCCTGCTCCAATCAACACGATTGGCTCAAAGAGAGAGCAGAAACGGGACAGAGAGCAGGGGTGACATGACACTGCCGTGCTGGAGGAAAAAACTCAAACTACATCCCCATCCAGCACAGAAAGGGCCTGGAAAGGATGGATAAGGGAAAGCAATTATCTGAAAGAGGGATTTGATTTACATGAAGCCCCTGGGTGGACCGGAGCCCTGGGAGAGGTGAGGACTGTGCAAGTCTTGTGGATAAAGCGGGATTTGCTGCTACAGGGCCCGGGGCTCCACAGAAAGTCAGTGCTTAACCTGGAAGGAACCCGGACCCACTCAGCTCTGATCCTGGGGATTGCTGGAGCAGCAGCCAGAAAAACAGCTTTATTTACCGGCAAGGAAACCGGATCTGGAGATGCTGGGTGATGATCACCACATGCAACCCCAAGGGCTGTTTTTCCATGGCCGTTTTTCAGAGCAAAGACACATTTTCACATGGTTTCTTTCTCCTGAGTGTAAACAACTCCCTCGCCCCAGACCTTGGTCCCCCTCCCCAGCTGTCTCCAGGCTGCCTGGTGTCTGCGAAGTTCAGCTGCAGCAGCTTTCCAAGAAAGCAACACCAAAGCCATCCCTCAGATTCCTTCCCTCCCAACAGCTCAAAGGAAACATCCCAAGCATCTTGCGCAGAGTTTTATGGCTGTGCTTCTATTTTTAAGTCAAGGAGGGGAAAGACTTGGAGGTATTTATAAATAAAGGCTGTATGAAAAGCAGGCTTTTTATCCATAGTGCTGCACAAGGACAATTGTCCTCGTTTTATGCGCAGCCATGGAGTCTGTGGGAACATCCCTCCCTGCCCAAGGCTTCTGCACAGTCACAAACCAGAACAAACCAGCCCAAAATGACCCCAAACCACCCTCCTGTGAATACAACTGCAAGGAGACAGCAGCAGCCAGTGGGGGAGACCTTGATGAGTGAGTGGCTCAGCGCACACAAGATTTGTTGGGAATACTGAGTCAGGCATTTACTGTTTCTCTGGTCCAGCCTCTACCCACAGGCAAAACTCCCAGCCTTCCTCCCTCCCTCCTCACCGTACAGCAAAGTTGAATTTACTGTGACTTTCTGGAACCAACATCATCTCAAGACTGGCTCTTTCATGGAACACAACCACAGCACAGCCAGATGACATTTCAGTACAAAGGAACTAAAGTTTGGGTGGAAGAGGTGTCCCTTTCCACAGGAGCCAGGCATCTCCTCTGCCCAGATCCTTCCTGACCCCTGTCTCTGCAGGATTTTCCACCAGCTTTGGGTTCTGTGGAAGCAGAACTTCTGCAGCCAGCCCAGCTAACCCAGATAAATCAGTCCCACAGCATCTTATCTATCAGAACCCGAGACGGCCCCAGAGCAGGAGTCAGGGTTTTCCCATGAGTGAGGGACACCAACCGTTGGCTGAGGCCAGGATCATGGCTTGGAGCATCTCTGTGTCAAACTGGTTGTTGGGCCAGGCTCCAGCTTCCTCTCCATTCTGGGAGCTGTGGGAAAAGAAAACAAAAAGCGAGTTACTCCAGTTCAGTCAGGAGGAGTGGGCTGGACCCGTGCATGCTATAGATCCTTCTGTTAAACAGCGCTCAGTAGCCATGAGCATTTCAGAGGTGTCCATCCCTTCCAGCAACACCTTCCTACCTCCTGCTGCCTCCAGAGGCTGCAGCCAGCACCTCATCACCTCAAAATCCCACCAGTACAGAATCACAGAATGGTCTGGGTTGGAAAATAACTTGGATATCATCTATTCCAGCCCCCTGCCATGGGGTTTAATGCAATCCCTTCCCAAAATACAATGTAATATCATAAAAGCTGCTGTCCTAAAGCCCCAGAGGTGCTAATGCACCCTTGTACAACCAGGTGCTTTGTCATTTTGCAGGTTGAGAATGGATGCACCTTTCAAGCTATTTCAGGTTAAAACTCCATTCTGCAGCTTCATTCATGGGGTGGAGGGTGAGTAAACCCCATGGTGTGGTGGGATTTGGGATCCTCATGGAACAGCTGCCTGGCACCACAGAACTTGCTCAGAGAAGAGTCCGAGATCAGTCCTGGGGAGGCTGGAGAGGAGAACAGGGAGCATCTGGGTATCTGCCTTGGCTCCCTGTGGCTGCTGGGGGTGCTGAGTGCCACAGATCCGCCTGGGAAAATTCGGGGGATGCTGAGAGATTTTGGCGGAGGAGGTTTTGTGGCCGAGGCTACAATCAGCACTCTGTGCTGGCTAACAAGCCCTGCTTTCATGTCTGCCAGGTGTCAGCTGTGCTCAGCCACCGCTCACTGCTCAGGGCTGTGCTCCCAGAGCCCCTCCAGAGCCTCCTAAACACTTCCTAAACATCTCACCAGCTTCCTGGGGTCCCCTCGGCTCTGTCCCTAAATGACCACGCTGCTCAGATCACCGGTCCCTCCTGTCCCAGCCACTGCTCTGACCACCCACAGCCCTTTCCATCTGCTGGCACACCAGGATTTATCCCTTGGCTGTGTGCTGGCTCCCTTGGGATGAGGGCTGCCCTGCTCCTGCAGCTGGGAGCTCTGCTGGAGAAAGATAGGGGAGGATGTGGGGTTGGAAAGCCCTTCCCATGAGCAGACCTTACCCCATTTCCCAAGAAAGTGTTCAAACCACCAGGCTGCAAGGCACAGAATTGGCCTCCACCACCACAGTGCTACCAGCCCGTACACCCAGGAGCTGCCAGAGCCCAACACCGTGCTCAGATCCCAATGCCCTGCTCAGACCCCAATACCCTGTTCAGACCCCAATGCCCTGCTCAGACCATGAAGCCTTGCTGAGATCCCAACATCCTGCTCAGAGCCCAAAGCCCTGCTGAGATCCCAATATCCTGCTCAGACCTCGATGCCCTGCCCAGACCCAAATTACCTGCTCAGACCCCAATGTCCAGCTCAGACCCCAAAGGCCTGCTGAGATCCCAATATCCTGTTTAGACACCAGATTTCTGCTCAGCCCCTGAACTCCTGCTGAGCCCCTGAACTCCTGCTCAGCCCCTGAACCCCAGCTCAGCCCCTGAACCCCAGCTCAGCCACACTCCAGCAGCTGCCCTCCCCAGCCCCGGGGTGTCCCGCTGGCAGCTCCGTGCCCGAGCACTCAGCACCCCGCACGCTGCAAATGCCAGCACAGGCACGGCCGCTGCCAGCTCAGTGCCCCGTGCTGGGCAGCAGATGGGCTCCTCATGCCCTGCCGAGCATCCCCCTGCCCGAGTGCCTCCTCACACAGAGAACGGGCTCAATATGGACATTCTGGAATTGGGATGGACCCACAGAAGTGTTCTTGAAGGTTGTACCTGCCACAGTGACCTCGCAGTGTGGGGAGGTGCTGTCCCTGCTGCATCAAAGCTCTGCGAGGAGAGAAACTTTGAATGCCCAGGAGCTTTTGATGCCTTTTTCCTGGTGTTAGGAAAATGAAGCTAGGCACAGTTAAGAGGGTTTTGGGGTCTTTGCCTCAGTATTTTAATCAAGATCCTGTTGGATGCATCCACTTAACCCAGGTGACAGCGTGGCAAAATGCACAACCCCGTGAATCACATACACAAGTTATAGACTTTACACATCAGCAGATCTAACAAGGGAGCCCAACAATGGGGCTGGGGTGGGCTAACCTCTAGTTTATAGAATTTGTCCTGCTAGGAGACCTTGGGTTCCTGAGATAGCAGAATGTTTGGTCTCCCTGGCTCTGCAGCTCCGGGGTGTTCAGTCTCAGGGCCTGCAGAACACTTACAAAACACTAAGTAAAGGATTAAAAGTGTGCATGCTGACACTGGTGGATACACAGGACTGTGTAAAAGGTATATAAAGAAAAGACAAAAATCATTCCGGCATCACTTTCACCAGCTCTGTGAAATCCTTCCCTGTGCACAGGGTGCCCAGAGAAGCTGTGGCTGCCCCTGGACCCTTGGAAGTGTTCAGTGCCAGAGCTTGGAGCCACCAGGGACAGGGGAAGGTGTCCCTGTGTAAGGCAGGGGGTGGAATGAGATGGTCTATTCCATTCTGGAATTCTGAATATATGTTCCAGCTCCCATTGAAACACAACACCTGACTGCAAGGATGCCGTGTGGACACTCCCAGGTGCTCAGCAGAAAATCTGAACTTAAGCAACTTGTCCGAAGCCGTGCAGGAGCTGAGCCAGGGCCACAGGACCATCCCTCCCCTTCTGCATCCCGCGCCTGATCCATCCCCGGCTGGGCGCAGGGCGCTGCTCTCACACCAGTTAATCTTTACAGGATGCAAATAACCACTAATGGAGCAGAGGCTGCCCCGGCACGACCCTGCCGGCAGCATCCCGAAATACCTGCTGTCTGCCGCATCCCAGGGCGTCCTGGGCTCTATTTATAGCCCTCCTGCGCGCCGTGGGTGGTGGCACAGTTTCCAAAAAAGCCAGAATTGAGGCGTGCTCGCCTCCCGAATTGATTCCTGCGCCATGGTTGTGCCGAGACGCCTCGGCTGCGGAGCCCCTGCCCCGCTCTCCATGCTCGGGACAAGGTGGGGACAGCCCTGGGGCTGCGGTGACCTGTTAATGTCACAAACAGGGCTGGGAATAGAGCCCCGGGCTAGATCCAATAAAGGACTTAGGAACCTAAACTCCACTGCAAACCCATTCAGCCACCCGTTAACCCCAGCAGCTCCTGCTCACCCCCCCCGAGCTGGGAGATGAAGTTCCCAGGTTTTTCAGGGCTTCAGGAAAGCTGCTCAGAAACATCCCTGAGCCTCCCAGCCCCTGATCTGGCTCTGGGAGCTGCCCTAATGTGGTGGTACCCGGAGATGGGGGGAAGGGAAAGCACAAGAAAGTACTAAATACATTTTGGGTGGTTTTTTTAAATTGTGATATTCTGGTGGTTTGAACTCTGTTTTGAAATCAGAGGCTCAGGTTCCACTCCCTCTTTGATGTGGCAGTGACAGCATCACATTTTCCAGCTCCCAAAAGACTCTTCCCTCCTCTCCCACCCCACCTTCAGGCTTCCCTGTGCAGAAATTCCTCCTGCCCCACGACAGTGGGAATGCACGGAAGGAAAGGCTCACCCTGTGCTCAGGAAATTCACCTGCACCCCAAGGACTCCTGACCCCTCCCAGCTCCCTCACCAGCTGGTCTTCACCTCTCCACCTGAACAGCCCTTGCCCCCCAGGGCTGCAGGAAGGCACAGACAGGAGAGCAGGCACCGCTGGGCACCGGATTTGGCCGGGAATGGGTTGGAAAGGGGAGGGATGAAGGGTCTGGGTAGTCCCTGCAGCCTGGGAGGGGCACAGTCCCACCCTCCCGGACACAGCACAAGTGGAGTGGCTGAAACAAGAGACGTGGATCTTGCTCAGGTTGCTCTGAGCTCCTGGTTTGGAGCTGTGTCCCAGGGAATGGGGGCTGTGCATCACCAGCCAGCTCGGGATGGGCAGCGCTTCAGAGCCCTTTCCATCCTTGTGATCTCAGTGAGGGAATGAACACACAAACTCCTGGGATGAGCCTCACCAGCCCCTGCATTCCCCACTGTCATGGGGACACCCCTACATCCCCTTAATTCCCTATGAGATCACAAAATCAGACTGGAGAAGGGCGAGAATCATAGAATCCCACAAAGGTTTGGGTTGGAAGGGTCCTTAAAGACCCTGCAGTGCTCCTGGCTCCCACACTCCCAAGCTGAAGGAGCTTTCTCAGCCTCTGCCACCCTGCCTTGGGCTCCAGTCCTTGAATCATTTTGGTGGCTCCCATCTGGCCCTGCTTCTGTTGCAGTGAGGAGCCCAAAACTGGGCACAGTGCTCCAGATGTGGGTCTGTGAGTGCCACAGGGGAATGGAGAGCAACCTCATGGCTACAAGCTCACCAGTAAAACCAGTCAGTCTCCACCACAGCAAGGGTGCGCTGGTGATTCATGTTCAACCTGACACCCTCATGTCCTTTTTTTCACCCCCTCTGCACCCAGCGTTCCCGAATTCTGCACAAAGAGCCCCAAAGCTGTGTGCCTGCTCCTGATGACGCCACGTAGAAAAGCTATTTTGGAAATGCCTTAGCGTTGCAAAAAAAAAAAAAAAGGTATTCAACTCACTTCTCTAAGCAGGAAATTCAAGTGTCTCAATTACTCGCGGCGCAATCATCCAGAATTCAGAGGCACAGAAAAAAAAAACCAACAAAAAAAACCCAAGGGCTGTAATCTAAAAACATCCAAAAATAACTTCTCGCAGTGGAGAATGCACACAGCTGATGGCCAGACCTGGCTGCCTTCCACGCCTATAGGATGGGGCTGTGAGTCACAGCTGTGAATCACTGACTCAACAATGAGCAGCCCTGCCTGCCCGGGGTGGGCTCATCCCAAAACCCCCCTGCCACTGCTCCCCACTCATCCACAGCTCGGGATGCTGCTCCCGGAATGGGAGGGCTGATTCCTATGGAAATACTCCAAGGACTTGCTGGTTTTAATACAAATGGTGTTGATTCAATGGGGTGTTTTTCTAAAAACCCATCCCCCATAGGATAGATTTTCTCTCTCTCTCTGTTCAGTTCTACTCCACACTTCAAAGCACAGAAAAAAGCTGGCTTTCATTTTCGGGAATGCTTCCAGCGTAGCTAGAGCTGGAGAGAAGGAATCAAAGCCACATTTGAGAGAAAGGCAAGGATGCAGCATCTTAAGGATGGACACAGAGCACAGGACAGGTGTTCAGGAGGGCAGGAACAGCCTCTGCACGACCTGGAGATGCCTTCAATAAACCTGGCTGCGTGGAAATCAGGGAACAACCAGACAACAAGGCTTTTCTGGCAGCCCTGCCACAGCCCCACTGCATCCCAACACCCCATTACCGAGATCTTCCACAAGCACCCACACCAGGGGGGCACTTTGCTCATCAGTTAATTTGCAGCACCCTCAGCCATCAGGTCCCTCTTTATCTTCCACTTCCAGCACGAAATTATTCCGCTTCGAGCACAGAATTATTCATTTCCTTGCGGGGTTGCCATGGAGCTCGTCGCTATGGCAGCCAAAGGCCTCGCAATCATTTATTTGCACAATCGCCCGATGGATTCCTGAAAAATTGTTTTCCTTGCTCTGCAGCTGGAAACACGAGGCACAGCAGCGCCACAACAAACTGGAAAAGTTTCTTCGTGCCAGAGAGGTGCTGTCAGAGCCCCGGGGGATGGAGAGGGCAGCCGAGTGCCCCGAGGACGAGACCTCGGCAGGCTGAGGTGCCTGGCAGGGCTCTGGGCAGTGCTTGGGCCGGGGATTTTCCCGGGACACCCTCAGCATCCTCTCTCCTCTCTTTTTTGGGGCTTTCTTGCTCCTATGGCAGTGCCCTCTCCCAGCCCATGGTCCCGGCTGCTCCCAGGCTCCCCAAGCAGGGGGATGTGACCGGGATTTGCTTCTCCTTTGCCTCTTCTTTCACTCCCATTTACACCTCAGCTTTCCCAGCAAACAGCACCCAACCCTCCCCTCCCCACCCAGCCCCCAGAGCCAGGGGTATCTTCAATGCCGATCCTCCAGCCCCATCCCCGAGCAATCCCTGTCACCCCAGCCTGCCCCCCTGCACTTCTCTTTCCTCCCTCGCAGCTTCCTCCGAGCTCTCCCATCCCCCTCCCCGCTGCCTCCCACACACAGCTCCTGCCGGAGGCAGCAGCAGCAGCGGTAAAATCTCAGCCTGAACATTCCCCGGCTGGCAAAGTGACAAGTGAGAGGGAGCAGATCCGTCCCTGCCGCTGCTGAGCCTCCGCTGCGCCCGAGGCGTGCGGGGACACAGCCCCGCGCCTGGGGACACAGCCCGGGGCCAGCATCCCTCTGTCCTACTTCCCACGGCCGCATCCCGCAGCCCACCGCCCTCCAAAAAAAAAACCCCCCCAAAAAACCGGGATGGGCTCCAGAACTGCCACAATTTCCTGTCCTTGTCCCTTCCCTGGCAGAGGATGCTGCCGGCCCTTCCCCCGCGGTCCCTCGGCTCCGCGCATTCCCGTGCACTCCTGAAACGCAATTACAAGGCTCGGGGGGAGGGAGGGAGCCTGGATGAAGCCCAGCTCTAAGATCATGACTTCGCAAAGATGCAGTTGAAAATGTTAGCGGGGAAGCTGTGAGTGGGGCGGGGGGAAGATTTCCAGCCTCCCAGAGCACAGGAGAGTCTTTACTTCCAGCCCGTGGAGCTGCTGCTCTGCTGGATGAAGGCAGAAGAAAAGCCCACAAAGTCTCTAAAAGTGAGGCCAGGGCAGCTTTCCCTCTCTCTGGAGCTTTTCTAACCCTCCTGAAGGAGACTGAGACCGGTAATTATTTCCCCCAGGCCATCCTGCTACCACCCGTGTCCCAGACGTGCCAGGAAGGATATTTTGAGAAATTCTTTGGAAAGGCTGTTGTGCCTATTTTTCAGCTCAGCTCCGCGCGCTCAGCTGCGCAGGAAGCAGATGGAGAGAGAAAAATCAAACTAATACACGTAGCACCTGTTAAATTACCTAAAATAGCATTTCCACACATAAAATTGGTGATGAAACTCCTGATATCCATTCTGGGATCTCTCCACCATGAGGAACACATCCCATCCCTTGGATATTTCCTTTTCTCCATAAGAGACTTTACAGCTTTTGACCCACTTGGCAGGATCTGGAGGGTTCAGACTTCAAGGGCCATGACCAATGCAGATAAAGGGATTATTGGCCCAGAATGGTCAATTAGGGAAGGAAATACTCAGTTTAAAAGGGCTACATGGTGTAGAAAGAAGCCCAAATTCAGAATCTGCTGAGATTTGGGCTGTTAGAAGCAAAAAGGGGGGGACCCTGCAAGCAGGAGTGCTCACAGGTGGCACAGGGGACCAGCTCTGTGGTGTCCTGACTGTGGAAGGGGATGTGGGGTGGGATCAGGGCACATCTCTGCAAAACCTTCAGCTTCCAATCCCAGGATCAGAGCAGCTCCACAGGATGAGGGGGAGGGACAGCAGTTATCCAGGGACAATTCCTGCTCCCAGCACCAAAACAGCTCCTGCTTGGCCCAGCAGCCCAAATCCACTCCAAAATTGTCCCACAAGGCTACAGCCCATGCTCAGAGAAAAGTCAGGCTCTGAGCAGCCTCAGAGTCCTCTAAAAGCAGTGTTTTCTCTGCAGGGTTTGATAGAAAAACCCAGCAATAAAATCACAGAATCCACAGATTGGAAAGGTAGAGATCACTGAGTCCAACCACAAACCCAGCACTGACAATTCCAGCACTAACCCTGTCCCCAGGTGCCACATCTACACAACTTTTAAACTCCTTCAGGGATGGAGACTCCAGCACTGCCCTGGGCAGTCTGCTCCAACACCTGACCACCCTTTCAGTGAAGAAATTTTCCCTAATTTCCAACCCAAACCTCCCCTGGCCCAGCCTGAGGCCGTTCCCTCTCCTCCTGTCCCTGTTCCCTGCCAGCAGAGCCCGACCCCCCTGAGCCCCCTCCTGTCAGGGACTTGTGCAGAGCCACAAGGTCCCCCCTGAGCCTCCTTTGCTCCAGGCTCAGCCCCTTCCCAGCTCCCTCAGCCTCTCCTGGTTCTCCAGACCCTTCCCTGGACACTCTCCAGCACCTCCGAGCCATGAGGCTCTAAGCTGACTTTTAATCTTTCCTGTTTCACAACCCACCGGGTCAAACCTGACAGATAAAACAGTCTTGCCCTTGCCGTGGTTCCCTCCAAGGTGTTTGCTGAGCAAAAGCCACACAAACAGGGTGGGGACTGGTGTGGGCTTCACCACTGGGAATGAACAACCACCCCAAACAGGCAACTTCTCTCCCAGGCTCCCCAGGATCTGGCAGAAGTTTTTTTTAAGAGATTCGAGCTGCTCAGCCCCAGAGGATTTGGCAGGGTGAAAACCCATTCAGAGCAAAGCTCCTCACTGGCACAGCTCCTCCTGCACTCACTCACAGCCCACAGTAAAGCCCAGGAGCTCTCACTCTTAGGAGATCACTGTCACTCGGATTACGGCTCTTCCTTCAAAGTGATGACCTCAAACACATTTCCAGAGGCTGCTGTGACTTTTCAGGCCCCAGGGCTCCACTCACACCTTCCCCAGGCCTTGGGGTGGCAGCTGAGAGCAGCTCCACGTGCCCCAGGAGTTGAGGAGGAATCACTACGTGCTCAATACTGAATAAGCAAACAAATACAACCCAGTCAGAAGCAGCGGGAATTTTAGCCCAAAGACTGCTACAACTTTACAATTCACCTGCAAAACGTGTGGAACCATACCTGGCAAAGAAACACCACTGCTGGCTTAACCTGGGGTGCATTTGGGATGGAAACATGGGGACCGTAATTAATCCCTAAACTTCCCAGCCTTCTTTCTGCTGCTCCTCTTGCTCCTCGCTCAGTGAGAAGCTGCAGCCTGCCCAGCTGTGCCCATTTCCACGTTTTCCATGAATGAGCAGAAGGCAAATCCATCAGTGTTTACCTGTACAGCCCCAGGGGTGCCCTGTGCATGTGCTTTGTAGCACTTGCTGCTGGTTCCACTGTAACACGACACAAACCCGCAGCATAAATTCCATTTACAACGCCCACAGACGCCCCTGTGGCTCCTGGGTCTGCCATTATTTATTTTAGGAAGGATGTGGGCAAAGCCTGTAGTTGTGGCCAGTTGTCCTTCTGCTGGGCATCCACCCCCGTGCTGTGTAAGCCCAGGAATGTCCCTGTTTCCCTCTCTCTGGGAATGTCCCCCCCCAGACACACACGTGGGGTCAGTGTCCTGATACACTGTCAGGCACCCCAAAAACACACCATAACCCCCCCCAAATGCTTTGAACCACAAAAACACCCCTGAAAGCCCAAAGAACTATTCTTCACTCCCCTCCCCAGCCCCCAGCACCCACAGGCAGCCTGTTGATAGCCCTGCAAGCTCAACTCTTGAAGTTCTAGCGTGAAAACAAAACAAAGATTTTTTTAAAATAAATAAATTAAAATCCCTCTTTTCCTTCCTGGCTCTCTCCTGCTGCAGCATCTCCCCTGCCAGCCCCAAGCCCCTGGTGCTGTGGTGGGGGGATGATGGCTGGGGTCACACAGAGCAGCTGTGGTGCTGTTTGATAAACAAGTGAAGCGAAGTGAACATCTCCATTGGCTGTGCTCAGCCGGGGAGGGGAAGCCTGGCTAGCAACAGCTTTGGGAAGCATTAACCAAGGGGGATTTAGGATTGGAGAAAACAAGTGGAAGGGGGGGGGGTGTGAAATGGTAACTCTGCTTCTCCTTTACTCCCTTTGCTCCTCCTTTCCCCGAGTTGCCATGGATTTTCACACTGCTTCCCACCGCCTTTACATCCCCTGCCCCTGTCTCCGGGGTGTCTTCTGCCCGGGATCTCCTCCCAACCTGTCCACACAGCCTAAAACTGTCCTCATTCGGGTCACGAGGTGCCTCCCAGGCCTGTCTCACCCTCCCCTGCCCACCTGCGAGCAACACAGAGCCCTCCCCATCCTCCAGGAAGGAAATCCTGACTCCAGCCCGGTGTTTTCCTGAACAAATCATCACCAAAACAAAGAGTGGCCAGGGTCAGGCAGCACCTTGAACATGCAGGGCTCAACAATGAACACACACCAAAACAACGAGATGGGTCCTTTGTACCAGCCCCAGTTCTCCTCCCAAACACCACCAGCCTCCTCCCACAGGGAAACCCCACACTGCTGATCCCACAGGGATATCCTGCCATGCTGCTGGACCATTCATTTACTCCACTTCGGCCAATTCATCGCTGTAATCCCACTACAGCCACTGATCTGATTTGTCTGGGAATGGCATCTGCTGCTCGGAATCAGTCTGGGTTCATTTACATTTCCCCAGCGACAGCACGGGTGTTTTGGTTTTTGGTTTTTTTTTCAAGAAAAACAAAACGCAACCATCATTAAATTAATCATCCTATCCTCCTATTTCCCCCAAACAAGATTAATTCCGAATGGTTTTGCCCAGGTCTGCCTCACTACCACATTTTCAGAGCATATTGTCTGAGCTCTTATCTCCCGAGCATGTGCGCCAGAGCTCTGCCGTGTTCCAGAACAAAGAGCAGATTCCCTTTGTTGTCCCTTAGCTGAGATCAAGAGCTGCTCCCTGCCTCGCTGAGCTTCCCCTGTTCTGCCTGGTTCCAGGTGCCCAGAGACGCGTGGGATTTGTTGTGATGGGCAGGGCTGTGTGGAGAGAGGACAGGATTGTTTCTTCCCCAGCTCCCATGGAGACAGCGAGGGAGAAATCCCAACGTGGGTTTGAGCTGTTTCTGGCTTAGGGTCAGTGCCAGGCTCCCCTTGGGATCCTTCCAAACCCCTGGCCCAAGCTGCTGTATCTGTATTGTTATTTAATTTGGGTCAAATAGAGTTAAGAGCTCAACCCCTTTTTTTTTTTTTTTTTTTCAGCTGAAAGGCAGCCTGGGCTCCCCTAGCAGCAAGCAGAGCCCTGCAGTTCAGAGAGCCCGTGGTGCTACAGAGCTTCACCTGTCAGCAGGAGACACATTTGAACCGGGTTTAACAGCAGAGAGAGAACAGCGAGCCGGGCTCAGGCAGCTGCACTTGTCCCCTCTTTAATACCTGTGCCACCAAGCAGTGCCTGGGGAGCTCACACACCAGGCATGAAAAGGCTGGGAAGAGCACGGGAACAGCACAATGGGGAGCGGGCTGCTTTCCAGGACCTGCCTGTTTGATGGCAGGGCTGGGCACTGAACAAATGAGAGCACTTTCTATTCCCATCCTTTAACGCTGTCACACAGGTGTGGAATAAAAACGTCCCCTTCATTTAACTTAAAGCAGGATGAAAGAAACAGGGTGGCAAAAATAAATCTGCAAGAGCCATTTTGTTGCACATGTGGACACAGGCAAGTGGGGAGAACCAGCAGGAATTCAAAGCCACTGAGCTTTTCCAGTTACTTCAGGAGCAGCCTGTGCTTGGGCAAAGTCTCCTTACAAAGCCAGGGTTCAGGCCTGGGGCTCTGAGTGACCTGGTCCAGGGAAAGGTGACCCTGAAAAGATGAGTTTTAAGGTCCCTTCCAACCCAAACCATTCTGTGATTCTGGAGCAGCTGTTCCAGGGACTGTCCTGGGCACCCAGGTCACAGATCCCCAGCAGTGACATCGTGGCTCTTGCACCAGAACTGACATGTCACACTCGTTCAGCTCCCCACAAACAGTCTGAGGCTGCCTTCCCTCTTGCCCTCTCTCTTCCCACGCCACAAATTGCTGCTGGGAAGGGGATGGAGCCCGTGAAGAGCTCTGTGCTGGGAGCTGGGGTGAGTGACACTGTCCCATGGCCTGAGAAAAGTCCCTGTCACTGAGCTGAGGGGGTCTGGACTGCATCAGTGCCTTGAAGAGCCCCAGCACGATGCTGGAAGAGGGAGCAGCAGAGCTCTGATGGGGCTCATTTACTGCCTTCTCACAGCAAAACAATTACAGCAGCTGTGCTGCGATTCTGCATTAACAGGGCTTTGTTAATTGCCATTTGAACTGGAGCGGAAATGCTTAGAAAGATTTTCCTTGATTAAAATGTTGTCAGTGATGGGGAACTCAACAGACCTCTGAGAAAACTATTCCAGCTATAGCTTTGTTTTAAAGTCCAAGGCTTGTTCCTACTGTGGACATTTTATCTAATTACATCAGAGCCTCACTCCATTTTAACTTTATCAGCTGGAAGAGCCTAATAGCAAAGTTTAATCACTTCAACAAGTTGGCTGTAGCAATCTCTTAATTTTCTGGTGAGATAAATCATTGAGCCAGACCCAGAGAAACACTGAGGCACAAGCAGCTGCTGCAGATGTTGAACTCAAGCTCTGACAGCAAAACCCAGCACCCAGTACTCCCACTTTACACCATTTTAACCTCCGTGGGAGCTGTCCAATGACAAAATACAGAGATCCAGTGCCTGACCCAGCCAGATGAGGAAGCACATCCCGCAAATTCACTCCTGATGGTTCAGAGAGTATAATCCTCAGGTGAGCCCCAAAAGATATAAACTTTTCACACATCAATGACCCTGGAGCCAGTCTCTTCACACAGAACAACCTCTGGTTGGGGTATTCACAGAGAAAGGTGGAATTCAGTGGAAGTTCTTTCTTTCAAGGGAGTTCACCCTATGAAGGGGATCCCTGTTCCTGCTTATGAAACATAAGGGAAGATGGGAGAGGCAAAGAACAACATTTTGTTGTCTGTGGTTTCTCACTGTGGACCAAGACAAGAAAACCTTGGTGGGCCAGAGGCAGGAGCAGGGAACTCTTTTGGGAGGTCTCTGCTCTGCTGCTGGGGCTTCTTTTCTGACCTCACAGAGAGCTGGTGGAATCTCCCTCACTGGGGATATTGCCTGGACACAATCCTGTGCTGTGTGCTCTGGAATGACCCTGCACAGCAGGGAGTGGGACCAGGGCAAGCTCAGGTCCCCTCCATCCTGACCCATCTGTGTATCTGTGAACACAGCTCAGCAGTACAGAGCTCAAGGTTCCATGGCTGCTGAAGGGAAGTGATTTCCAGTGGTCTCCATGAAGGGAGAAGAATTAAGACTTTTTGCCCAGGAAAGAATTTACATGCTTAAAAATCTGCTTTACCAAAATCTGCTTTCTCTGTCATTGTCCTGTCCTTTAACCATCCCACAACTTCACCTGGAGCTCCTTCCAGTTCCTGAGGTGCAGACACCAAACCCAGACACTCCACTGCCAAAAGCAGCTGTCACACCCTCACAAAACACAGCTGACACAGGAGCTGCCCTATTTCTGCCTCCATCAGTGACAGGGACACCCCTTCTCACAGCTGCCACACATGGACTTTCCAGCACTGAAAGTGACACACAAAGAAGAGAATAAATCCCACAGAAGAAATGAAGAAAGAGCCACTTACCCACTTGTTCCAGGTCTCTGGGTCTGAGAGAAGCGCCAATCTGTGTTGGGCTGAGCTTGCTGCAAAGAAAAAGAAGAGTTTTAATACCTCCATTCTTGCCTTTGAAAATGAAATGAACTGATCCTGGATTATTTCAGTCCGGAATATCAGCATGTTCTGTCCAAAGTGAAGCAAATCAATTAGAACAAAGAGAAAGCTCCCCCTCCCCCTTCCTTGAGTATTTCTGAAGCAGCATGAATACCAAAAAAGCATGACAAAAACTGTTCAGAGAATAATCTTCCAAAGCAGCTCAGGAAACCAGGCTGTGAAAGAAATGAAGCATGAAATAAACTGATAAGGGCATGAATCCAGCAGGAGCAGTGGTACCACAGTAATGAGCTTGGAGGAGGAAGGGGGGTGTGAGGGGGTGGCAGAGTTAATTGATACTGAGAGAGATGCTTTTAATACTCTAAGGTAAAATGGTAACAGACCTTCCTAATCTCTCCTTCTTCTGTCCTTATAAAGGCCTGCCTGAGATCTTGTTCTCATGCATTTTATATGAATGACTTTTCCTAGCTGCTGTGGCCTTGGAGCACTACAATATTTTTCTGTCCACAGAGGAGAGGATAAACTTCCGACAGCAAGAGGGGAAAAAAAGCATTATTTGTTTAGGAGACACAATAACCTTCAGACACAGCAGCACACTTTGTAACCTCATTAATAAACCCCCGTATCTCTCTCTGCTCGTGTTATTTTACAACCGGACAATGGACATTTTGTAAATAAGGAAGGACGTGGAGCAAGCTTGTATATTCCTGTTTGAATCAGGCCTTTGTGGACAGCACTAAATAGCACAACTGTTTCTGTCGGGAAGACACACACACACACACACACACTTCCGAAAATCATGACCATCTTAATTAACTCCAGGGTGATGAAATACTACCTGGAAAGGACAACACTTCCCTCAGCTAGTTTAGGAATGAGCAGCTCATAGTCCATACACAGTGGAACATCAGTTTTATAGGATTATTCTGCTTGTACATGCAATTACTAAGGAAAAGTGAAGACGAGTGGAGCTGACCTAGATTTTTATTTAGGAGATGTGCTCTCACTAATTTCTCTGCAGCTTTGATGATGCTCATGAAAGGAGATATTAGAATAAATTACTCCCCTAAAATAGATGCCCCACTGGTCCCCATGCTGCATGCAAATGAAGCTGTTTAAAGACTTGCCCTCCAGATTTCGGATATGCATTTTTGCACACGCTGACACACAATGCTGCACTAGATAAGCCCTTCCCAACATTTCCAATAGCCCTTCCATATTTTGAATTCCTGTTGTAATTACCATTTTCAAATTTAGGGCAGGCATTTGTGGCATGGAATTGCTTTACTTTTTATATCCCTGAAGTTCTAAAGGCTCCAGCTAAACACAGTCACCTACATCTATATTTAGGCATCTGAGTACAAACAGCTCAAGTTTTCAAAGCTTGCCGCTCCTCAGCCCCTGTAAGCCCAAGGGCACGTAAGGTCACCAGGACCTTTAGTGAATAATGTCACTACTGACATTTCAGTATTTTTGTGCTGAATACTGAATTCAGCTCCTCACTCAACACGACCAAGCTGGAAAACGATCCCTTGCCGAGACACAGTCAGTAATTAATAACACTTGGGGCTTAAGAAATGAGAAATTTCTACAGCACACCTCTAAAACTGAGCAAAAGAAACACAGGCAGGCTTTCCTTTCAGAGAACCTCCTCCGCACCACAGCTCGTGTGCCGTGTAGGGAAAGGGGGTTAAACAGAACCAAGGAGTTAAACCCCCGAGAAAGCTGTTCCCGACCACCTAAGAATCACTTTAAAAAGAAACAAGTACGAGCGGGGCCAAGGGGAAACTCTCCACTGCTACAAACACAGAGTCTTAATTCTATGACACTGTTCAGCCCCTTCCCCCACCTCCACCAAGCTGAGCCAAAACTTTCACCTGCCACCTCCCTCCCAGGAGATGACAGTGACACCTCTTCCCTGAGGCCACCGTCCTAGGAGGAAGGACAGACAGAGAGCAGCCAAGTGGCCTGGATATGACAAACTGTTGCAGAGAGGACAGTGAGAAGCAGACAGCTCTTACCCCATCGCAGGGACTCGTTAAGGTGCTGGTCACCTGCTGCTCATAGGCAGCCACGGTCTCCGCGGTGCTAGAATGGCTGAAGGGCTTTACAAAGAGGAAATCGCTCTGGTCAGACATGGGCGAGAAACAAGAGGTGTAATTCTGTGCCTGGGAGGTCAAGCCCGCTCCTCCCACGTCCAGGTACTTGATGAAGCCATCTGGCTTCATCTGCCCTCGGAAATGGGAGGCGGGCTTGCGGCCAGTCCCCCGGCAGCAACCCGCCAAGGTCCAGCCAGCACCGCCAGCTTTGAGACACCGGGCAGCCACCAGCCCAAACATCAGGCAGGACACGAGGGAGATGGACACCAGGGAGATGATGAGGTAAAGCGTTAGGTTGGTATCCTCGGGAGAAGACTGAGGGAGGTCCAAGGACTTGGAGAAGTCCTGCACGCTGCTTTCCTCTGGAGAAATGACAATGACCACGGAGGCCGAGAGGGACGGGGTGCCATTGTCCCTCACTTCTACCACCAGCCTGTGGGGATCTTCTGACTCCCTGAGAGCCTGTGCAACCCTGATCTCTCCAGAGCGGCGTTCCACTTGGAAAGGCAAAGCCTCAGCAGACTCCTGCAGCTGGTAGGACAGCCAGGCATTGTGGCCACTGTCAGCATCAACTGCTACAATTTTAGTGACCAGATAGCCAGGCTCTGCCAAGGCTGGGATGGCCTGGTGGAAGGCAGAGCCCTTGGGGACAGACGGGTAGACAATGTTGGGAGCATTGTCATTCTCGTCCAGGACAAACACGTGGACCACAGCAGTGCTGCTCAGAGCAGGAGAGCCAGCATCCTTCACCTCCACAGGCACCTGGAACACCTTGTCCTGCTCGTAATCCAGAGCTCGCACGGTGTAGATGGTGCCGTTGTCCTGGTCGATTCGGAAGTAGGTGGAGATGGGTACGTCCTGCATCCCATTGTCCAGGATGGAGTAAGACAGCCTGGCGTTGTTACCCTCGTCAGGATCCGATGCTGACACTGAAAAGACAGAAGTTCCAGGAAGGGAGTTTTCCTGGATGTGAGCGGTATCAAAAGGGCTGGAGAAATTCGGTGCGTTATCATTCACATCAGCGATGCGGAGATAAAAGGTTTTTTGTGTGGCCCTCTGGGGGGACCCTGAATCCACAGCCCTCACTGTGATGTTGTATCCACTGGCCTTCTCCCGATCAAGGAGACTGCTGGTGACCAGTGAGAAATGCTCTTTAAAAGATGACACGAGTTTAAAAGGGAGCTCCTTCGCTATCTGCAGACGGACCTGCCCGTTGTCCCCGGAATCGCTGTCCTTCACACCAATGAGGGCAATCACAGTGCCCGGGGCTGCATCCTCCTGCACTGGGCTGGAGACAGAGGTCAGCAAGATCTCTGGGCTGTTATCGTTGATATCAATTAATTCCACTCGCAGGTGACAGTGACCTTCCATGGCTGGGGATCCCTTGTCCCTGGCTCGAACCGCAATCTCATAAGCACTGGATTCCTCATAATCCAGAGGGGCTTTGGTCCTGATCTCCCCTGTCCGGGCATCTAAGGCGAACAGCTTGGTGAATTTACCAGGTGCATTATTGCTGGTTTTGAAAGAATATTCCACATCCCCGTTGGGACCTTCATCCAGGTCGGTGACATTCAGCTTGGTGACCAGAGTGCCCACGGGCACGTTCTCCTCCAGAAGTACCTTGGATATGGGTGGGTCACAGACAGGAGGGTTGTCATTCGCATCCAGGATGTGGATGGTAACCCTGGCAGTGCCAGATTTCACAGGATTCCCTCCATCCAGGGCTGTCAGTGTTAGATGATGAACAGGCACTTTCTCCCTATCCAGTGCTTTTTCAAGCACTATCTCGGGCATTTTAACACCATCTCCCCTCACCTTGATGCTCAGGGCAAAATGCTTGCTGGGGCTGAGCTCGTAGGTGGAGATGGAGTTGGAGCCCATATCCGGATCTTCTGCTACCTCCAAGGGCAGCCGAGTCCCAGGGTTGGCTACCTCGGTGATCTCCAGCACCACCTCTGGCTTGGGGAACTGGGGCGCGTTGTCGTTCACGTCGAGGACGTCCACCTCAACCCGGTGGAGCTGGAGGGGATTCTCCATGACGAGCTGGAGGTGCAGAGAGCACGTGGGGCTCTGCCCACACAGTGCCTCCCGGTCCAGCCTGCTGTCCAGGAGCAGCACACCTGCCGCCAGGTCCACCTGGAAGTGCCGCTGCCCTCCCTCGCTCACTAGCCGCAGGTTGCGGGCGGCCAGGCTCCGCACCTCCACCCCCAAGTCCTTGGCCAGGTCGCCCACAGAGAAGCCCGGCTCGCGGTCCTCGGGCACGGAGTAGTGGAGCTGGGCGCAGCTGCGAGCCGGCAGGCAGGAGAGGGCTGCGAGCAGCAGCGGGAGCTGCCATGGCAAACTCTGTCCCGCGAGCATCCCGTGCC
>JAHLSL010000175.1:6725089-6735161 GCA_025920805.1 Petroica traversi | reverse complement strand
TTATTATTATTATTATTATTATTATTATTATTATTATTATTATTATTTATTAGTAGTATTATTTTGTGATATATTTATCACAAAGCCATCCCTCAGCTCTCTCCAAAATCCCAGCTGGGCACTGGATCCGGGCGTGGATCCATCGGAGCTGAGTGGTCCCAGCAGCTCGGCTGTGGCTGCGATGGCTCTGGAATCATCCCCTGGCCAAGGAATCCAACCCTTCATCCCAGATTTCCCAACCCAGATTTCCTTCCCCGTGCCTGCAGCCCATGGGACAGAGGAGTCACTCTGAGCTGGAGGAGAAGATGCCCAAAAATGGACATTTCCTGGAAAAAGTGACATTCTGAAGGGGATCCCCAAAGCAGCAGCTCTGGAGCTCTGGATTAGGGGAGCCCAGCAGGGGTAGGGATTGGATTTTTTGGGATTTTTGGGGCCTTGAGGAGGAACATTCCCAGTGAGGTTTGGGGTTCCCATCCCTGGAGGTGTCCAAGGAAGGCCTGGAGGGGACACTCAGAGCTCTGGGCTGGGGACAAGGTGGGCACCGGGCACAGTTTGGACTCCAGGATCCTGGAGGGCTTTTCCAGCCTCAGGGATTCTGGGATTCTGTGGCTGAGGAGCATCTCTGAAGTTCTCGAGGTGACATCTTCACATCCATCCACAGGCTGGCCACGCCAGGTCCACAGCCTGCTCTTCCCAGGACGTTAAACATCCACAGGAAACGAAGAAATCAGACTTCCAGGAAATCCAGGAATCATGACTCTGCTAATCAGAACTGACTAAGCTGACAGTATTAAACTCAGGAAGTTTTGAGGTAGGAGTGTGGGACTATTTATTTATTTCTTTTATTTATTTTTTATTTTTATTTTTATTTTTTAATTTTTTATTTTTATTTTTATTTTTATTTTTATTTTTATTTTTATTTTTATTTTTATTTTTATTTTTATTTTTATTTTTATTTTTATTTTTATTTTTATTTCTATTTTTATTTTTATTTTTTATTTATATTTACATTTTTATTTTATTTTATTTATTTTATTTTATTAGTATGTTTATAAAAATATAAATATAAAACTTATTTATATTTATATTAGTATTTGTATTTGCATTTGTATTTATACAATATATAAATTTATACTATATATTTATATATATTATTTTAAAATATAAATATATCTTAAGTATGTATTATTTTAATTATATATATATATATATATATATATAAATAAAAATTTATATAAATATATAAAGAGTTCCGCAGTCCTTCCAGTGCTGCTGAATTCCTGGCCTCGGTGGCAGGGCAGGCTGGCACGGAATAATTACCCGTTTTTAAAATGTGTTTTCCCACTGATGTTCAGCACGTTTGGGAATCCCTTTCCATTGTGATTCTCAAAGTGTTCTCCCCGTAACACCCGCAGCTCTGAGATCCCCCTGCCCAAACACCCAAACACAAAAATTCCTGACTCTGAGATCCTCCTTCCCAAACACCGAAACACCAAAATTCCTGACTCTGAGATCCCCCTGCCCAAACACCAAAATTCCTGACTCGGAGATCCCCCTGCCCAAACACCCAAACACAAAAATTCCTGACTGAGATTCTCCTGCCCAAACACCAAAATTCCTGACTCAGATCCCCCTGCCCAAACACCAAAATTCCTGACTCTGAGATCCTCCTTCCCAAACACTGAAACACCAAAATTCCTGACTGAGATCCCCTGCCCAAACACCAAAATTCCTGACTCTGAGATCCTCCTGCCCAAACACCAAAATTCCTGACTCTGAGATCCCCCTGCCCAAACACCAAAATTCCTGGCTCTCCTCCCGCTCCCCGGGATGCGGGCGGGACCTGCAAGTCCTCAGTGCTGCGGGAGGACAATTTTTACCCAGAGGATTTTGGGCTGCTCCCAAGCCCAGCTCGTGAATCCCCACTGCTCCTGATCCCCCCAGATCCTCCAGCACCCCAAGATTTCCCGTGCAGGAGTTGCTTCTGTTCCCCTCCGCCAGCTCCGTCCATTCCGCCTTTGGCGAGCATCGATTTTCCACAATTCCCCGCAGCCCCCAGAGCAGCTGCCGGAGCGGCTCCCCCGTGGGCCGCTGCTTTTATTTGCGGAACAAAAGAAGCACCAGCGCTGTCCCGGAGCTGCGGGGCCGGCGGGATCAGGACTCCGAGCTCCCTCTCCTGGCTGCGGGATCAAAAGGAATCGCTGGAAAACCCCGAGCACCTGGATTTCGGCGCGGCCGAAAGGAGGGAAGAGCCATCCCGGATTGTTTTGCAGGTTTCCCATCTGGAATACGCTGGGAAAACGCTCAGGCGCAGCGATTTTTGGGAGGAAGGTGAATTTGTCTGAACTCGCTTTTGCTCCTCTCCCGGATTTTTTTTTTGTCATAAGTCACTGCGTGGGGACAGATCCCAGTGGGATCTAATTTGTCTAAACTCACTTTTCCTCCTCTCCCGTTTGTTTTTCGTCATCTGTCACTGCTTGGGGACAGATCCCAGTGGGATCTACTTTGTCTAAACTTGCTTTTGCTCCCCTCCGGGTTTTTTTTTGTCTTTTTTTTTTGTTTGTTTTGGTTTGTTTTGGTTTGGTTTTTTTGTTTTGTTTTGTTTTGGGGTTTTTTTTTGGGTTTTTTTTTGTCATCTGTCACTGCCTGGGGACAGATCCCAGTGGGGAAAAATCGCTTTGCAGGAAACCCACGGCAGTCTCCCAGCAGTTTTCCATGAAATGTTTCCCGGCGGGGAGGGAGGGTGTGGAGAAGGACACGCACAGGGAAGAGCAGCGGGGAGCAGGTGGGGATGAAGGGTTGGGATCGCGGGAAGTGCCACCAGTGTGATCCTGCTGGAAGTGCAGGGCTGCTCTGGAGAGAGGGGGCACCAGGAGCAGCGGGATCTCAGGAAAACTGGGAGCTCAAACATTCCCAAATCTTCCCCTCGGTGCCCCAGCAATTAAAATTAAAATTAATTTTAAAAATCCTATCAAATCTCTCCAAGTGATGTTTTCCATTTTCCATCGAGGCTCCCGTGGCCTGTCCTTTGCTGGCAGGGAATTCTGGCCGTGCTCCCCAGCCGGGATCCTGCAGGAACTGGGATTGGAAAGCTCAGAGCTCTGCACATGGAGGGATTTCCAAACAGAGCCACGAGCTGCATGCCTGCCCTGTCACACATTTCGGGAGAAAAGGGGCACCACAAATCCCGTCTGGAGAGGTCAAGGAGCCCTGGAAAACTTCCAGCCTCCCCAAAATGCAATTTTGTGATGGTCTGAGCCATTTCAGGTGCTGGCGGTCCTTGGGAATTACGGAATCCAGGAGTCAGGGGATGCTTTGGGGTGGGAGGAACCCCAAGGACCATCCGGTTCCACCACCTCCCACTGTCCCAGGCTGCTCCCAGCCCCTCCAACCCGGCCTTGGACACTCCCTGGACACCGCACGGGTTTGGCCAACCCTCCTCATCCCAGAACTCCCCTGGATTCAGTTTCGGCCTCTCCTGCCCATCCTCAGGCCCAGGCCAGACCAAGGAGCAAGGGAGTTGTCCCCAGGCTCCAGGAACTGGTCACGTTCTCCTTAGGAAATCTTGGGCCAGGACACTGCTGGGATTTACTGTCCATCCCTATGGACCCCTGGTCAGCTCTGACCATGAGCAGCAATCTCAGACCATCACTGACCATGAGGAGCAATCTCTGACCATCACTGAACATGAGGAGCAACCTCAGACCATCACTGACCATGAGGAGCAATCTCAGCCCATCACTGACCATGAGCAGCAATCTCTGACCATCACTGACCATGAGGAGCAATCTCTGACCATCACTGACCATGAGGAGCAATCTCAGACCATCACTGACCACGAGGATCAATCTCAGACCATCGCTGACCACCAGGCAGCAATGTGGCTGTGGCCAGAGGGTGCACAGTGCTCTGCAGGTGTCCTTGCATGCACCAGAGTCCACATGAGGAGAGAAGACACTGAAAGTCTGAACCTCAGGCCTGTGACCATCAGCTCAATTCCTTTTTCATTTTCCTTGAAGCCACTTCACCCTTCAGCCCTGTTCCCAGGCAGGTCCTGGCAGAATGAGGAGGGGGACGGGTGACAGCGGTGGCTGGAGGGACACCTCTTGTCCCAAGAAATTCCGTCAGTTTTGGTAACTCTGGGGAATATTTGGGGCCACAAATCCTCCCACTTTTCCTCTGCACCTCTCTCTCTGTGACAGCTCACCTGTCTCCACCTGTTTTACCTGTAGGATTTAACTCTGTGGAATTTGGTTATAGGGGTAAAATAGAAGTGAGAGATCTCTAAAGATGGGTTTAGAGCATGGGAGTTTATTGTGAAAGAGCGTGGGTGTCAGAGGCTGCTGGGCTGCAAGACACAGCTCAGAGCAGGCCAGAGAGAGAGAGAGAAAGAGGCAAAAAGAGAGAGCAAAAAGAGGCTGATTTGCCATTTACAATACAATAAATCATCTTCTCTGTTGAATATTCTAATTCCCTTTAACCAATCTGAAACAAGCTACAAACTCTACAATATTTGCATGCAACCTATAAGAATCATCACATTACCATACAGGGTTCTATTTTAAACCTTAAAAAAACTGCTTTTGGGAATCTCTCCCAGGCAGGCAGGGTTTGCTCTGCCCTTTGGCCCTGCCTGGGCAGAGGGCATTGTTCTATCCAGAAGGAGGATTCCCTTCAGCCAGCTCTGCCATTGTTTCTTAGTTACTCTTCAACTCAAACCTTGTCTTCATCTCAATTTCTATTATCCTTTCCATATTTTCAGCATCTTTTGTGAGGCAATCATATCTATAAGGCTTTCCTATTTCATCTTCCCCAACACAGAGCATCCCGAGCCCGATCCCTGACCCTGCAGGGCCGCACCCCAAAGCTCCGGGAGCCTCTCTCAGGTGCCTTTCAGGGCCTGGGGGAGCCTGGTCCTGACAGGGTGGAAAAGCAGCTTCAGAGCGCGGCTCAAAGGAGGGAGAGGCTCCGCCGTGAAAGGAGAACGCGCTCCGGCAGCGAGGTCACCTGCAGCGCCTCGGGCGATGCGGGCGGCGACAAAAGTTCCCGTGTAGCGCGACAGCAGAAGACAAAAGCCACCCCTGGAGGGGAGGAAGGGAGAGGGAGCAGGAGGGGCAGGGACTCAGCGTGGGGAAAGCCGCGAGGTTCCGCGGCCGCGGGTGGATCAGAGGAGCTGCCGTTCGATGGCACCTTCAGAGCCCGTCCCCAGGGGCAGGAAAAAGCGGAGAATGGTTCCAGGAGCCTCCAGCAGGATTCCTCAGAGCCTTCCCTGCTCCAGACCCCGGCAGGGGGGCCAAGGGAAGCCCGGGAACACCAAAAATTGCTGGAATTTTGGGCTCGGGTCTCCAGCTCCTTCCCGCACCACCCGAGTCCCAGGGAGGGCTGGGAGCTGGGAGGGAGCCCGGGGAGCCTTTCCCGGCAGCCGAGCTGCACCAGGAGCCCCCGGGGAAAGGGTCGGCTCTGCCTGGGAATTCTCCCTCTGCGCCCAGGATTTGTGGTTGTCCTTCCGCAGATCCAGCAGCTCCCGGGAGCAGCGGGGCCCGCAGGGGTTTGTGATTCCTGGGAGAGGCGTAAATGGCTTTGAAGGCAGCGGGCGGGCTGCGGGTGGCTCTGGCAGGGGACAACGGCTGGGATGTCCTCAGGTCCTGCCAGGACGGAACGGGAGGTGCCTGAGCCCTGCTGCAGGTCCTGGCAGGGCAGAAAATCGGACACTGCTCTCTGGCACGGGAATGCGCCCAGGGCAGCGCTGCCCAGGGGGGCACGGCCGGAGCTCAGGGTGGGCAGCCCCATCCCAAAGGAGCCCCGGAGCTGCTGATTCCCGGGAGAGCCCTGAAGGACGGCGAGGAGAAGCCCGAACCCCGCAGGATCTGAGTCCTCCATCCCTCGGGGGGTGTTGGTACCTGCTCCAGCCCGGGGGGCTCCGGGTGCACCGAGGGACCCTCCCCGCAGCCCGGGGGGCTCTGGGTGCACCCAGAAACCCTCCCCGCAGCTTGGCTGGCTCTGGGTGCACCCAGGGACCCTCCCCGCAGCCCAGCTGGCTCTGGGTGCGCCCAAGGACCCTCCCCGCAGCCCGGGGGGCTCTGGGTGCACCCAGAAACCATCCCGCAGCCCGGGGGGCTCTGAGTACACCGAGGGACCCTCCCCGCAGCCCGGGGGGCTCTGGGTGCACCCAGGGACCCTCCCCGCAGCCCTGGCTGGCTCTGGGTGCACCCAGGGACCCTCCCCGCAGCCCGGGCTGGCCGCAGCATGAGCGCAGCGGGATCAGGGGCTCTCTGGGAAATCCTCAGCTGGGAATTTCCCCTCCCAAGCACCCGGGGAGAGCGAGGAAGGCAGGATTTGCCCAGGGGAGCCGCGTTGAGCGGCTGAATGCAGCCCGGCACCGGCAAGTCTGAGGAGCGCTAAAACCTCCCCATCCTCCCTGATCCCCCCGCGCTGCCTTGAAGCGCCTCTCCTGGGAGCCCGGCCCTCCTGGGATCGCTGAGGATCCCGGCGAGGCAGGAAAGCGTCTCGGAGCTCGCAGGCAGAGTTAAAGTGATGTGCGGGCCGGAGCCGCTGCCATCCTTTCAGCCGCACTTCCCCTTGCGAGCGCACGCACTTAAAAGCTTTTAAGGGAACGATCCATCCCCTCCGCTGGCAAAGCCAGGGCTGGGCCGCTCCTCGGCATCTTAAATCATCTTAAAATACGGAGCAATATCGGTTTAAAAGCCTTTGCTCCCCCCGCCCCTGCAGGAAACCTCAGCTGAGCTCGGGGCTTCCTGGGGATCCATCAGCGGCCAGGAAAGGGCCGGGCACCGCCTGACGGGGACAACGCTCCGGGACACACCGGGAGTTTCTCCCGACGTCATTCCCGGACTGCACACCGGCCCAGGGGGGTTTAATTTAATTTAATTTAATTTAATTTAATTTAATTTAATTTAATTTAATTTTATTTTATTTTATTTTATTTTATTTTATTTTTATTATTGTATTTTATTTTATTATTTTATTTTATTTTATTTTATTTTATTTTATTTTATTTTATTTTATTTTATTTTTATTATTGTATTTTATTTTATTATTTTATTTTATTTTATTTTATTTTATTTATTTATATATTTATTTATTTGTATTTTTTTTTGGTCATTTAATGTCTCCAATCCCTGTGGTGGTGGCAGCATTAATGCTCCCTGAGCGGCTGAAGGATGAGGATGGGGGCTCAGCTGGGAAATCCACCCCAGACAGGGATTGTGCCCCAAATTCCTGCTTTGAAATGCCTGCAATGTCCCTGATCCTGCCACTCAACCCCAGGCTCTGGTTCCAAGCCCGGGAATTCCAATTCTCCCTCTTTGTCACGGAGAGAGGAGCAGGGGGGGTGAACTGGGAATGTTGGGGACAGCCAGGGATGGTCCCCTCTGTCCAGGGACAGGAGAGCTCTCTCTGCCACCTTCCCTTTGCAGGCAGCTGAAACTCGGGGCTGCTGACAGAGCTGGGGGTGCTCAGCTGGAGAGGAGAAGCTCCAAGAGAGCTCAGAGCCCCTGGCAGGACCTGAAGGGGCTCCAGGAGAGCTGGAGAGGGACTGGGGACAAGGGCTGGAGGGACAGGACACAGGGAATGGCTTCCCACTGCCAGAGGGCAGCGATGGATGGGAGATTGGGCAGGGATTGTTCCCTGGGAGGGGCTGGGCTGGAATTCCCAGCTTTGCTGTGGCTGCCCCTGGATCCCTGGCAGTGCCCAAGGCCAGGCTGGAGCACGGGGACAGTGGGAGGTGTCCCTGCCATGGCTGGGGTGGGCTTTAAGGTCCCTTCCAACCCAAACCATTCTGGGATTCTATGATCAGTTTTACTGTTTTGCTCTGGTTTTCTGGACTGGGGCGCTGGCTCAGCCCCGCTTTTCTCAGCTCCAGGGAGCCATCGAAATCCCGCTCCCCTGCCAGGCTGGAGAGACAGAAATTCCCATTCCCACTCTGTTTCCCACAGCGCAGCTTCCTTGGCTCACAGGGGGCAGAAATCCACCCAGAACCGGCCCAGCCGGGGCTGGAAGCTCCATCCCCGGAGTCTGGGGAGGGACACGAGGACAAGGACATTTATTTCTTTATTTATTATTATTTATTCCCCTCTCACAGACCCTGCTCAGCCCCCTTTGCTGCAGGAATCAGGGATCCCTCCCTCCCTGCCCCACTCCAGATGCTCCATCCCCGCCCTGGACACCCCAAACTTTCCCCCGAGCTGCTGCCAGGGATCCTCCCTCTGATTTATCTGCAGGATGGGTTGTGGGTGTATTGATTTCCCCTGCCTGCCTCTGCTCTCTGTGTTTGCTTTCTGAATTATGCAGCCGGGCAGCTTTTCCTCCTCGCGAGGAGCGGCCGAGCCGCGCAGGATCAATTGAGCCCCGCCATGGTTTAATCAGGAATCCCCAGTAGGAGCCGGGAGAGAAAAAGGAGAAGGGAAGACAATGAAGACAGGGATCGATCAATCCCGTCCCGGCGCAAAGGAAAGGGAGGGAAGGAAGAGAGGAAGGGGTGGAATAATCAGGTTTTCCTCACGCAGCCCCTCAGATCCCCCAGCCGCGATCGATCACCGGCTCTGACAGTCATCGCTTCAGAGAGAAACTTTCGAAATCCCCCGGAACTCCGAGAAAGCCGGTGCTCGATGGCATGAAAATGGCCTGCTAGAGACGGGGAGAGGGCTGGGATCCCTTCCCCTCCTTCCCTTCAAACCCCGCATTAGGAAGGCAGAGCCGAGATGAAAGGGGAGCAAACAAGGCTTTTAGTCCTCGTCTTGTTCTCGCAATTATTTTGCCAATAATGATCCCGGGAACTGGATGGAGGCTCCTCGGTGCCACGCTGGGGACGTGGAGAGGTGGGGACAGAGCTGGGATTGTCCCAGCGCCTCAAAGCCAGGGGATGGAACCCCACGGATTCCAAAGTGTTTGGAGTAGGGAAATAAAACTAAAATGCGCCCACGGGGCACTGGGACCAGCTGGGGGTTGTGACAGGAGAGATTTTTGTCTCCAAAACAGCGTGGGGCAGGGATTGTCCCCTGTGCTGGCACTGCTGGGACACCTCGAAATCGAAATTGCCCAAAGTCCTGCCAGGAGGAGCTCCAGTCTCGGGGCTGTTTTATCTCCATGAGGATGGGCTGGATCTGGGTTCTCATTTCAAACAGCTCAGGTCAAGTTCTGTCCCCAAAGGACGCATTTAGATTGGAAATTCCAGAGCTGGAAACACCGAGATCATCGCTGGTGGGAAGTTTTGGAGGACACCAGGACTGCCATCTCTGCTGCTCCATTCCCAAGGAGAGCAGCATTCCAGGCTGGATCAGGCGTGCAGGACAGAGCAGCTGACCCGAGCCCACCAAAACTCGGGAAGGAGCGGCAGGATGGCAAATTTGGGTTATTGCCCACGGGTGAATCGTGGCAGCTGAATTCCCCCTCAGGAAAGAACGGCAGGATGGCAAATTTGGGTTATTGCCCATCCTGGCAGCTGAATTTCCCACAGCTCAGGAAAAACCCTTCTTTCCCCGTTTCAGCCAAACAATCTCTGTTTTCAGGGGCAGAAATGCTGGGAGAAATCCTTGTGCACATTCCAGAGGAATGGCTGATGGAGTTAATGGATCTTCTCCTCACAAGGACAAGCAGGGGTTGCAGGAATCCCATCCCACAGCTCCCACAGAGCCCGTGCTGCTTCAGTTCCCCCTCTTTATCCATCTTTATTCCGCAGGAACATTAAAACCCCTGAGGTTCCTCCCCAACAGGTGCAGAAGTCACTGCTGAGAAGGGCAGAGCCTGCCAGACACGGGGTCAGGAGCGCCTGATGGAGGCCAGGGCTGGAGGGAGAGCGGAGCCTGCAGAAAAACAGCTCAGATTCAGTGTTGGACCTCATTGGACTCAGTTCAGTTTTTAAAAAGTCAGTTTTGAGATCTGTGCTTCCACCACTGTTTGTGCCTTAATCTCGTGGAGGGATCAGCACGACTTGATTAGGGACTAATTAATCAGGAATAATTAACTTTTGGTTAATGGGAATGGAGGTGGAGTTCCAGCTGGTGGGGTGGAGGTAAAGCTCAGCCTGGAAAGGATGGAGGTAAAGCTGAGCCTG
>JAHLSL010000175.1:6711015-6725079 GCA_025920805.1 Petroica traversi | reverse complement strand
AGCCTGGAAGGGTTGGAGGCAAAGCTCAGCCTGGAAGGGTTGGAGGCAAAGCTGAGCCTGGAAAGGCTGGAGGTAAAGCTGAGCCTGGAAGGGATGATGATAAAGCCCAGCCTGGAAAGGCTAGAGGCAAAACTCAGCCTGGAAGGGTTGGAGGCAAAGCTGAGCCTGGAAAGGCTGGAGGCCCAGCCCAGCCTGGAAGGGCTGGGAGCCCAGCCCAGCACTGACATTTCACACCGTTCCCTCTGTGCTTCCCTGGGCTTTTCCAGGCCGAGCTCCCCTCCCATCCCGTCCCAGCCCCTCCAGGCCGGGCCATGCCAGGAGTGGCGGTTCCAGGGCCGGGGCTGCTCCTCCAGCACCCCCAGGAAGGAAGGAGCTCCTTGCCCCCCTCCTCCCAGAATTTGTTCCACATTTTCTGCTAATAAGGGCACGGGGAGAGAGCGAGACAGGGAGAGGGAAGAGGAGAAAAACGGCTCTAAATTATTCATGGCCAATATCATTATGTGTCATAACAGCGTGTCTGTGATGGGAAGGAGTGAGCGTGGCAGGGGCTGGGGTAGCACAGGCCGGGCCGCACAATAGCGAGGGCTGATTAATTATTGATGTGCGCTAATTGGCTACAGGGTTTCAGGACAGCTCGGGCTTTGTTGGGATCATTTGTATTCTTGCTTTGGAAATGGACCCCCCCACCACACGCGCGCACACACAAACCCAACATTTTCGTGTGCGAGCCTTCTCCCTCCTCCTCCTCCTCCTCCTCCTCTTCCCTGTCCCTGCAGCGCTGCCAATCCTCTGTGTGTGTACAAATTAACACCATCTTCACCTCTGCTGCTGCTCTGCGGGGCTGCCACCACCTCGGAGCGCTCGGGCTCGGCCGCGCCGCTGCTTTTTGGTGCGGAAAACCCGCCCTGCCCTCCCGGCCCGGCCTCTCCGGCATCCATCCTGGCCTCTCCTGCATCCACCCGGGCCTGTCCCAGCCTGGCCTGTCCCACATCCATCCTGGCCTGTCCCAGCCTGGCCTCTCCCGCACCCATCCCGGCCTCTCCCGCACCCATCCCGGCCTCTCCCGCATCCATCCTGGCCTGTCCCAGCCCGGCCTCTCCCGCACCCATCCCGGCCTCTCCCCGCACCCATCCCGGCCTCTCAGCCCAGCCCTGCCTTTGCCACCTGGGCTGGGTTTTTTCCATCTGGAATAGTCCCGACCTCACCTGTGGCTGCAGCCCGAGGTGGCAGTGACAGCCTGGGGGTGCCAGCCGGGTGAGGGGCGATTTTGGGGTTCAGAGCTGAGCAGGACACACAAATTTAACCAAACTGCTGCTCCTCCCACGGCTCCAGGTGTGTCCATCCAGGTGAGACCCCACCTGTGGAGCTGCCCCAGCCCCGGGACCAGCCTGAGGAAAGGCTGGGAGAGCTGGGATTGTTTAACCTGGAGAGGAGAAGCTCCAGGGAGAGCTCAGAGCCCCTCCAGGGGCTCCAGGAGAGCTGGAGAGGGACTGGGGACAAGGGCTGGAGGGACAGGACACAGGGAATGGCTTCCCACTGCCAGAGGGCAGCGATGGATGGGAGATTGGGCAGGGATTGTTCCCTGGGAGGGGCTGGGCTGGAATTCCCAGCTTTGCTGTGGCTGCCCCTGGATCCCTGGCAGTGCCCAAGGCCAGGCTGGAGCACTGGGACAGGGGGAGGTGTCCCTGCCATGGCTGGGGTGGCACTGGGTGGGCTCTGAGGTCTCTCCCAGCCCAAACCATTCCAGGATTCCCTGATCCCATGAGCAGCTCCCTCTGTTCTCCCATGGGATCAGCAGGTTGCCACATCCCCGTGCCCGGGGCTGCTCCAAGCCAAGAGCTTCCCCAAAACCCTCAACTTTTCCCCTTCCCAGGGTGCCCCAGAGAGCCTCAGGGCTGAGCCAGGATCCCTTCAGCCCTGATATTCCAAAAAAAGGCCAGGAGCTGCTCCCAGCAGAGCGAGGGACATCCCCAGCAGCGCTCCATGCTCTGCTAAACCCCTTCCCCTGTCCTTTGGTGCTTGGAGGGGAAGAACATCCAGCTGAACTCTCCAGGCGTGGCACCAGGCCCTGCTGAGGATTAACAGGGGCTGCTGACTTTTATTTCAGCTCTGGTTAAAATTGTGAGGGCAGGAGAGCTCACCTGGCTGAGGCAGCTTTCAGCTGAATCCCTGAGGGGTGGTTTGGGGACAGGTTTGGCTGAGGTGTTTCCCAAGCTCTCCGTGATTAAATTACAGGGCCTGGCTGAAGAACTCTGCTTTTCTCCACTCCCACCCCGTGGAGCTCCAGGAAAAATCAGCCAGGAATTCCCGAGGGATTGATGGATCCAGCAAGGAAAAGAGAGGGGGGAAAAATAATAAAAAATCAATTTGTGGGGTCGGGTGTTGGAGTGCACGAGGGGTTTCTCTTGGGCAGAGCAGCTTGGAGTGGGGTTGGGGGTGTGGGGTCAGGGCTTCCTTTTGTCATGTGTCTGCATCCCTCACATTTCCTGGGATTTACCTTCCCTCAGAACAGGGGATATCGGGAGCCAAAGCACAGCTGCACCTGCTGGACTGAGGGGTGGAACCAGGCAGGTGGGCATGGCCTTGGGCCGGAGAAGAAATTCCTCCCTGCGAGGGTGGGGCTGGAATGGATTTCCCATCCCTGGAAGTGTCCCAGGCCAGGCTGGAGCACCCTGGGATGGTGGAAAATGTCCCGGCCCTGGCAGAGGATGGAGCTGGAGGAGCTTTAAGGTCATTCCCACCCAAACCATTCCACGATTTTGTGCTTCATTTCAGCACCCATCCCTCATGGCTCCTAAGGACTTTGTTGAAATCTCTCTCTATCTCTATTTATTTCAATTTTTATTTTCTGTTATATTTCTATTCCACAGAAACCACGGGGAAAATCCCATTAATGCTGGTACCACTTCCCCCTGGAACCTGCCCAACTCTCTGTGCACGAGAGGCACCAAAACCTGGGGGATTTCTGCCCCTGTGCTCTCCGGATGGAGCTGGGACTCTTTGTTCTCCCCCTCCTTCTCCCTCTGCTTTGAAACCCTTTGCACTATTCCGTATAGGAACCAAACAAAGCAGGTATTCTGTTTATTTGTTTATTTATTTAGGACAAACCCTTCCCTTTCCCTCCCACTTCAAAAGGGGCTGCGTGCAGGAGCCTCTGGTGGCTCCCAGGAAACTCGTGATGGATTGTCCAAAAGGAGCCAAGTGAGATGAAAAACCCAGGGATGGGGATCGTTTTAAGGGGAACAGCCAATAAAATGTCATCAATTTTTTATTAAACAGAATCTTTTCAATAGACAAAATGAGCTTTTCTCTCCCCACTTACGTTTTCTCTTTCTTTTCCCCTCATTTTTGTTTTCATTAGGTACGGGGAGATTCTCGTTCCCTTCTTTTTTCCTCTTTTTTGTTTTTTTTGTTCCTAAGAGCTGTGGGGTTAAATGGTGACCTGTGCCACCACGTAGGAAAATGTGCCTGAAACTTCCCATCAAAAATCCTTTTTTTTTTCTTTTTTTTCCCTTTTATTTTATTTTTTGTTTGTTTGTTTGTTTGTTTGTTTGTTGTTTTGTTTTGGGTGGTTTTTTTTGGTTTTTTTGGGGGGGTTTTGAGTTTTTTTGGGTCTTTTTGTTTGGTTGGTTTTTTGGGGGGGGGTTGTTGTCGTTGGTTTGGGTTTTTTGGGTTTGTTTTTTTTTTTTTTCCCCACTGGAAAAGGACAAGAGACAGAGGGAATAAGACAAAACTAGAAAAGTTTAGACTGAGTCAAAGATTTAGATTCGATATTAACAACAACTCCTCATCAAAAAAGGTTTTCTGGTGGTGTCACCACCCCTGGAAGTGCTCAGAACCCATGTGGATGTGGCACTTGGGGACACAACTGGTGGGAATTGGTGATCCCAGAGGGTTTTTCCCACCTCAGTGATCCCAAAAACCACCCTGAGGCTCCCCAGCAAAGCTGAGCTGTGGGATGAAGCTGCGAGGGTTCTCTTTGGAGCAAGAATTTGGGACTGGAGAGCTTGGGGGTCCCTCCCAGCCTCGGTTGTTCCCTGATTGTGGGGAGGCAAAGCCAACAGGGAAGGGGGTGGCTGTGACCTGGGGACATGGCTGAGCTCAGGGCAGTGACCTGGGGACATGGCTGAGCTCAGGGCAGTGGCCTGGGGACGTGGCCGTGACCTGGGGATGTGGCTGAGCTCAGGGCAGTGACCTGGGGACGTGGCAGCAACCTGGGGATGTGGCAGTGACCTGGGGACATGGCTGAGCTCAGGGCAGTGACCTGGGGACATGGCTGTGACCTGACGATGTGGCTGAGCTCAGGGCAGTGGCCTGGGGACGTGGCAGCGACCTGGGGACGTGGCTGAGCTCAGGGCAGTGACCTAGGGACATGGCAGTGACCTGGGGACATGGCTGTGACCTGGGGACTGAGCTCAGGGCAGTGACCTGGGGACATGGCCATGAACTGGGGATGTCGCCGAGCTCAGGGCAGTGACCTGGGGACATGGCAGTGACCTGGGGACATGGCTGAGCCAGGGCAGTGACCTGGGGACACGGCAGTGACCTGGGGACATGGTCAAGCTCAGGGCAGTGACCTGGGGATGTGGCAGTGACCTGGCGATGTGGTCGAGCTCAGGGCAGTGACCTGGGGACAGGGCTGAGCTCAGGGCAGTGACCTGGGGACATGGCAGTGACCTGGGGACTGAGCTCAGGGCAGTGTCCTGGGGACATGGCAGTGACCTGGGGACATGCAGTGACCTGGGGACGTGGCTGAGCTCACGGGGAGCTGCTGGGCAGGAATTTAAGGAGGCACCCCCAGCTTGCGTTGGAGCACCGAGGTGACAGGGACATGCAGCTTGTCCCCTTCGGGTGGGGACAAATTGTCACCTGCGGGGCTGGAGAGGCCCTGAGGTTGAGAGGAGCTGTGGCCGCCCCAGCCCTGGCAGTGCCCGAGGCCAGGCTGGGACAGTGCCAGGTGTCCCTGGCCGGGGCACGGGTGGCACCGGGAGGGTTTTGGGGTCCCTTCTGACCCAACGCAGTGCCTGGATCTGTGACTGGACTCTGTGTGGGGCTGGAGTTTCTGCTGGGAGAGGTTTGGGATCGTTTGCACCCGGGTGCTGCTGTGCTGAGGGGTGTGGGAGTGTGAGTGTCTTTGTGCCTTCCTGAGCCACAGGGACACAGCCAATTTTAGCTCTGAGAGGTGTTTTTGGGTTCCTGCCAGTGCTGGGTGTGAGCTGTGGGGATTTTGGGGTTTACAAGGAACCTCTGCCCATCACAGGGGTTTCCTTCTTTCCCTCCTTGCAGCTCCATCCCGGAGCTCCCGGCGTGGAATTCTCGCTGAGACTCCAGAATGCAGCACAGGAAAACAAAACCCCTCAGACAACAATGCGTGTTTAGGATCCATTTACCGGGGGGATTTTTTTTCCCCCCCAAATCCCCTAATCCCCCCCGGGCCGAGCGGACGCGAGCACCAGAATAAAAACCACACACACACACAAAAAAAAGAAAAAAAAAAAAAAAGAAAAAAAAAAGAAAAAAAAAAGAGGAAAAAAAAAGAAAAGAAAGGGCGAGAGCGAGGGGAGAAAAAGGATTTCCTTCAAATCTGCTCTGCCTGCCCGTGCTGGAGGCTCATTCCCATAATCATTTTGACAGGTGTGCGATGGTTGAAAAGTTGGGGGGTCCGGGCCGGGCGGGAGGGGAGCGGCCGCGCTCATTGCCATGACAGGCACACCTGCCAGCGCCGCAGCCCGGCAATTAAAGCCGCTTTGAGGGCCCAGGAAGTGACCGCGGCAGAAAAGCCCCTCGCCGGCAGCTCCTTAGCATATTCTCGGCGTCATTAGCGCCGGCGGAGGGCTCTGACATGACCCGTGCTCCCTTCCCGCTCGGGGAGGGGATGCAAAGTGACTTTTAAAGAGGAGTGGCTTTTTTTTTTTTTTAATTTTTTTTTTTTTTGTGCCTGTAAATTTGATTTCCAGGCCCCTCGCGCCGCTGCCTCCCTCCTGCTCTTGGAAATGTTCCATCCTCGCCGGGGTCGGCAGGGGGAAGGGAGCCAGAATTCATTAAGGACAGAAAAGGATTTTGCTAAAAACTCGGCGGCTTCTGGGACAAAAAAAAAAAAAAAGTAAAAAAAAAAAAAAAGTAAAAAAAAAATCTATTCTGGATTCCAGTGTGGATTCTCGTTCTGCTCCCTGCTTTCCCTTCTTCCTCCACTTTTCTGCATCCTCGTCCTCTCCTCCATCACCTCCCTGTCCTTCTTTCCTCTCCCTCATCCTGCTCCTGATATTTCCCCTCCCCGTGTCCCTTGTCCCTGGAGGGTGCCTGGTGCACAGAGTGACACCCTGGTGGGGCCACTGACCTTGGCAGCACCATGGGGTACCTTTGGTGCCATGGGCATCATCCGTGGATCCATCAATCCCTTCCTCATCCATCCCTCATCCATCCCTCCATCCATCCCTCCCTCCATCCATCCCTCCATCCACCCATCCCTCCATCATCCATGCATACATCCCATCCTTCCATCCCTCCATCCATCCCTCCATCCACCCATCCATCCATCATCCATGGATCCAGCCATCCATCCATGGATCCATCCCTCCATCCCTCCCTCCCTCCATCCCTCCATCTCTCCAAGACCATCCCAGCCTTGCAGTTTCTCTCCATGAACAAAGTCCCCAGATCCCTTCCCTCCTGGGAACATTTCCTGTGCCTTCCAAGGCTCTGAAGGAGCTCTGGGAGCTCCCTGTGTCCCTCAGCCCGGTTTCCTGGGAGGTCCCAGGAGGACCCAGCCATTGCTCCTCAACACCCACACTGCCCCCGGGTGTGGGGGCTGCGTCCCTTGGATCTCCTCCATCTCCATCCCAAGTGAGGCCCTAAATCCACCTCCCTCCCTATTCCCTTCATTCCTGCGCCTTCCACGGTCCTAAATCACAGAACCCCGAAATTCTGCAGAAGGTCCCCTCAGAGCAGGTGAGCTCTGCCAGCACCCCAGAGCTCCCCCAGCCCACAAACCTGTGGATTTCCCACTTCCAGCGGCCCCAGATTCCCACCCCAGGCTCCCCCTGGAGCAGGGCAGTGCCCGGGTGCCCCAATGGGTGCTCTGTGAGGGGAAGCCACCCCAGCAGCTCCCCAGGGTGGGTCATCCCTGTCCTGTGAGGCTCTGAGGTGGCTTCTTCCCTTCTCCCTCAGGGACAAACAGCCCCTCGGGGCTCCCCGGGCTCTGAGGTGGCTTCTCCCCTTCTCACTCAGGGACAAACAGCCCCTCGGGGATGTCCCTGCGGTGGCCGCTCCCTCGGGCAATGCCAGAAAGAGCAGAAAAAGCCGGTTTTACACACCTGGGGCAAACCCCACCCTGCAGGTTCCACCCCCGCCTCTCGTCACCTGCGGGAGAGCTCCCTGAGGAGCATCCCCGCGCTGGCAGGGACGCAGGAGGTGTCCGGAGGCTGCGACAGCGGTGACATCCCCTCACCTGCTCCCCAGGGCCAGAAAACTCCGCGGGAGCGGGAGGTGGAGCACGGGATGAGCGAGGCAGAGGGAAAGGGAGGTAGAGGAGGGGAGAATCCTGCGGGAGGAGAGGGGGGCATGAGCTGCGAGCCCTCCCCGTCCCCGCCGGGCCCCGGGGACAGGGACCCAGCGAGGAGCGGCGGAATCGGGACGTGTTTGCGGACGGCGACACGAGAGTGACACTCAGCGGAGGAGCCTCATGAAAAAATAAACAGGCGAGAACCGCAGCCGCCGTGCGCGCTCCGCTCCTCCTCGTTCCGCGGGGGAAAAGCCCGCCGGGGGCGAAGGCTCCGCGGATTAACCATTGCCTCCCCGGGGTGCTGCTGCTCTGGGGGTCCCCCCGCTCACAGACGGGGGTTGTGACATCGCCGAGCACCAGCCGAGGCTTGGGAGAGCTTCCAGCTCCTTGCCGGTTTGGTGAGGTCGCACCGGAGCAGCGCCCAGGGCTGTTTCGGCACGAGCCAGCTGCTGCCGTGGGCTCTGCTGTCCCCACGCGTGGCCCCTTTTGGTGGCCGCGGCTTCCCACGCGCGCAGCCAAGCCCTGGGGAGCTGCTGTCACACGGGCACGGAGCTCTGAGGTGAATTCTCCGATCCCCCTCTGCCTCCCAGCTCCCGCCAAGGCACGAGGAAAACATGCGAAAATCAAGCGAATGAGTAAAAATCAACTTCTTTGATTTTTAAATGAGTTATTTCATTTACAAGGAAAAATGAACAACAGCACCTGGCTGAGTCCGTGTGGGCAGCGACCCTCTGAGGGGTCTGGGGTTCCTGCAGGGCTCTGGGGGCCTCCACCACCCTGACAGGACCTCTCCAGAAAGGAGTGGTCAATCCCGAGCACTCCTCACCCTGACCCGGCCCTGTGGCCAGGGAAGGAGCAGGAGGGTTGGATTTGGGGTTGTGAGACGATCCCACATAAAGCAGAGAGGCAAAAGTCCCTTCAGGCAGGGAATGAGCGCTCTGGAGAAGACCCCACCTCTCCGAGAGCTGCTGGGAGGGAGCCAAAGCCTCCTCTGCTGGGAATTTTCATTTCCTGCATCTCCCTCCAGTGCCAGCAGGAGATGGGTAAAGCTGATCCAAGATTTCCCCACCAGGAAGTGTGAAGTGAACGTGGTGCTGGGAAAATATCCCTGGGGGAATCTTTCCCCTCTTCTTGCACCGGGAAAGTCTGGAAGGAACGTCCTCTCCTTTCTCAGAGAGTGACACCTCGAGCAGGGACAGGACCGAGGAGGGGAAGGGGCTTTCTCTGAGGCTCTTGGTCTGTCCAGGCGTTTGATCTTCTGAGGGAAAGCAGAGAGGGCTCCAGGGGTGGCTGTCACCCTCAAGTGCCATCTCCAGATGTGTCCCCAGCACACAGAGCAGCTTTTCAAAGGGACGTGTGGAGCTTGGGGACAGCGACGCTGGTGGATGGAGGGATGGATGGATGGATGGATGGAGGGATGGATGGATGGATGGATGGAGGGATGGGTGGATGGATGATGGATGGATGGATGGATGGATGGATGGATGGATGGATGGATGATGAATGGATGGAGGGACGGTCTCGGAGAGATGGAGGGGTGGATGGATGGAGGGAGGGATGGAGGGAGGGATGGAGGGATGGATGGAGGGGTGGATGGATGAATGGATCCATGGATGGATGGAACCATGGATGAAGGGCCATGCGGGCTGTTCTCTGTGGTGGTGGCACTGAGGACACCAAGCGCTGCCCAGCTCTGACCTCACTGCCCACAATTCCCACTGCCCCACCCTTGGACACGGTGTGGAATCCCAGAAGCCAACAGAGGGGCTGATGAGCCGCTGGAAAAACGCTGCAATCCAAGCCCTGGAGCATCCATGTAAACTCCTTTCGGGCAGGATTTTCCTAAAGCACGGGAATTACAGCAGATCTCCTGCACAGCCCCGCTCTGCTCGGGGTGTTGGACAAGGAAATCAATCAGCCTCAATCCAGCCCCGAGGAGGGGGATAAATGTGCCTCCACTTCCTCGTGGAGACCGGGAAACCGAGGCACAGAGGGGTTTGAGTGGCTTTAAAGGGAAAAAGGGGAAATCAGGAAAATAATCCCAGAGCAGGGCAGGCACAGGGAGAGGGAGGGAATAAGAAGCTCCCACTTTTCAGACATCGACTCCTGAGATGTTTCTCGGCTGGAGGAGCCTCAACTGTGGAACGAGAGAGAGTCCAGCCCCTGCACCCCTTGGGAACCGAGGCACAGAGGAGTTTGAGTGGCTTTAAAGGGGAAAAAATGGGAAATCAGGAAGATTTTCCCAGGGCAAGGGGAGATGGAGGGAATGAGAAGCTCCCGCTTTTCAGGCATCGACTCCTGAGATGTTCCTGGCTGGAGGAGCCTCAGCTGCGGGACAAGAGAGGGTCCAGCCCCTGCACCCCTCGGGAACAGGCTGGGTCAGGGGGCTCCTGGCCGAGGACACACAGATGGGAATGACAGACAGACAGACGGACAGAGCTCCAGGCAGGGATGGGAAAGGTGGGGAGAAGACGAGGTTTTGTTAAGACAGTGTCTGCACCCTCAGGACTGGGAGCTCATCCATATTTCAAACGCCAGTTAGACAAACAAAACAAGAACCAGAGAGCCAAGCAAGGAGCCCGTTTGTCATATCAAAAGGGGTTTCAGCGCTACCTTCCTTGCCCTCCTGTCCCCTTGAAGTTTGTGGCTGGTGGGCGGGGGGGAGGAGAAGGGACAGCTCCCTCTCCAGCCGCAGCCGGGCTGTGTGTAATTAACCCCGGAGCCAATCCCCCAGTGGGGGCTGCCAGGCAGATCAAAGAACTCACACATCTTTGTCTGCGAGCCGCAGCCGAGGGGAGCTGGGAGGAAAGCAGAGCAGCGGTGGGAGAGAGCCAGGGAGCCGCGTGTGTGCTCCTAATTGATAAAAAGGGAAGAGCATCTTCCTCCGAGACATCTCCAGCCCCATCAAAATGCAGCAGCAGGAGAAGAAGGAGAAGGGGAAAGGAAAAAAAAAAAAAGCTTGGCTTTCCCTGGCAGGAGCCGGCCAAAATCCTGCGGCTTCCAGCGGGAGAGGAGGGCAGTGCCCCGGGCAGGGCCGGGGCCAGAGGGCACCTCTGGTGTGGGGGGCACAAGGCCAGGGGCTCTCCAGGGTTTGCCGGGGCAGCCCTCGGCACGGGGAGGGATTCCAGGAGCACCCTGAGGGGTGAGGTGAAACCTCTGCCTCGCCCTCTGCAGCTCCAGGAGAGAAGGGGTGAAACCAGCACATCCCACACCTGAGCTAACCCAGGACATCTCACACCTGTCCTGGTCCAGCATATCCCACACCTGTTCTGACCCAGGAGATCCCACACCTGTCCTGGTGGAGGAGATCCAACACCTCCAACCCAGCACATCCCACACCTGACCCAGCTCATCCCACACCTGTCCTGGTCCAGAGCATCCCACACCCAACCTAACCCTGGACATCCCACACCTGTCCTGATCCAGGAGATCCCACACCTCTCCTGGTCCAGGAGATCCCACACCTGTCCTGGTCCAGGAGATCCCACACCTGTCCTGGTCCAGCACATCCCACACCTGTCCTGGTCCAGAGCATCCCACACCCAACCTAACCCTGGACATCCCACACCTGTCCTGGTCCAGGAGATCCAACATCTCCAACCCAGCACATCCCACACCTGACCCAACTCATTCCAAACCTGTCCTGAGCCAGCACATCCCACACCTGATCCAGGAGATCCCACACCTTCTCTAACCCAGCACATCGCACACCTGACTCCAGCACCAGCCCTGGTCCATCCCTTTGCCACCGACCTGTGCTTTTCGAAGAGCGTGCAGGCAGCGTGAGCTCCTGGCTGCAGCTCCAACTGCTGCTGTGGACAGAAGGAGTGCCCAGATGTGCCAGATGTGCCAGGAGACGATGGAAGGAGAGCACCATGAGGGGTGGGGAGGTTCCCCTGGTGGTCAAAGGGGGTGGGAGTGGGAAATGGCCAAACTCCACAGAAAACCACGGGGAAGGAGGTGCTGGGGACCTTCTGGGCCTGACAATGACCCAACCCCTTGTTGTGGCCGTGGCTCAGGTGTCTCAGCTGCTTCTCAGGGTGACCAGGGGGCTTCACCTGCTGGGACCGATCAGGATCCTGGTGTCACCAGGCACCGTCCCAATCAATTCCAACACAGCCCTGCTCTAGGGCCCCCCACAGCCCCATCCACCCGAAAATGAGGCATCCCATGGACAGGGGCAGCAGCGCAGCTCGGAGCTGATTGACTCCCCTGAAGTGTGAGACAGAAAAAACCACCTGCCAAAGGGGTTGTAATTCCAGGATTTCCCAGGAATCGGGAGGTACCCCAGTCTTTTCTGCCCCACAAACCATGGGGCTGCCCCTGAGTTGAGTTTGAGTTGGGCTGAAGCACAAGTTTAACACACTCTACACATTCCTTGACCCGCAGGATTCACTGGCGTTGGCCCTGCCCTGACAAAATGCCAGAGGCTCTGTCCCCAGCAGGGCGTGGGGGTGGAAATGCAGGAATTTCCCTCCTCACGTTCCACACCTTCACCCCAGCCACCCCTCACGTTGTTATTTACACTCGGTTATTTTGCTGCGCCAAGCAACATGATTCACTTAATTTTTAAGCTGATATTTTTAAAAAATGCACGAAATAAAAGAGTAGCAGCGAAAAACTTCAATTATTTACCAGAACGCAAACTGGGATGGGAACTGTCTCGGCGTCAACGGGCTCCGAGCAAAGGGGGAATTCATGGTTTGGTTGGTGGTGGTTTCCAGGGCAGGAATCTCAGTGCAGGAAAACCTTGGTTTGTTTTTAATCCAAAAAGACACAAATCGAAAGGGAGACTTGCTGGGGATGAGGTGATGGAACTTTTGGGATGTGGGTGTGATGCCTTTCTCCTGGTGTTAAGAAAACGGAGCCGGACACGGTGAGAGGGCTGGGGGTCGTTAGCTCGGGATTTAATCAGGATCCTGTTGGGTGCATCCCCTCCCCCAGGTGACACAATGCACACCCCCAGCAGTCACACACACAAGTTGCAGCCCTCACACAGCAGCAGATGCCACAAGGGAGCCCAATGCTGGGGCTGGGCTGGGCTCAGCTGGAGTTTCCAGAATCTGTCCTGCCAGGGGCCCTTGGCTTCCTGAGGCAGCAGAATGTTTGGGGTCCCTGGCTCTGCAGCTCTGGGCTGTTCAGGCTCAGGGCCTGCAGGGCACTCCCAGAGCACTGAGCACCAGGCTCAGGGAAGGGTTCCAGCTGTGCTGCTGCTGTGGGTGCACAGAGCTGGGGGAAAGGGATGGGAAAGGAAAAACCATTCTGGCATCAGGTGTGAGTGAGAAAGGGGGAAAGTCAGAATTGTTTGTAGATATTGGGCTCTAGAAATCACCAAAGAACTTAAAGTCTCTTCCAAGCCAACCATCCTGGAATTCCTCCATCTGCAATTCCACCAACGAGACCAACCCTTGCTCTTCTCCCTTCTGCTGCTCGTTGATCCCTCAGGAGAAACCAAACCGTGACTCCACCACCGAGTGGCAAAGCCGGCAGAATTCCTGGCGGGAGAGGGAAAACGTCCCCAGCCCGGTGGCAGCCGGGGAGCACCGCAGGGCTGTCACCCGAGCCGGTGAGGGGGGAGCTCGGTGTCACCGCGGGCACGGCCCTTCCCGCGTGGCATCGCTGTCAAAATCAATAATTCCCTTTCCTGGGGTGGGAATGATCCGAGCAGGGAGCAGAGCTTCCCTCAGCGCTGGGAACGGGTGGGGAAATCCCTCGTTAATGCCACGCCTGGCACTGGGAAAGGAGGTGGCGCTGGTGCAGGAGTGCAGCCGTCGTTCCCAAATATTCCGCTGTCGCCGTGGCCAAGGAAGCCAAACTGGGGATTTGGTTGCAAAGTATGGAAGGGGAGGTGGGTGCCCTTCATGGACTTCCTGATAACCCCCATTGCCCTAAATTTATTGGGAAAATCATTAGGTTATACATAAAAATAATGACAACAACAGTAACAATAATATTAACAATGATATTAATGACATTATTAATATTAATGGAGATCCGGGGGGTTTACAGAGCACTGCAGCAATGAAAACATCTTACTCTCCTCTAAAAAGCGTGGTTCAACGTGTCCTGACTAAATCTAGGCCCGAGGACAAACACCAAGGCCCAGCTGATCCCTTTGGGGCTGCAGCTCACCCCGGGCAGGAGAAGAACCCCAGGAGCAGAATTTTGTCTTCTTTTCCGTGGTCTCCAAGGGAATCGATGGCGTTATGGACAGGGAACCTGAGCAGAACCTCTCAGGATGCAATGAAAGGCAGGGATGAGGAATTTGGGTGAGGTCACAGTTGGGCTGAGGAGTTCTGGTGGTGTTCGGACCCAGCCCACCTGCCCTGACACCAAATATTCGCGTGGCTTTGGGGCAGGGGGGCAGAACTCTCTCACATCATTTGTTCCACCAGAGTTCCTCCAAGGAACATCTCCGGCTTTCCAGGAACAGCTGTGGGACAGCTCCAGACTAAAATCCCAAACCCAGGGATGAGGGGACATCCATGTGGTATGGGGAGACAATCCATATGGGATGGGGACAATCCATATGGGATGGGGACAATCCATACAGGATGGGGGGA
>JAHLSL010000175.1:6686239-6711005 GCA_025920805.1 Petroica traversi | reverse complement strand
TGGGGGGACAATCCATATGGGATGGGATAATCCTTATGGGATGGGGGGACAATCCATATGGGACAGGGGACAATCCATATGGGATAGGGGGACAATCCATATGGGATAGGGACAATCCATACAGGTTGGGGGCACAATCCATATGAGATGGAGGGACAATCCATATGGAATGGGGCACAATCCATATGAGATGGAGGGACAATCTGAAGGGAGAGACCAGCAAAGCCCCCGGTTTCCATGGAGAAGGGAACAGAGCTGAGAGCAAATTCCAGCTCCGAGCACGGAATGTCCCTTCTCCAGAGGAGCTGGTCACTTCCCCTACAGCCTTGCCCAGAGCTCTGCTCTCGTCAAGAGCTGGGTGTGCTCGGGGCAGCATTGAAATGCCACGCATCGGTGTCCCCGTCCCCTGTTCCGTGTCACCAGGTCACCTCGTGCACACCTTCGTGACCCCCAGGGCCAGGGGGTGCTTTCTGCTGCCTCGCCCAGCTCCTCTTTATTCAGCCCCTGTGCGCGCCCCAGGTTTGCGCCCTCCTCGCTGATTTTATTCTGAATCCACAGCACTGCCACACAATGCACCTGACCTTCGCCCTGCAGGGAACACTCCAGGGACTCGGGGAGAATTCACTCTTTATTCCTGCCTAATTCCGGTTGTTCCTCCAGCAGCCTGGACAAATCCCCGCTTGCACAATAGGAATCCAATCTGTTCTCCCCGGACCTGCGGCTTCGCTCGGGGTTCCTTCTCCTGCTGCCTTGGGTGGTCCTGGCTTTGCCCAGGCCTGGTTTCCACACCCTGCGTCTGTCCTGGCTGGCCCTGCAGGAGGGAGGGTTGGGATGGGCTTTGTGCCCTGGTCAGACTGGTTGGGGACATCAAGGACCCACCATGGGCAGGGAGAACCCCAGAATTGTGGAATGGTTTGGGCTGGAAGGACCTCAAAGCCCACCCAGTGCCACCCCTGCCATGGCAGGGACACCTCCCACTGTCCCAGTGCCCAGCCTGGCCTTGGGCACTGCCAGGGATCCAGGGGCAGCCACAGCAAAGCTGGGAATTCCAGCCCAGCCCCTCCCAGGGAACAATCCCTGCCCAATCTCCCATCCATCGCTGCCCTCTGGCAGTGGGAAGCCATTCCCTGTGTCCTGTCCCTCCAGCCCTTGTCCCCAGTCCCTCTCCAGCTCTCCTGGAGCCCCTTCAGGTCCTGGAAGGCCACAACCAGGTCACCCCAACTCTTGTTAGCAAGAGGCCAAGGGCTGAGCTGCTCTCAGGATGTTTACAGGAAGCTCCTCCATGTGCTGGGACCCACCAGTCTCCACCCCACACGGGTGGAAATGTCCCAAACACCACACCTTGGGCCATCCCACTGTGCCAAAGCAGCTGCTGAAGAGCCTCATACTCCCTGACTTCCTAACCACCCATCCTCTCTGTGGAACACCCCATGGGATCCTCATCCAGATCCAAAACACTCAACCCCCTGCAAGACCAGGCCCCTCTTCCCAGAGATCCCGGGAGCAGCCTCCTTCTCACCAAGCATTTATTCATCCCCTCTTCTTTTTTTTCCCCCCCTTCCTGTTGTGTTAACAGAGCATCTAATGTGACTAAATAGGACAACCTGCTCTCCCATCCCCATGAAAAATAAATTATGTGCTTCCCCTCCACTGCCTTCCCCCTCCTCCTGGTGCTTTTCCAACTCTGGGACCTGGGTGTCCCTTGGGCAGAACTCGCGGAGGGGCTGGGAGAGCTCCCCCAGCCTGGGTGGGAGCCGTCAGGGAAGGGGTGGAGGCAGAGTTTGGGGGAGCGGGGTGGGAGGGAGGAGGAAAAAGGGGTGTGTGTGCCGGTGGGGGTGGAATCGGCGCGCAGAACGCGGCCAAGTGGCAGCTTAGCCCGTGAAATATTAATCATCTCTGCTCCTGCAATTTCGGCAGCGCGTTCGGGCCCGCCACTGCTGAATATTTCATCACCGCCGCTCGCTTCCCGCTGCGCTTCTCCCACTTCCCTCTCTCCCACAGACCCCTCTCCCCCAGCCCGGCCACCACCAGCAGCAGCCGCGGCCACCAGCTCCATCCTGGACATCCCAGTGGTGGGACAGCCCAGCCCAGCCCTGAGCATCCCGCAGTGATGGGGAGAGAGAGCAGAGAGGAGGAACGGAGATCATCCAACCCCGCCGGGAGCAGAATAGAAGTGCGCGTCAACAAGTCCCGTGCTGAATTATCCATGAGGCAGGGCAGGGCAGAAATGCTGACTCTGGCCTGGGAGCTTTTGAAGGCACAGAGCCTCTGTTTCTTCATCCCTGACCGGCTCAGCGGCAGCGCTTTGGGAGGGCAATCAAACGGGCTGGGGTGAGCTTTGCTGGGGCTGAGCGCGTCTCACCTCAGGCTCCCAAGTGCAGCTCTCCCTGCCTGCTCCCAGGAACGAGGAGAGGGCTTGGAAGCAGCCAGGGCAGGAGCTGGGGCTGGAGGAGGAGCGTGAAGGACGTGAGGATCTGCCAGGAGAGCCCAGCAAGGCGAGGTGTTGGTGCTCTTGATGCTGGAATGGTTTTTTCCTTTCCTTTCCATCCCTTTCCCCCAGCTCTGTGCACCCAGAGCAGCAGCACAGCTGGAACCCTTCCCTGAGCCTGGTGCTCAGTGCTCTGGGAGTGCCCTGCAGGCCCTGAGCCTGAAGAGCCCAGAGCTGCAGAGCCAGGGACACCAAACATTCTGCTGCCTCAGGAAGCCAAGGGCCCCTGGCAGGACAGATTCTGGAAACTCCAGCTGAGCCCAGCCCAGCCCCAGCATTGGGCTCCCTTGTGGCATCTGCTGCTGGGTGAGGGCTGCAACTTGTGTGTGTGACTGCTGGGGGTGTGCATTGTGTCACCTGGGGGAGGGGATGCATCCAACAGGATCCTAATTAAACCCCGAGCTAACGACCCCCAGCCCTCTCACCATGTCCAGCTCCATTTCCCTAACACCAGGAAAAGGCATCACTCTGACCCACCTGCGCAGGTTTAACCCTCTGCTCTCCTGTTAATGCTCGCTGTGAATCTCCATGTCTCTCATCCCAAATCCTCCTTTTCCCATCCATTCTCTCCTTCTGTTCCACTTTTTCTCTCTCCTCCATTCCCAGCCCTACCCCTTCTCCTGTCCATCCAAACTTACACCAAACCCACGACTAAGCAAGCTCAGTTTGACCTGTGAACGCTGCACTTTTAAATGCTTAGGCCCGGGATTAAACCTTTGCGTGATCCCCGTGGACTGTGAGGAGCTGGAGGAAACAAAGCAGAGACCAGATCCTCTCTCCTTGTGGTGCATCTCCCTCTCTGGTTGAGATTTCTCGTCTTGATGGGCTGAGGAGCTGTGGGCTCACAGCTCCAAGAGGAGATGGACGGGGTGGGAAAGAACCCTGCAGGAAAGGTGGAGATTTTACGGGGGCAGGGAGTTCCAGGGCATGGGAGAGTGGCTGGGAGAGGGCAGGGTTGGATGGCAGCTCAGCTGGGCGTTTGAAAAGAGATTGGATGTGGCACTCGGTGCCATGGTTCAGTTCAGCTGAGGTGCTGGGGCATGGGTTGGACTTGGTGATCTTGAAGGTCTCTTCCAACCCGTTGATTTTGGGATTCTCTGATTCTCTGATTCTGTGGTTCTGGGATTGCAGGATTCTCTGATTCTGGGATTCTGTGGTTCTGGGATTCCGGGATTCTGGGATTCTGGGATTCTGTGGTTCTGTGGTTCTGGGATTCCGGGATTCTGGGATTCTGGGATTCTGTGGTTCTGTGATTCTGGGATTCTGTGATTCTGGGATTCAGTGATTCTGTAATTCTCTGATTCTGGATTCTGGGATTGTGTGAGTCTCTGATTCTGTGATTCTGGGATTCTGGGATTCTGGGATTCTGGGATTCTGGGATTCTGGGATTCTGGATTCTCTGATTCAGTGATTCTGTAATTCTCTGATTCTGGATTCTGGGATTGTGTGAGTCTCTGATTCTGTGATTCTGGGATTCCGTGATTCTGGGATTCTGTGGTTCTGGTGTTCTGGGACTCTGGGATTTTCTGATTCTGTGTTTCTGGGATTTTGACACCACCACTGGTCCTCCACAACCTGCAGAAAGACACTCAGGTGTCCTCAGTGCCAATCCCAGCCAGGCCTCAGAAGGAAAAACTGGGATTTTGCTCAGTAACAGAGGGGATCCCGTTGGGAGCAAGGCAGGCTCTGCCCTGCAAACCTCACAGGAGGCCCAAGACGTTCCTTTTGTGCAGTACATGAAATAAAACGCGCTCTGGAGGAGCCACTCGAAAACCCTGAATGAGATAACTTGGTCTGATTAATGTAGCGTGCTTCCTTCCCCCCTTTTTATTAAAAATTCACAAGGCTTCCCAGCCCTTCTCTCAATTAAGCAACTTGTTTGTCAGGATTATTTGTTACGCGTTTTCATAAACATTTGATGAATTATATGCAAACATCTCGCTAATGTATTAACAAGGCTGAGGTTTTAATTACACAGCGCTCAAGGAGAGTGGGCTGAAGGCTCCTCCAGTGGAGTTAATTGTGCTTTCTGCCGTGCCTGGGCATTGCAGGGGGAATTTTTCCCTGGGGGAAATCCCATTACGGTGGCAACACCCCCTGCCCAGGCTCCCCATGAGCCCCACGGAATTCAGCATCTTCCAGAGCTTCATCTTCCAAAAGGCTGGTGAGGAATCAATAAAATCAACTGACCCTGACTTTGCTGGTGAGGAGTTGATAAATTCAGTTTTCTGTCAGCCCTCGCCCGTTGTTTGGCACGCGGGGATGAGGTTTTAAAGGGCAAAACAGGACAAGGGTTGTGCTTGATCCCCCTCTTGGCGTTTCTGGTTTAGGTGGAAAGTTTTATGGAGCTGGGTTGGGAGGGACCTTAAAGCCCATTCTAAAGTTTTTAGGTTATTTCATTTCCCAAAAATTAGTGGGAAATCTCTGAAAGCCCACCTTGTTATTAATTAAAAATTAGCTGAGGTCTAATATTTGTGATGGGGTTATTTGTTCCATATAATTTCTTTTATGTTTTGGCCAGGGCTGTAAATACTTACTGTGACCCCTGATACGACAGAATGCACAACTATATGAAATTTTCCTTTTTTTCATCTTTATTTTCAAGCTTCTGATTTTATTTCCTGTTCTTTTCATTCCCAAATTGGGAGATTTGCAATGTTTGACACCCTGATTTTAACTGGGCAATAATTTAAGATGCTTCGTCTAAAATCAGCTTCTAATTAGTCCTGAGCCATTTTATTTTAAATTTTTTTCCCTTTTTCAGAAATATTAAAACATCAAACTCCTCCATTAGGCCAGCGAATGGCACGGCCTTTGATTAATAAAATAGAGTGCATTGCTAATTAGCCACTAATTTCTGGGCTGTTTGTTTTGTGAGCAGTAAGGGGTCTTGCAGGACTCGAGGATGCCACTTGTCTCTCGCACAGATTTGTCACCAGGGCACAGGTGCCCTGTTCAGTGACACAGGAGGAGCAAGAGGGGAATGGCTCTTTGGACAAAATTGTAAAGAAAATTAATTGTTAATTAATTAAAGGAATTCACAGAGTCGTGAATTGGTTTGGTTTGGGAGGACTTTAAAGTTCATCCAGTGCCACCCCTGCCATGGCAGGGACACCTCCCACTGTCCCAGTGCTCCAGCCTGGCCTTGGGCACTGCCAGGGATCCAGGGGCAGCCACAGCAAAGCTGGGAATTCCAGCCCAGCCCCTCCCCACCCTCCCAGCCAGGAATTCCACCCCAAAATCCCATCCAACCCCTCAATAATTCCTAACTCCCACCTCCTATAAACCTGACCACCAACTCCCCTTGAATGAACCCCAAGTGCCGTTTCAGAATGAATTTCCTTGGGAATGGACATTTTAACCCAGTCCCTGACTTTGGGATGGCTCTGGGATCCATGGCAGGGGCAGAGCCGGTGCCACAGCCCTGCCCAGGGTGACAGCTCCAGGCAGGAGTGAGCTGTGCTTTTCCCCTCTCCCCAGCCTGCCTGCTGAATACAAATCCAGGCAGCAGCGTTAATATTCTCATTACACTGAAATCCAATGGCCTTTTTTAACATTCACAATCAAAGGCGCTTCACCACCAGTACATTCTTTTTTACATATATATTAATTTTTTTTTAAATGGAGCCCTGCATCTCATTCCCCACTTCCTCCTCCTCCTCTAACACATATATATTTTAATTTTTTTTTAAAAAAATAATATTATTATTTTAAGCCAGGCCCAAACCACCAGGGAAGGGCCATGGTCATAAACAGATGCCACTCACAGAGGGGCTGGGAGGCCTTCCCATCATTAGATGATGCTGAACTTTGAACTTGTGATTTGGAGGCTGCTTTTCCCGGAGAGGAGGAGGAGGAGGAGGAGGAGGAGGAGGAGGAGGCAGCCAGGGGTGGAGGGAGCTTGACGGGGCCTCTCTGGTGAATTGCTGCTCTGTCCAGCCCAGGAACGCTCAGCACTTCAAATCCTCTCCAGTCACTTTGAAGCTCCTCTCTCTTAATCTCTCTCTCTCTCTTTTTCTCCATCTCTCCTCCTTTTCCCCCCCTCGCATCGATGAATCATTCATGCCCTTTTTTTCTTTTTTTTCTCCCCACCCCACCTCAGAGGTTCCTTTAGGAAAAAGGGAAAAAAAAAAAAGGGAAAAGAAAAAGAAAAAAAAAAAGGATTAAAAAAAAATCCTCCACACAAAGCCCTGCCCGTGTTTATGTTCTTATGGCTTATTATCAGCAATGTAGAACAAATTACTGACATGAGGCTGCCGAGGCTCCTGCTGGAGCTGCCTGGCTTGTTTTAAATGGAAATGCTCCGTGGGGCTCTGCATTCCCTGGAAATGCGCTGGGATGGGTTTGCAGGAGCAGGGAAGGAGCCTGGATGGTCCCTGCCCGAGGAGCAGCAGGGTTTGTGGAGGAGCCACACACAGGTGTAGCCACGGCTGGGTGGGAGAGGGGATTTTTGGTGGGATCCCAGAAGATTTTGGGCAGGAAAAGCTCTCCAAGGCCATGGAGCCCAAGTGTGCTCCCAGCACTGCCAAAGCCACCGCTCACCCGTGTCCCCAAGTGCCACACCCACACGTCTTGTGCTGGAATCCACACTGCCCTGGGCTCGGCTCCTTCCATGAAAACCTTTTCCCCAACACCCCAGACCCAACCCAAACCTTCCCTGGCACCTCTTGAGGCCGTTTTCTCTCGTCCTACAGGAAGGGTTTTGGGAAAGCTCTGGAGTTTCTCCAACAATGAAAAGCCTCCTCCTAAAAACGGGATATTTGGGCTTTGGGAACACATTCCTGCTCCATTGCAGCCATGTTCCCTCCTGGTCTTTGATGAAGAGGATGGTTGGACCTGCAGTCCCTGGGCTTGTCCCCACCCTCCCAGGGAGAAATTCCTTCCCAAACTTTGCTCAACTCCCCCAGCTCGTAGGGAAAGGGAGAGCCTGGAGCCGTACCCCACATCCCTCTTCCAACCTGGTGATTCTGTGGTTCTGGGATTCTGTGAGTCTGGAATTCTGGGATTCTGTGATGCCAGGATTCTGGGATTCTGTGATTCTGGGATTCTGTGGTTCTGGGATTCTGGGATTCTGTGGTTCTGGGATTCTGTGGTTCTGTGGTTCTGTGTTTCTGTGATTCAGTGATTCTGGGATTCTTGGATTCAGTGATCCTGGTATCCTGGTGTTCTGGGATTCTGTGGTTCTGGGATTCTGGGATTTTCTGATTCTGTGATTCTGGGATTCTGTGGTTTTGTAATTCTGTGAGCCCCGGAATTACGAGCTGCCCCACACTCAGAAGGGAATTCCATGGGAATACCCAGCTTTTCCCAGCTCCTGGGAGGCCCGGGTAGATTGATGTGGGGTTAATGCCACTGGAAGGGGCTGAAATGACGAGGAGGGGGTTGCCCAACCCTCGTTTTCCCCCCGACACGTGGACTTGGCAGCAATTGAATCCCGATGCACTTAAGCATCCAGCAAACTTCAGGAGCTCGGGCTCTGGAGTTCGGGAAGCTCAGTGGAGATTTGCTTAATGACGTCTCAGAAGGGGGAGAAGAGCTTTTGCTGTGGCCACGTGGCTCCCAGCCCCGCGAGGATCCCGAAGCTGCAATCCCATTTCCAGGCTCCCGCCCGGCCGAGGCTTTAAGTGGTTTATCCGTCCTGACACAGGGAATTCCCAGCTGGACCTGCACCTCCACCTCCCATTTCTGCACCACGTCCTGGGAGGTGCCAGGAGAACCTCCCAGCCCTCCTGCAAACCCAAAAGCTGGGATTTGGGCTACGATCCCAGCTCGTGTTCCCTCGTTCTGCCCACACCACAGCAGCGAAATCCTCCTCCCGGCCATCGGAGGTTTTATTAGATGAGATCTGACCTATTTAATATGTAAAAAATAAACAACTTGGCTATTAATAATAAATATTTAGGGCTCGTTCCAGCTGTTTTTGTGGAGTTCTCTGATGGAGGGTTTACCGTGGGTTTTGGTTCCCAGGAAAATGCATTTACTGGCGCAGTGCTCTGTAAACCCCCTGGGTCTCTATTATTATTATTAATAATATCATTAATATCATTGTTATGATTATTGGTAATGTTGTTGTTTTTGTCATTATTTTTACATCTAACCTAATGATTTTCCCAGTAAGTTTAGGGCAATGGGGGTTATCAGGAAGCCCGTGAAGGGCACCCACCTCTCCTTCCAGGTGTGCTGGGTCGCTTCTCTCCATCCCTGGCTGATTTTAACCCCAAATTCCAAGTGCAAGCTCCAAGTCCACCACCCAGGTTTAGTTAAACCCGGTTTAATTAGGCACTGCTTTCCCACTCCACAAAGATGCAGGGGGTTGTCCTGGGATTTGAGGACCATGAGGAGAGGACACAGATTTGGGGCAGAGATGCAGGATCCCCAGCTGTAAAACCACAGGAGAGTTTTCTCCAAACCCTTTTCTGTCACTCTTCTCTCCAGAGCTCTGATCCACCGTGGGAGTGGGAGCCCCCCAGGCCCATCAGGGACACCCCCAATTTCCCCAGCAGGAAAGGGGACAGGCTGCCTCCCCTGCCTGGAGGGAGGGACAACAAAATGCTGTTTGTCCTCACCCCAAAATCAGCAGGGGAAGGGTTTTTCCCAAGAGATTGCAAGGAAAGGGGTGTTTGGGTACTGGCTCTGAACACCCGTGCTGTCAATATTGGGGAATTCTCACCTTTCCCAGCCTCTTTAGCCTGGAAGCGAATTTTCGGACAATGGGATTAAAGAAAACTAATTTTTTTTAGACTTCTCTCCCACAGGAGAGCCTTTTTTGGGAGAAAAAGTGCTGCTCAGGGAGGATGGCGCCGCCTGAACCCCACCTCGGGAGAGAAAACTGGGCTGGAAGGGAAAACACCCAGGGGTTAAACACCAGCCTTTAGGGGAGGCTTCCTAAAACTTCTCTGCTCCCTGCACAGAGCTGGGAAATACACGGAGGGCTTGAGGAAAAGCATCAGATCTTCCCAGGCTATTGATCCCTGACCTTCCTTCCACGGCCCCGGAGCAGCAGCGGAATCTGAGCTGACTCTGGGATCTGCACTGACCAGGCCAAAGGAAAACTCCCCTCCCCAGCCCTAAAACCGAGCCTAATGGGCCCCTGACCCCCTCCAGGGGCTCCTTAGGGCCTGGGAAGGGCAGCAGCATCGAGGGTTCCTCGGGCTGGGAGCAGCTTCCTCAAGGATCTGCAGCCAGGAGCAGGTTTGGGGCAAGGTTAAAGTCGGGCTTTGGAGATTAAACTCCAAGTTCAGGGGCAGAAGGGGGTCTGGGAGGGTGTTCTGTCTTCCTGAAGCCACGGGCTGGTACCAAACCCCACAAAAACCCCGGAGTACCAGTGATCCCAGGCTCTGGAGTTGGCTGGACGAGCAGCAGGAGCCACAACCCTGCTGTGGGTTTATTTTCAGGTAGAGCCAGACTGGACTGTCGGAATTTTTTGGCAATTTGGTTAAAAAAAAAAAAAAAAGAAATAAAAAAAAAAAAAGAGAAGGGATTAGGCTGGAAGGAGCTTTGGTCTATGAAAGTGCAACCACATCGCTTTAGATCAAGTTTGAGCTCTGTATCCCAGCTTGAAATTTCAGGTAAATAACAGAACCCACCTGCCCTCCTCCCAGGAAATTCATTTCCACCCTCCGTGCCTCAGTTTCCCCACAGAGTTTGTCCCCCGGGGTTTTCTTTGGCTCTGAGGTGGTAACAAACACCCTGAGGCTCTCACTGCGAGTTTCCTGTGGTGGCTTTGGGCTCTGTCCTGCACAGCTCAGCGACATCCCTGTGGGCTCCAGCCTTCCTCACATTTACCTGTTGGTGGCCAGGCTGGAAAATCACCTTTATTGCCTGGAGTGGGCCTGAGGCAGGGAGGGGGAGAGGAGAAAGGAGGGGAGCAGGGCCAAGGCTGTGATGTCCCACCTGAACACGGGGGCAGAGGGTCCCCTGTCCCACTCGGGTCAGACTTGTCTCCCCTTTTGGCCAGCTGTGCCATCCTTGGGGCCACCACCTCTCCCTGGGGCTTCCATCTCCCCCTGGGCATCCATCTCCCCCTGGGATCTCCATCTCTCCCTGGGACTTCCACCTCTCCCTGGAGCCTCCATCTCTCCCTGGAACAACCATCTCTCCCTGGGAACTCCATCTCTCCCTGGGATCTCCATCTCTCCCTGGAACCTCCATCTCTCCCTGGATCTCCATCTCTCCCTGGAGCCTCCATCTCACCCTGGGATCTCCATCTCTCCCTGGATCTCCATCTCTCCATGGAACATCCATCTCACCCTGGAACATCCATCTCACCCTGAGATCTCCATCTCACCCTGGGATCTCCATCTCTCCCTGGAGCACATCCTGACCCTGCCGGGACAAGATTTTCCTCATTCCTTTTAAAGCTGCACCCAGGCCACCGGTGCAGGTGAAGCGAAACCCTCCCGGACCCGGAGAACCTCTGGTCCTCTCCCTCCTTCCCTTCCTCGCAGCTTTCAATAATTGAATTTCCCCTCCCCCTGGCAGCATCTGAAAGCCGAGCGCCTTAAATACAAATCACCTCCCAATCATTACGAGCAGGACCTTTCGGCCCCGTTCGGAGCGGCGGGCCTGGAGTAATGAGCTCTGCTGAGAGTTTGCTGCATTCCACATCCCAGGGATGGAACGGATGGGGCTGGGGAAGGGGGAGGGGAGCGGGGAGAAGGCCAGACCCAGCTGGGGAGGCGAAATATTCCCCACCCAGCTCTTCCTCCTCCGCAGGAGATCCAGGTCCTCCCAGCCCCGGGCTCCTGAGCTGGGATCAGGTGGAAAAACGGAGGTTGCAGCTGGGAATTGAAGCTCTGAGGAGCTCAAACCAGGCTGGGGTCCTGTCACGAATGGATTTGGGAGTTAAATAAGTCCTTGCCTCCTGCCCAGGCCTCTGGCAGCAGGTAGTGACCTTTTAGAGATCACCTGCACATCAAAACCCCCTCCCATCGTAAGTTCTTTTAATAATGACTGATTCTGTCTATTATAGAACAAATTATTTATTAATAGACGAGAAAACTATTAACTGTAGGACTTAAAACTAATACTACACGGGTATAAAAACAAGAAGGAAAAGCTATGAGTAGATTTTATACAGTGCACGACAAGGTACCTTTGAGTTATAGTATAGTATAAGCTTAGGATTCAATGTATCTCACCCTCCAGTCGTTGATGGGGCACACATCAGATCCTTTCCCTCAGTTTCTGGAAAAGTAACCACAAGCCTGGGTCCAGGACTCGGGTGAAGTCCCTTACACACCTTCATCGTGCGAGTGTGGAAGCTTCTGCTCCAGTGATAACTTGTGTCTCTTTTATAGGGTAAAACGGTGTCTCTCAGTCATCAATTTTTCCTTTACCTCTTCTTCATATCTTCTCAAGACTAGGATGTTTATTCTTAAGGTTTGAGCCCCCTTGGCACCAGAGATAACCCCCGGGTCATCTTTTTATGCACCAGTTAGCTGAGGTATGCAGGTCCCACCTTGGTCCTTGCTCCCAGCAGATCCCGAGCAATCCCTCATCCCCAGGAGCTCCCAGTCAAACCCATCCCTCAAAGGGATGCCATGGCCTGTCCCACGTCCCCATCCCAGTCCCTCTGGTGCAGGTACCGCTCACCACAGCCCATCCTGCCTTCCCCAAGGATCCTGTGCCCACCTTGGAACGGCTGTCCCTCCCTGCAGGACCCCAGGGCGGGACACCATGGCCTGGGGGGTCCCCAAGGCCTTGCACCCAGATTAGGGTGCTCCAGGCTCAGCTCCTGGGGGTATCAAACGATTCCTGGAAAGAGCAGCACAGCAAAACCTCCCTGCCATGAAAATGCTGTCCTCAGCTCCTGGGGCACCAGCAGGACCAGCAGGACTTTCCCCGTCCCTTCCCCTCCAGCATCCACACCCAGGCTGAGCTGTCCCCAGGGTCACTCCTGGTCCCTGCAATCTGCACTCGGAGCTCTCCTCCTGCTCCAGCAGTGCCAGTGAGCTCCCACAGCAGGACCAGCACCCCCCGCACGCCCCCAGGCCAGACCCCATCCCCGGGGACAGCCAGAGCCGGCCAGGACTGCCCTGCCCTCCCTCCCTGCCTGGGGAAAGGTGTGGAAGGAGCAGGGAGGGAAGGAGAGCAAACCCTCGCGCCGCCGACTTCAAAGTCCTCGTCAGCAGGAGCCTTCGGAACAGTTTAAGTACAAAATGAATTGTTTTAATATTTAATCAGCCCATAATAGGCCCGGGGATCCCAGTGGGGAAGGTTTGCAGCTGAAAGGATGTCCAGAGTGAGTACCCCCCCTCCAGAGGGGACAGCGGTCCTGCAGGACACAGGGAGGGACAATCCCCTCCCCGCAGGTGGCCCTGGATGTCACCCAGCACCGGGGACAGCTCCTCCGCACTCACCTGCTGGGTGCCGAGGGCTTGGACAGCCACAGCCACCAATCCTCACCCTGCAGGAGGATGATTTCATTCTCTGAGGAGCTCGGAATAAATTCCAGCCTGCTCCCACCCGCTCCATAACTCTCATCCCGAAGGCTCAGCAGGGTCGGCCCTTGCTCTCCCCCTTCCCAGCGGGACTGTGGGGACACCCAGGTCCCAAACATGGGGAGAAGCCCTCGGGAATTGGGGTTCTCGGAGATGCAGGGATGCAAAGCAGGTTTGGCTCTGCGCAGCCTTTCCCCTCCAGCATCCCTGCTCAGCTCCACAGGCCAGGAGCTGGAGCTCAGAGCCCAGAGCCACTTCCCCGTGATCCTGGGGCTCATCCAGCCCCAGTCCTGCTCACCCCTTGGACATGGGGTGATTTCCAACTAAAAGAGGCTTGGATTGCATTAAGTGTGAGGAAGAAGTATTTTTACAACGAGGGTGGTGAGGCCCAAGCAGTGATGCTTCCCAAAAATCTGTGGCTGCCCATGGAAAAGTCCAAGGCCAGCATGGATGGGGTTTGGAGCAGCCTGGGATGGTGGAAGCTGTTCCTGCCCCTGGAAATGTCCAAGGCCAGCATGGATAGGGTTTGGAGCAGCCTGGGATGGTGGAAGGTGTCCCTGCCCATGGACTGGGATGATCTTTAATGTCATTCCCACCCCAAAGCATTCCACAAGTCTCTGGTGGCAGGCTCTTGGCAGGTGGATGTTGAGAGGAGAGAAGGAACCTGCCCTGGGATGGCTGACGGCTTCCGTGCCTTTTTCCTCAGCCCAGGGACTCGTTATCCCTGCGCTGGGATCCCTGTGGGATTGCCAGGGGAATCACGGAGCAGCCGAGGGCAGCAGCAGCTCCAGAGGCACCAGAGATGCCCCTGTGGCTCCACAACCCCTGTGGCTCCAGTGGGGATTTACCCCCGTAAGGGACAGAACGTGCCTGTCCCATTCTATAAAAGTGGGAGTTGGGAAAGATTATTTTTGATCCATTTCTCAGCCAAAAATAAATTATACCTGACAAAATTATACCTGAGAACCATTTATTGATAAAAAAAGGTGTTCCTACTAAAAAGGGATAGGAAAAAAAAGAGCTGAGAGGGGGAAAAGAGAGACGGAAGCAGAAACAATACAGGGACAGCAGCCTCTTTTTATCCTAAACTTCTTCTCTCTTTCCCCACGGGGAAGGTACAGCCTTCCCAAACTGCCTACCCCACACCCCCCGTTTGAACCTGTTTGACCCCAAAGTTGAGGAGCTCAGCCTTGTGCAGCCCCATTCCAGGTTCCCAAAGGAAATGGGTCCCGTCGTGTCCCAGCACTTTTGACAGACTTTTTTTTTTTTTTTTTGGGCTCTTATTTTGGCAGGAATTTTTTGGTCTGATTTTTTTCTGGCGGGTATTTCTTTGGCGGGCATTTTTGACAACCTTTTTTTTTCTTCTTTTTGGGGGAGGCGGGCATTTTTGACAGGCTTTTTTTTCTTTTTTTTTTTTTTTCGGGCGGGCTTTTTTTTGGCGGGCTTTTTTTTTGGCGGGAATTTTTGGCGGGCTTTTTTTGGCGGGCTTTTTTTTTGCGGGCTTCCAGGCATTTCCCTCACCAGCCAGTGATGGTGGTGGTCACTCACAGCCCGATGGTGGAGGCTTTCTCTGCCCTGTGTGAAGCCTTCCCGGGGCCAGGGCTGCCAGCACACGTACATTGAGGCATAACTAAAAATCAGATTGGTCCCTCTCTGGATAAATATAAAATAAATAATTAAATAAAAAAATAAAATAAAATAAATAATAAAAAAATCAAATTGGCCCCAAACTGCAGCAGAATTAACCAAGTCCTTCATTTCACGCCTTTGCCAGAAGGGCAAACCCTAAAAACCCCCCAAAAAAACCCTTCCCCAGAGTAAGGGGTCCCCCCCATGCTGCTTTTGGGGGGAAATCCCCAGAGTTACCCCGGCGTGGGGCAGCCTGGCTCTGCCCAGCCAGTCAGGAGGACGTTCTGAGAAGGATCCTGGGGAAAAATAAATCAGCTCGAGCCCATTATCCATCAGGGCTGTGCTTCCATTAGAGATCGCTCTGCCCAGGAGCTGCTGGAGCCCCCGGGTCTCGGGTTACTGCAGTGGAGCTCTCAGGACCCTGCTGGATGCCATAAATAACCCGGAGGGTGCTGCGGGCTGGGACTCGGGACCATTAAAGGTGCCCAGTTAATTTTACAGGGATTCTTGGAGGAAGAAGGAGGGGGGGAAGGAAAGGAAAGATCCGAGCTCTCCTCGCTGGCAGGAGCGGCGTGGAGCCAGGGCTTCATCACCTTCCTACCAGCACCATCTTCTGGCCAACAGCAGCCCCTGGGAGCTCAGAACGGGAAAGAACTTTGAGATTTCTGAGTCCAACCATTCCCCCAGTGCTGCCACAGCCACCTCTGACCAGTGTCCCCAAGTGTCACATCCAGGCGGATCCCTGAGTTTATCCATGGCTGGGGGAAAGGTTGGGATTGACTCTTCCCTTTGGAGCCCCTGCTCTGGGTTTGGGGTGGGACCTGCAGCGTTCCTGTCTCTGAGCCCTGCCCAGGCCTGCTCCTGCTTTGGAGAGCCCAAGGAACTGTCCTTGTCCTCCAGGAGAAATGAAGGATGCGATCCATCCCACCTCAGGATGTCTCACCTTGGCAAGAGCACAAGGAAAGGGAGAAATTCCTCCCTGTGGGGCCGGGGAAGCCTGGAACTGCCCAGAGCAGCTTGGCTGCCCCTGGATCCCTGGAAATATCCAAGGCCGGGTTGGACGGGGCTTGGAGCAGCCTGGGATGGTGGAAGGGGATGAGCTTTAAGGCCTCTTCCAACCCCAACCATTCCAAAAATCCCCAATGCCTCACGAAAGGAAACAAATGGGCACAAATGATGTATGGACCCCTGTGGATGTGTGATGGTTTGGGTGTGTTTGGGGCAAACCCTACACCCCTGGGGAGAACATCCTGCAGCCTCAGTCCCCTCCAGTCTGCTGCCACCACTCCAGGAGTCATTTTCTCCTTGTGCAGTAGCAGCAACCCAAAAATTTCCGGAGGAGGGAAGCAGGAGGAGCTGGAGCTGCTGGCCCAGCACACAGAGAGCCCCGGCAGCTGCGGTCAGGCCGTGCCAATGGCCCCATCCGTCTCCCCATGGACAGCAGGATGTGTCCCTGGGCGCCTGGGACACCAGTTAAATGTCCTGCAGAGTGAATTCCACACGGGCCTTCCCTCAGGGTGGGTCAATGACACATCAAAGCCCAGATAAGCCGTGCAGAGCTCTGGCCTTTCCAGGGGCCCTGGGCTGATTTATCTCCTGCAGCTCTGGCCTCTGCCATTCTGGCCTATGGAGAGGCTTCTGCTCCTGCTCCTTCTCTCTCTGCTGCCTCTCCACACTTGGCCCTCATGGGCTTGTCCCAGGCTGTCACACTGAGGAATGAACTGCAATTCCTAAACCCCAAATCTGCTTTCTGGCCCATCACATTCCCATGGTGAGGCTTCTGCTCCTTCTCTCTCTGCTGCCCATCCTTTCCCCAGCTGCTGCTGGAAGCTCAGCAAGATGTTCGGCATTCCCACTGTGTCCATGGCTTCTGGGCTTCTTATCCACACCTGGTCCTCATGGGCTTGTCCCAGGCTGTCACACCAAGAAATCAACTGCAATTTCTAAACTCCAAACCCGCTGGTCTTGTGTTGGTGGCTCAGCGTCCACAGGTGACAGAACTGTCCCCTTTTGCTGAGCAATGGCAGCTCCCACCAGGGTCATGGAATTAGGGAATGATTTGGATTGGAAGGGACCTCAAAGCCCACCCAGTGCCACCCCTGCCATGGCAGGGACACCTCCCACTGTCCCAGGAGCTCTAAGCCCCAGTGTCCAACCGGGCCTTGAATATTCCAGGGATCCACAGCTTCTCTGGGCACCCTGTGCCAGGGCCTGCCCACCCTCCCATGGAACAATTCCTACCCAATATCCCATCCAGCCCTGTCCTCCTTCAGCTGAAGGCATTCCCTGTGTCCTGTCACTCCATTCCCTCTCCAGCCTTCCGGAGGTGAAATCAAGGCCAGTCCTTGGTCTCACCTGCACCAGCACCTGAGGTAAGAGGGAAAGCAGGAGCTGACCCAGCAAAGAGAACAGGGGACATTTGTTCTCTCACGAATGGGACAACTGGCAGATTCCTGCTCCATGCAGGACAGCCCCAAGCACCTGGAGTGACATTCCCAAGCACCTGGAGTGACAATCTCAGGCACATGGAGTGGCAATCCCAAGCACCTGGAATGACATTCCCAAACACCGGGAATGGCAGTCCCAAGCACCTAGAGGGACATTCCCAAGCACCCAGAGTGACAATCCCAAACTGTTGGGGAAGATGAAATAGGGAAGCCTTATAGATATGATTACCTTACAAAAGATGCTGAAAATATGGAAAGTGTAATCGAAATTGAGATGAAGACAAGGTTTGAGTTGAAGAGTAACTAAGAAACAATGGCAGAGCTGGCTGAAGGGAATCCTCCTTCTGGATAGAACAATGCCCTCTGCCCAGGCAGGTCCAAAGGGCAGAGCAAACCCTGCCTGCCTGGCAGGAGATTCCCAAAAGCAGTTTTTTTAAGGTTTAAAATATAACCCTGTATGGTAATGTGATGATTCTTATAGGTTGCATGCAAATATTGTAGAGTTTGTAGCTTGTTTCAGATTGGTTAAAGAGAATTAGAATATTCAACAGAGAAGATGATTTATTGTATTGTAAACGGCAAATCGCTCTCTTTTTACTCTCTTTTTACCTCTTTCTCTCTCTCTCTCTGGCCTGCTCTGAGCTGTGTCTTGCAGCCCAGCAGCCTCTGACACCCACGCTCTTTCACAATAAACTCCCATGCTCTAAACCCATCTTTAGAGATCTCTCCCTTCTATTTTACCCCTATAACCAAATCTCACAGAGTTAAATCCTACACCAAGCACCTGGAGTGACATTCCCAATTCCAGCCCTGCTGGAGCAGGGAGGTTGGACATGGGGTTGGACATGGGGACCCTCTGTGGTCCCTTCCAACCCGAGCCATTCCACAGCTGCTGGAGGGTGCCGGGACAGCTCTCCAGGTGCTCCCACAGCACTTCCTGACCCTCACACTGCCCCTTGCCATGGCCAGCTGGAGTTTTCTCCATCCCACGGGACACCTGATGCCAGCTCTGTCCCTGGGATCCACCCGTTGGGACGATGGACAAACAGATTCCCAAAATCCCACCCCATGGAGCTGTCCCAGCTCTGCCCTTCCCTGTGCCATGGAACTGTCTGGGATCCAGGCAGGATCTGAGCCTGGCCTTGCTGGAGATGTCTCCTCTAACCCCGGGGGCTGCTGGCAGAGGGGTCCCCGGGCGGGGAACTCTTTCTCAGCCTCTCTGTGCTCCGGGGCGGGAGGTTAATTAGGTAGCAGGGTAATGAGGAGTCATTAAATCTGCCTGCACCGCGCTGGCAGCATAACAAGGGCAGCCCAGGAAGGTTAAAGCCGGGATTCTCCTTCTCCCTTTGCCTTCAATTAACCTTTCCATGTTTTTGCAACGCTCCGGGCCCCAGAGATGGGGTCGGGGTGTTCTGGTAATTAGCAGAACACAGAAACAAACTTTCCTTTGAAGTCACCCGGCAGGAGCCTCTTGGCTTCCAGCTTAAAATAAACAGGAGGTTTCCCTTTGAGCGCTGCCACTGCCCCATCCAGATTTGGGAGGGGGAATGGGGTTTATTTGGGATTGTTACTCCCCCATCAGCGAGACCCCTCTCCTGTAGCACTGGAGTGTCACAGAATTCCCTAAAAACGGAGGGGAATCATCCCACCACCTCCTCCTGCACCCCTGGAAACTCTGGCCAATCCAGCTGCAAGAGATGTGGGGAGCCCACAGGGAAATTTGGGGCCAGGAGGTTCAGAACTCCTAATTCATTTAGGTTTCCAAAACCAGGTGATGTCCACGATAAACGGGAAGTTCAGGCACATCCCAGCGAGGCAGGACATGACAGCCCCGAGGAACCCAAGGATTCTGGTCATCCAACACTCCCAGAGTGGCTGGGATGATGGAAAAGGTGACCAAGAGTGCACAGGACTGGGAGCCTGGATTATTCGCTTCCTCCCCTGTCAGATTCTGCCCGGCCCGGAGCAGGGAGAGCCTCCCTGAGGGATCTTCCAGCCTCCAGGGCTGCAGGCAGGTTCTCTTCCTGAGCAAACTGCCCCGGGGGGGGCAAACTGCGCGGGATGCAGCTCCCGTAGGAAAAACTCGGGATGGGAAGGCTCGTGGGTGCAGCCTCTGGGTGCTGGGACATCTCCAGCCCAGCAGGGATGGGAAGGAGATGGAGAAATCACTGCTGGAGGCTTTGGCGAGAGGGCATGGGTTTGGAGCCTTCTGGGTGGGAGGTTTCCTGCAGGTGAGGAAGAGCAGAGCCGACAGAAGAGGAAGGGCAGGGAAGAGCCTGGAAAGCTCCGGGTGTTTTTCTGGGATGAAGCTCCTGGCTCGGCGCAGGGAGTGTTTGCTCCAGCAGATTTTTATCAGAGCACCAAGACATCTCCTCCTGCTTCCCTGCTCCCTTCCTTCCCTGGTTTTGAGCTCCTGGCAGATGGGTGGTGACACTCCCGGGACATCCCAGCTCTCTGAGCCAGCTCCTTCCTTCCAGGGCTGCCCCAGGGGTGTTTTCAGGGACACCTCAGCACGGAGGAACCTCCCACGTCTGGTGGATGTGGGGATGGAGCTGGCTGGCCCTTGAGGTCCTCTCCGACCCAGACCATCCCCAGGTGACAGAGGACATCAGCTCCTGACCACGTGGGGCTTTCCCAGCCGGAATCCCGAAGGAGATCTGTGGGTGACAAAGGAGGAGTCTCCACCAGGAAATCCTGGTCCTCACCCGCCCTGCAGAGCTCCTGTGGAAAGGAGCCCTCAGAGCTCCCCAGAAACCAACATTTCATGGAATGTGAAATTGGGGCCGCTTTTATAATGAAACCCCCTAAAAAGCAGCTCAGTTTCCATTCCCTCTCCACCTCTCCTGCTTAACCACGGAGCAGGGAGGGGCTCCCCAAACCCCTGTCCTTATCTCCCCAGCCACGGCGGGTGGCAGGGTGCAGTCACATGTGCTGCTTGTGACCCGGTGGGGACGTGCAGCCCTCACAGAGGGCCCAGTGTCCCCTCACAGAGCCCCTTTGAGGCTCCTCACATGGCCCCGTCAGGCCTGGCACGCGTGACTGGCCCTGTCCCCAGGCCATCCTCGCCTCACAAGGCGGCTCCTCTTCTCCATGGCTTTCCCTTCCCGCCATCCGAGTCCCTCCAGCTCTGCCCCAGCGGGATAAAAACCCCCTGGGAGCCCCTCTGTCCCCCCCGTGTCACCTGACCCAGCCTGGCCTCCGCGGGTGACCTCCACGCTGTCCCCTCCCAGCAGAGAATCCTGGAATATCCTGAGCTGGGAGGGACACCAAAGATCACCCAGACAGCCCAAAATCCCAGCCTGGGCATCCCAAACGTGCCTGGATGTCCCTGGGGTGCCCTGCGATGGGACGGTTCCTGGCATGGGTGGGGTTTTAGCTGATGGCTCCTTGCTAAAGCCAGCTCAAAGTGCTCTTCCCACCTCTGCTTTAGGATTCCCTTGGGGCACCCAGGGAATGAAGGATGGGGAAATTCTTCTTCAGACTTTTGTGGGGACACTGATCTGAGCCAGAGACAGCTGTCCCAGGCTGTGGTGGGCTCCCAGCACCAGCTGGGGACATCCCTGGCATTTTCCATCCTTCATTCTGTTGTCTCTCCAGGGTGGCTCCCATGGGCAGAGCTCCAAAACCCAGCTGGTCCATCCCAAACCTCCTCCACATCCCTGCTGGGATCAGCCAAACTCATCCCAGAAGGCTCAGATCCTCTTCAGGCCCTGGGGTTTTCCCTCAGGGCTGAGCTGGAGCTCAGCAGTTCCATGGTTTTCCCTCAGGGCTGAGTTGGAGCTCAGCAGTTCCACGGTTTTCCCTCAGGGCTGAGTTGGAGCTCAGCAGTTCCATGGTTTTCCCTCAGGGCTGAGTTGGAGCTCAGCAGTTCCATGGTTTTCCCTCAGGGCTGAGTTGGAGCTCAGCAGTTCCCAGCTGGGATTTTGCCACCACCTGTATCAAATCCTGGTTTTTCCCTGGCTCATCCCTGAGCTGGACATCGAGCTGTGGAAGTGACCTGGAAAATTCTGTCCTGAAGGCAGCCTGGAGGTCCCTGGAGGTGTCCAGGGATCACCAAAGCCCAGACCACGGCAAGGACAGGTCCCCTCCCAGATTCCAGGCAGGTGATCCCCGCTGCAATTCTCCTCTTTCTCTTGTTCCCGAGGAATTCTTTCCACTGCCCACAGGAATTTTCCATTTTTCCCTCCCAGCTGTCTCTGGCTGAGCAGTGAGGGGGCTCCATGGGGCGAATTTGGGGAACCTCAGCAGCCCTGCCCTCCCCAGGACTTCAGAGGCTCCGAATTCCTCCGTGTTTGCCCAGCCCATCTCCCCCATCCCTGTTTCCTGCAGGGGTCAATGGTACTCGGAGCCGCCGGTGGCTCTTGGAGGAGAAGTCGTTAATCTCTCTGTAATTATCTGAGATAATTCCAGGAGCAATAACCCCTCTGTCCCAGCTTTTCTCAGAAATTTGGCAAGCGGGAGGAGGGAATGGAAGGTGGGAGACGTTGGGAACTCTTGGACATTGGAGATCTCCCCAGATCTTGGCAGGTTTCACACGAAGGGTCTGGATCTCCTCCAGCGCCGACAGCGCTTGGATTTATTTCCCTCCAAATTTTTCTTTTTTTAGGGAAGTTTGGCCCTGAATTCAAAACATTCACGGTTCTTGAGCTGAGCTACTTAAATGATGTTGGTTTCCCAAAATAAATGGAGGTGATAAAGAGCATTCGGAAATTAAAAACCTCAAATCAATTTTCTATCAATTAGTCTATTAATAATACTATTATTTACATACATAGGTGGGTATAAGCAAAGGATTAATTAAAGGTTTTAACAATCACACGGGGCAGGGCAGTTTGCTCAGCCCTAGGGAGGTCCCCAAAATAAATGGAGGTGATGAAGAGCATTCAGACATTAAAAACCCCAAATCAATTTTCTATCAATTAATCAATTAATAACAACATTATTTACATACATAGGTGGGTATAAGTAATAGGATTAATTAAAGGTTTTAACAATCACATGGGGCAGGGCAGTTTGCTCGGCTCTAGGAATGTCCCCTTTAATGGAGGTGATGAAGAGTGTTCAGACATTAAAAAAACCAAATCAATTTTGTGTCAATAACATTATTTACATATAATGTAAATGTGTATAAGCAAAGGATTAATTAAGGGTTTTAACAATCACAGGGGGAGGGCAGTTTGCTGGGCTCTAGGAAGGCCACCTTTAAACCCACAGAATTTAGGATTCAAAGAGCTGCTGAAGAGCAATCCATGCAATAATGACACCCCAATAACCCACCTTTAATCAAGCTCATTAGCAAATTCCATCAGTGCTTCCAGCGGAGGGAAGATATTCCTGAAACACCTTGGGGAATTTCACCCTGAGACCCATAAAAACCCGGCAGAAATCCCATTTCTGTGCCCGTGGGCCTCGCTCCCATGTCCAGCCCTGGAGCAACCCCCGAATCCTGAGGAACCTCAACTCCACTCCCAGGAGAGCAGGGACCTCCTTGGGAGCCCTGGGTGAAGGGGGACAATCCCACCGGCGCTTTGGGGGGATCCTCTGTCACCTGGGGTCACATCCCGACCTCCCCCGAGTCCCTGGAGAACCCTCGGGGCTTGTGGAGCTCCTGGAGAAACCAAGGAGGGGACAGGGTGAGAGGACACGGCCTCAGGCTGCGCCAGGAGAGGTTTAGGTCGGGAATCGGGTGAAGATCCTTCACAAAAAGGGTTGTCCAGGCCTGGCACAGCTGCCTGGGGCAGTGCTGGCATCCCCATCCCTGGAAGTGCTCCAAAACCACAAGGATGTGGCACTTGGGGACAAGGTTTAGTGGCGATCATGGGGGTGGTTGGACTTGGTGGTCACAAAGGTCTTTTCCACCTGAACAGCTCCGTGACTTTAAGCCCTGATTCCCCGATTTTAAGCCCTGATTCCCTGATTTTAAGCCCTGATTCCCTGGTTTTAAGCCCCGATTCCGTGATTTTAAGCCCTGATTCCCTGATTTTAAGCCCCGATTCCGTGATTTTAAGCCCTGATTCCCTGATTTTAAGCCCCGATTCCGTGATTTTAAGCCCTGATTCCGTGATTTTAAGCCCTGATTCCCCGATTTTAAGCCGCCTTCCCACCAAAGCCAGGATCAACACCGCGCTGCTTTCGGCATCTTTGGGACACAGCGATGTCCCCGCTTCCTGTCACTTCCTCTGGGGCCGCAGGGGACACGGCGATCCCAGCCTCTGATGTCCCGCCATCGGGGCCGTCTCCGCGAGGCTCAGCAGAATCCCAAATTTCCCCGGTGTCAGGCGGGAGCCCCCGGAGCGGCGACACCGGGACGGAACGTGCGGCCCGCAGGCTCCGGTCCCCCCGCGCCGCCCCGGCCCCTCCGAGCAGCCCCAAGCAGCTCCGGAGAGCTTGGCTTCGCCCGGCCCCGCTGATAAGAAAGTCATGAGCCAGAAAATTTCCAAGTGCGGGGTCGTGGGAACAGCGGGGATCCGGCTCCGCTCGCCAGAGGCGTCCCCTCCTCCCGGGAAGGGACAGTCCCGTGTGCCCGGACAGCCCCACCCCGCCCGCAGGGAGGGATGCGGCCGCAGACCCTGAAATTATCCCTGGTTTCCAGCTCTCCGCTCAGAAGAACAGAGAGGTTTTTGGGGGGCCCAGCCTGGAATTGGTTTGTGGGACCCCAAGGAGCGTTGCCGGGAATTTTTTTGGGATTGCCAGGGCGGGGCGGGGATCAGGGGCAGCAGGAGGGGTTTGCATCCCTCTACTCCGAGTTTTCCCGGAGCCACTGGGACATTTCCCCTGGCTCATCTGAAGGGCAGCTCTGAGAATTCAGCCTCAGTTTTCCGTGGGAAAAGAGAATGAGCTGGCACCACCTCTTGCTCTGTTCTCTCCTCATTCCTGCTCTGCTGGGTTGCTCCAGGAGTTAAAATCAGGGAATATCGGGGAAAGGAGAAGGGGAAGCTCAGAGATCAGGGATAGATGTGAATGGAAATTCCCGCAGCAGGGAATTTGCAGCCTCCAGAGCTGTTCCCCTGCACGAGAGGCGGGAATACGAGGGGAATGCTGGCAGGACTGAAGGAACACGACCAGAAATCCAGGCACAGTCTCGTGTTTGTTTATTTTAAGCCGTGCCAGCAGAGGTGTCGGGCTGGGAGGCAGTTCCAGAGCGTTCCATCAGCATTCCCAGTGCCCCAGAACCCAACCCAAGCCTTCCCAGAGGATTCCTGAGCAGGATCACACCCAGCACTTCAGGCAGATGGCACCAGGCTGCCCGAAAGTGGGAGGATTTGCCAGCTGAGATCCCTGGAAAAAGCGTTTTCCCCGAGGGTTTGTCCTGCAGGTCCCAGCGGTTGCTTCTCCGTGATGGTTTCACCTGTTTGAATTCCCTGGGGATGGATGGGTTTTCCTGCTCAGCTCCCAGGGGAGAGGCTCTGCACGTGGAGCCTCCAGGAAAATTCCCTCCTCCCAGGCATCCCTGATACATCCAGGAATATTTCCTCATCCCAGGCATCCCTGATACATCCAGGAATATTCCCTCCTCCCAGGGATCCCTGATGTCTCCAGGAAAATTCCCTCCTCCCAGGCATCCCTGATACATCCAGGAATATTTCCTCATCCCAGGAATCCCTGATTCCTCCAGGAATATTTCCTCATTCTGATATCTCCAGGAATATTCTCTCCTCCCAGACATCCCTGATTCCTGCAGGAATATCCCCTCCTCCCAGGCATCCCTGCACTCCTGCATTTGGGATAATGTTCCCTGCATTTGGGGTAACGTTCCCTGC
>JAHLSL010000175.1:6629384-6642563 GCA_025920805.1 Petroica traversi | reverse complement strand
CTGGATAAGAGGGAATCTAGAGAAGGTAAGAATGAATTAATGATTCATTTCCAACCCCTCAGTGTCTGGGTTGCCAGGATTCCAGCCCATTTTACAGACAGGATTTGCACCAAGTGCACTGCAGGTGATGCAGCACACAGGGAAGAATATAATACACTCATTTTTGTCCTGTGAACTGCATCTGCTCTGAAAGCCCAGATGGAAAAGCAAAGCCCCAAATCCAGGACCCAGAACCCTGCCTGCAATCAGAGATGTCCCCACTGCACACAATATTGCAGGCTTTCTCTCCAGGCAGATGAAATCAGGGATTTCCCCTCAGGATTAACACAGCCCACAGCCACCAGGGAAGTGCTTTCAGAGGATGATAAAACAGGAAGAAAAACCAGGTTTCCAAGTGACGCCATTTCTTCAGGTTTAATATTTCATTGTTGCAAGCTGTGAGCAGCAGACAACTTTTTCACTCAGGTAAGAGCAGCTGGGAAGATCCAGCAGGATTTCCAGAGGAGGAATAATCCCCATTAGGAGCAATCAGCACCAGGAATTCTCATCCAGAAAGAAGCTGCATTAGGAGTTTTCCACGGCTCTCCCCCCGCTCCCCAGCAGCACATTTTTCCCTCTACATATTTCTTACATTAAAAAATATGTTTAAATATTAACAAAAACTTAAAAATTCAAGAGCCTGACAATGCTAAGCTCGATTTCCCTGCTCAGACTGATATTTGCAAGGGAGCCCAGAGCTGCAGAGGCTGCAGCTGCCCTACCTGATGCCTTTTCCTGGTGTTAGGAAAATGAAGCCAGACACGGTTAAAGGGGTTGGGGTCTTTCCCTCAGTATTTGAATCAGGATCCTGTTTGATGCATCCACTTCACCCAGGTGCCAGCGTGGCAAATGCACCCCCATCAATCACACACACCAGTTCTAGACTTTACACAGCACAGATCCAACAAGGGAGCCCAATGCTGGGGCTGGGCTGGGCTAACCCCGAGTTTACAGAATCCTCCTGTCAGGAGACCTTGGGTTCCTGAGACAGTGGGAATGTTTGGTGTCCTTGGCTCTGCAGCTCTGGGCTGTTCAGTCTCAGGCCTGCAGAACACTCACAAAACACTGAGCACTAAACTAAGTAAAAGGTTGCAGTGTGCATGCTGCTAATGCTTGTGGAAACACAGAACTGTGTAAAAGGGATATAAAAGAAAAGACAAAAATCATTCTGGCACCATACCTTGGTCCAGCCTGTTGATGAGGGTTCTGCAGGCAGCCTCAATCTCTGGGCTGGGGTTATCCAGCACCTGCCGGCACCATTTCAGAGGAGAGGCTGTTTTCTCATCCACAGATTTCCTTGGAGACACGTAGAGCCTTTTGCAAGGATTCAAAGGAGACAGAAAGAAAGGCTTGTTAATTCAAAGCAGCATTTGCTGGGGTGCAGCCACCAGGAACCAACAGTTAACCAAATTTAAAAATTCAACTTTAAATCGCATCTTATGACTCAGAAGGAAAAGTCAATGGCTTCACAGAGAGACACACAGGCTCTGCAAGGCAAGGTGCCAGCCTGGCCTGGAAATGAAGCTGTTGGAATACTCACCTGGCTGTCCCTCCACTCCTCTCCAAAAAAAACCCCACCCTCAGAGGCAGTGAGGTGTGAGGTGCTCCTAATGGGCACTGCAGGGTGATCTCCTTCCAGGAACACCCTATGGATGTTCCACCTGCTCCTCCCAGCAGCTCTGAGCCCCCCAAAGGTGCATTCCCAGATTCCAGGGATAACCCCCTTCCCTGGAAGTTTTGGACATTCCCAGACAGGCTCGGGAAGTGTGGCTGTGCCTTATCTTCCCTGGAATGTCAGGGAAGGTCTCCTCAAGCCTGAGTGTCTGGCAGAGCTCTGACACTGCTTTGCATGGACACCCAGGATTAGCCTTATGGATAGACAGATTTAATCATCTTAAACTCCTGCATTATTTACAAGGGATTGGGTGTAAAGCAGCATCTTCACTGGATTTCCAAAGCAGAACATTCCTTCTGAAGAAAGGTCAGAGCTGGAAGAGTCTTTGCTATAAAAGCAACTCAGGTATTTTATGGACACATCTCACATTTGTGTTTTTAAAAGCAAAAAGCAGTTCCTTACTTTTTAACGTTTCTGCTGTTCAATAACACATTCAAAACTTGTAAGAGGAAAGAAAAATCAGTCCTCTGTACATCCAAAAGTGAAACTGCTTTTAATTCTTGCACAGCCCTTGGAGAACACCCTGGTGCAGAGGGCAGCGAGACCTCGACCAAGATTTGCAACTTGATGCTCTTTAAGTCCTTCCCAGCCCAAATCCTTCTGAGATTCTGTGATTTGTGGACATGAAGTTTGGTTTTTGGGGTCCCCCTCTCCTGAGGCTCTGAGGAGCTGCTGGCACAGCCTTCAGCAGCAGCTCCAGGAGCTCTCCCATGGACACAATGACAGAGCCACTGCTTTCCCACCTCAGGAGCTGCTCCAAGGTGACAAAGGACCCTCCTGGCCACCATCAAACCACCACAGCCACACCTGAGCATTTATGGTGTTCCCAAAGCTGACCTCGCAGATGTACCCAGAGGATTTCATCCTAATCAGGCCAAAATCCAATATTTCAGCATGAATGACCATGAGGGTGAAGATTTCAAGGAATATCTGCCTGTGCTTCGTTTGCCTCCTCCTCTCTCTCCCACCTTGTGCCACCCCTGCAGCAAGGAGCACCCAGCCCTTCTGCTCCAGTTACCCATCCTCTCACAGCCAGCTCAGATCCAACCCAGAAAAATACTCATTTCCCCAACAAAACCGATGGAAATCAGCAGGAATGTCAGCCACAATCCCATTCATTCCTGAAAACCCAGGTTTAAAATGCACAGAAAGCCTGTGGGGCTCTCAGGTGTCCTGGCTGTAACAGCAACATCTGCCCAAGACAGAACAGAAACAGCTGGGATATTTAAAATGTTGTACAGGTCTGCCTGACTCTTGTCCTGGATCCAGGCAGGGATAACATGGAATGCAGGAAGCAACATTCCCCAGACTTGGCAGTTTTGGGGCTGAGATGGAGCATCTCTGCATGAAGCAGCTCTCAAAATCCTGTTTGTCATCTGGGAAAGGACATTACTCCCTGATTTTTATCTCCTGCCTCTGGCCAGGGCCATCTTTTTCAGGGAATACACTCAGCCTCTTTAGTCACAACTCACACAGAAGCTTTTCCACAAATCCACGTGCAAATAAAAAAATAAAATTCCAAAGGTTGATTTGTTACTGATAAAATAAATGCTGAGGAATGGATGCAAATATTCCTGACTCTCCAAAGGTACCTTTCAGGGAAGATCCCCCAGTGAACCTTGCTGCATTTCTGCACGGATAAATGAGCATTACAAGCACTCAGATCCAATCAAACCCAGGAAGCAAAGTGCTCCCTCTCCCTGGATTTATTGTACAGCTCAGACCACAAAAGGAGCAGTAAAACCATCACAGTAAAAAAGAGGCCAGCAGCCTCCTCAGGGCAGGTCAGGCTGCTCTGCACACTTTCCAGGTTAAGGGAGGGAATCCTGCCCTGCTCCAGCAGCTCCCTGTTTCCACTCAGGACCATCCCAGCTGAGGATGGCAACCCTTGTTTGCTTGGCAGAGCCATTCCCAGAACTCTGGAGTTCTCTGAACCTTGCCAGAGGACTTGGATTTCTCCTGCTGACAAGTCCATTGGCAACAGAAGCTCTCACAATTTCCCCAAACCCAATTAAGTGAACACAGCTCAATTCTTCAGAGCATTGACAGGCAACTAATTAGACAAAAAGGAATTCTGGTTTGGTTTCACAGCATCAGGGTCTCCTTTTCCTCCTGCAGGAGCTTTGGGAAGGGTTCAGCACCCTGACTTCTCCAAAGGTGCTGGCACAGACTGCTGAACTAAAAGCACCAGCCCCACAAATGTGAATATTTCTCTGTGAATATTAAGAGCCAGAAATCACCTTCTCCTAAACTCAGGAAAATCCAGTGACCAGTGACACCCATCAGCAGCTGAGTTAACCCAACCTCACAGCCCAGGAGCTAAAACAGCCTTTCCTGGGAGAAAGGGGAGTGTGAAAAGCTAAAAACTCCTGGCTTTGTTTAAAAACACCCAGAATTTTTCTTTCTGGTACTTTCAGCCTCTGAAGCTGTTTGATTTGCCAGGCTGACTGAATCCCAGCAGCACTGGAAAAGCAGGACCCAAGCAGAGTCAGGCAGAGCTGAACAAAGCCCTGCTCAGCACCAAGCCTTACCCTGCAGTTTGTTCCACCAGCTCAGCAGTTTGGGAGTTCTCTCTAAACGTCTCTGAATGTTTGCTTTTGTCAGATTGCAAATGAAAATCTGTTATTTAGATAGTTACAAGGCCTTTGTACAAAATGCACTGAGTAAACATTTGGGCAAATATTCCCAGTTCGATGTATTGGGGGTTTGTTGTATAAATTATTAAATACAAATAAGATTTTCTTTGGCTTCTGAGAGGAAACCCTTGGACAATAAAGTATCTTTAATTTCTGCTTCCTAATGTTTGTGTTTACCCTGTAAAACAGAGTGTTTTGTGACAAACATCTCTGGTGAGGACCCAGTGCCACAAGGATTTTTCCTCCATTAAGTTGTAGCCATTCACAAATAAATTTTTGATTCTCTCTGTATTTTATTCTGACACAATCCAGTGTGTCAGAATAAAACCAAGGAATCTTCCAGAGATACTATTTCAATCAATGTCACAGAAGGATTTGCAGGAGTTAATGGCCACTACTGCTGGATTTTGGAATTCCTGCTTTAAAAAACCCAAACCCCAAGAATGCAGGGAGTACAACAACTTTCTCTGACTTGAGAAAAAACATCCTCACAAGTGAATAACAGATCAGAGCAGTTCTAGGAGTGCAAGCCAGAGGATTTTATACCCTGCTCATGCAGAGGACTTGCAGCAGAAATCTATAAATCACAAGAGCAGAATTCAGGCTGCAGAAGGCTCCAGAACCAGTGCATTAGGAAATGAAACTGAGCATAAAGCAAAGCCCATTCCTGAGCATGGCTTGGGTTATTATCCATCTTCCAAACCACTTGGCACCAGGGTCTGCAGCAGCTCCAAAAATGGCAAACTCTGCACTGATTTTCAGAGTTCTGTACAACACAGAAAGGAGAAGGGGACCTCAAACAGCTGTAAGTGTTTAGAACAATTCAGGTTTATAAGATACACCCCCTTCAAGTGCTACAAGGCAGCTGAACTCCTCTCCAAAGCATGGATTTCAAACAGGTAATACATTCATTTTCCTTTCCTTTTCATATCAGACTTCAGAGAGCTGATTTTCAGATTTAGTACTCTGCTTATGCTGGGCTAATCTCAAATCTAAACACTCCTGCTGAATAGAAATCCTAGCACAGACAAGACTGGGGTGGAAAGCCACAGTGAAACATTATTATCCAGGCTCTGAAGCGATGGAAACATAAAAGGAAAAAATGGGGAAAATCCTGTGGAAAGCACTCCACACAAAAACATTCTGCTGTTAGCCCAGGGAAAGGCCTGAGCTTTAACCCTAAGGAATTGCAAAGAGAGGAAAAATGACACTGCAAAGACACTTTCTCATGTCTGTTTAGGGTCCAATCCTGATGAAAAAACACCAAAAATCAGTCCCAAGTCAGAGCAGCTCTAAAGCTCCCACAAACTTCATCTCTGACCCAGGCAGGAGCCCACACAGAGATCGAAGGGCACCTGGGGGAGCAGCAGCAGGATCAGGCTGTTCCCCACTCTGTGGCACTGACCCTGAGCCATTTCCCTGCCCACCGCTCATGTCACAGAGGTGCCACCAACAGGAGCCACAGCCTGGAGCACTTCCCCAGCCCTGGCAGGCTCTGCCATCAGAAGCAATTTCCCCTCCCAGGCTGAGCTCTGCACGCGATGTCACCACCAGGCAGGTGCTGCCTTTCAGATGGCCCTGGTGACACTCCCACAGAGCTGCACTGGGGCTCTGAGGAGCTCCTGCACCCAGAGATTGTCCCAGCAGGGCAGATGTCACCCAGCCCGTGGCCATCTGCAGCCAGCACTAACAGGTAACACACCCCTCAAACCAGGCTGAGTCAGGGGAGGTTTGGAGAAGCCACTCATGCATTATTTAAAATGAAAAAAAACAAACAAAACAAAACAAACCCCACTTTGTAAAATTACCAGTCTGAGAAAATCAGACCTTGCAAATTGCTGTTTCTAAGTCATGCAGATCTTGTCAGCAGCATCCTGTCACAAGGAGAGATCACAGGGAAGCCACACCACGGCTTGTGAAGGGTATAAAGGGATTACACACACACAGTCTGTAAGTAAAGTTCTCCCACAGGTTACAGGCACAAGGGGCTGCACTGCTAAAATTCCTGGATTTTGTGCAGCATCACATCCTCACTTGATGGAATTTCTTTCCCTATCTCTGATGGCACAAGCAGCAATGATATCCCCAGGATGCCGAATTAAAAGTCTTAAACATGAATAGAGAAGGTCACTGGGCACAGGGCTGAAAAATCCCATTCCCAGGAAACTCCTCCACTGTCATTTCTGAGAGCAAACCACACTCCTGCTCCCTGCAAGCACCAATTCAAGGGCACCCCACTTGCTGTGCTGAGCACGGATCTGGGCAGGAGACAACACAACACGACCCAGTTTCAGCCGAGAGAGAGACTTTTGGGATTGAGAGCAGCAGCACAGGGATTCACCTGAGTGCCAGGGATTCCTCCTCCTCACCCCATGGAATAACAAACACTGGGGAACACAACCAATGGAATGCTCTGTTCCCTGGCTAAGAGGGAATTTGGGTAAAAGGCTTCCCAGAGCAGCTGAGGAGCTGCCCTGTGCTGGAGCCCGAGGTGAGCATCACTGAGCTCCTCCATGGCATTGCTCTCCAGGGTATTTACAATTTTGAGCAGCTATTTGAGAAAGGGAGCTGAGGGAGCAGTCAGAGGCCAGGGCAGAGTTACAGCAGCTGGGAGTGGGCACTGCCTCGGGTTTCACTCAGCTCAGTCACTACAAACAGCTCCAAAACACAACCTCAGAGCTGCTGAGCCTGCGTGGCTGCACAGAAACTTCTGCAAGTTCCAGCTGAATAAAGTGAATCATTTCAAAACAGAGCAGGAACTGAGACTCCACCTGCACCTGCAGAGAACAGCACCAAAGCCTCTGAACACTCCATCTTTCTTCCAGGGAAATAATTGGCTTTTGCTGTTCCTACTCCAGCTCAAGTGGAAAAATCCACATGGACTTAACTAGAGGCTTCCAACCTACTAAGAATTCATGGAGAATAAGCACAGTACCACAATAAAAATTACCTTAAACTTGGGACCTGCTCTTAAATGACAGGAAGATCCAAAGGTTCTCTTTTTGAAGGCTTCCCCCATCCCCAGGCCCTGTTTTAAACAATTCCATACTTTAAAGAATACAAAATTAATTCTTTAAGGTAAAAATAATCACCTCTAATGGTGATATCAAAGAACCCACCAGCAAGGACTGGGCTGATCTAATTTATCAGTTCAGTGACAGGAGAAAACAAAGCCATTTCCAAAAACCATAAAGTATCTCAGTACACATGATATACATCAGTATCAGCTGCAGGTTCTTTCCCTATGTACACTATTTTAAAAGGGATTTCAAAAACACAACACACTCAGCTATTCATTTTGGATTTGCTCAATCCAGGCAGCACTAAATTCCCCCCATCAGCAAAGCCACCTTATTAGAGCTGATCCTAAATTCAGAGAGAATTAAGGGCCATTTGTTGGGGTTTTCTGGCTTGTTTTAAGAAACCCCTCCCTCCCCTCCAAGCAGCTTTCTGGTTCTTGCTGTGGGAGTGCACAAACACCTGCAGGGGCTGCGTGTGGGATGTGTTTATGCAGCAAATTTGGGATATTTGGCAGTGAGCACAGGAACTATTGATTGCACACACAGGATTCACTCCCCACTTTCAGAACAAGCTCCAGAGCAAGAAGCCACACTGCTAAAAGCACCTTCCTGTTTCAGCAGGTTGGCTTGACAGGAGGAAAAGGGAACAGATGGAAGTGATGTAGCACAATCAAAGATAATTTATGGAAACAGCACTTGCATGAGTGCTCTGGATCACCACCCTTACCCAGCTCCTCAGGGGCCTCTTTGTCATAAGTTCCCACCAAACCTGGCAGGAAAACAGAGCAAACAAACCCACCAGGATCCCTCAAGGTGCAGGGTGAAGGTACCTGGGAAAGAAGGGCCTTACCAGGCACCAGCTGAAGGAAAGGTTAAAGAACAGAATTCCTGGCACAGAATCTCTCCTGATTTCACTGGGCAGCAGCCCCTGCCTTGGTAAATCTCAGCCTCTGAGACTCCACAATTTGAAGAATCTTCCTTGTCATATAAGTGTGAATATAAACCTTTATTATAAATTAATGTAAATTAATGGCTGCTTCCATTAATGTGGAAATAGTAACGCCAGTCTTCCACATTCAAATTGTTAAATAAATTTGCTTATTTATTTATAAGAAACCTGCCCAAAATGCTTTTTTAGGTATATTAAGGAGTTCCAGAGATCAAGTTAGAACCAGCAACTGGGTTTTAAAAGTATGCTTGCAAAGCAAAAAAAAAAAAAATCCTGTTTTAAATATAACCTCGAATTCAGGCTGGAGCTGATGCCATGACCTCATTGAGCTTCATTCCATTAACAAAAACTTTACCTTCCCTTCTAACAGCTAATGAATGTCTGGAGCTGAAGGTTTGGTTTGTGTTCAGCAGCCCTGTCCTTGCTGCCAGATTAATCTGGCCACACAAATTTGAAACCCAATTTGCAGAGCCCTGAGGCTTTTTCTCCCAAATCTCACAAATTAACAACTCTGGGGAAAATCTCAAGTCTCGGCTGCTGCAAGGAGCTGGAATCAGCCTCAAACTTTACATTTCCCTTGCCCTTCCAAAGGTTGTTAATGTGCTGATTTATAAAACAAGCTCTAAACAAGGCTGGTGGTGGAGGGGAGAGTCCCAGAGAGTCGGGTCAGTTAAGGATTACATCATTGATCTGGTTCAGTTCATGTCTCTGAACAAAAGAGGTGCTTAACTGGAAAGAAACAGCCTTCAGGAACTGGGGATGGTTTGTCTCCTCGGGTCCTAGGAAAAGCCACAAATTACAGATGGTCTGGGGATTCATATTGACAAAATTCTTATTTAAATGCGGTATTTGACAGTTGTGAGCAAGGTTTAAAAGCTCCCTTTTTCCTTCATCTGCAAGTGCTTTATACAACTGAACTTAGAGGAAAAGGAAGCTGAAGCAGTGGCTGGAAGGAAGGGGGAAAACAGCACCTACAGGTAAACTTATTTTTTAAAACATAATGGTCTGGCACAATGGACATAAAAATAAGACCAGTCACTACTGAGAGCTACATTCTTGCTGCTAAAAACCCAAGTCCTGTACAGAAATCAGTCTGTGGCTTTAAAGGAACTGCTCACCTCACAGAAAGTCCCTCTCCCCCAGGCCTGGGGATACCTACCAGCAATCCTCCTCCTCAGGGCAATTTTCCAGTTCCAACACTTTGACTTCATCCAGATCTGCGTTGCTGGGAAGCCCCTCCAGCTCTGCACCCTTTTCAGTGGGGCTCTGTCCGTGGATGGCAGCTGGGCCGTGGATCCCTGCCATGAGCAGGCTGCCCAGGAGCCCGGAGCTGTCACTTGTATCCACAGGCGAGGGACACCGCCCATTGCCACAGCCCTGCCCCGCGCTGGGGGACACCTCCTGGGGGGCACAGCTGAATTGCACCGGGCCATCCAGGCCTCTTTGGAAGTCGTTGTCTCCCTCCTCCTGCCGGATCTTGCTCAGCTGGCAGCGCAGATCCGCCATCAGCTGCAGTTCCTGCTGCTCGGCGATGGCGTTGATGCTGTTGTTGATCTCCGTCCCGGTGAGGCCGGGCTCGTGGTTGTCCACCCCACCATGGATGTCCCCTGGCACACCTGTCCCCAGCACGGTCCTGCTGGCCCTGCTCCTGGCGTGCTGATTGTCCAGCTCCAGCCTCCTGACCAGCTCCCGCAGCTTCCTCACCTCGGGGCCCACGTCCTCGGGGGGCTCCGTGCCGGGGCCCATGGCCGAGTGCTGCGGGGCGTCTCTGCCCAGGGCGGGCTCCAGGGCGGGGTCCTGCTGGATCAGGGGGGCATTCCCGGGCACCACCATCCTCCAGGACACCAGGTCCCACTGCAAAGCATGCAAGCACAGCACAGATCCACGAGGTTTTTAGGCTAAATGGAATTAAGACACTGAAAATGCTGATTTTTATAAGCGTCGGCTAATTACGCCACGGTGGAAGGTGTGTAGAATTCACCCAAATCCGAAAAGAAATTAGGATTGAATGCCCACAAATTCCCCTTTCTGAACTGCACCTGTTGTGCTGTCAATGAGTTTAAGGAAAGGAAGCTGATTTAATCCCCCACAATAGTTTGGTTTCCAGCTGTTTACCAACAAAATGCTTGAGGAAAGCAGCGATTGAGCAAAGTCAGGAAACATCATTAACAAGGTGCTGACGTCAGACAACAGCAGTGTCAAGAAAATGGTGAAAACATCCTTTGTTCATTACCAGGTTTATCCTGGAAAAGCAGAAAAAACTTGGAAAATTTTCTGTATCACCTTATACCAAAGTAACAACAGGAACTGCAGTTACTGTGGCACATGAAAATAAGCTTAAATCATATTTTTACTGGCGTATTTTCCTGTTGCAACTGGAAAAAGAGGGGTGCAAACAGGAAAAAGAATCCCAACAAGATTACATATTCCACTAAGTAAAAAAAAACATAAAGTGCATTTCACACCAGTTTTACAACATGAGCAAACACTGGTTTTTTCCCTCCTCTTGATTTCCGTGAGTCTTCAGTTTCATTGGGCGCATTCATTTCTGAACTGACTCTTCACTGAAAACCCCTAATATTGAAAATCCCCCAATTAATGATCCATGGAGCAGTAAAATGGGTTAAAAGCCAGAAATCCCCTCTGTTTTGTAGGAGGGGAAATAGACTGAGGGAAGAGGGAGTCATTCAACACAGCCAATTCAAAGTTTAAAAACTGATGCACTTGTTACAACTGCAATCAAACCCTGACTTCTTGTGGCTGTGGATGTTCTTGCCCCTCCCTTTGCTGCCTGAAAATGTCATCTGGTTTTAAGTGCCAGGGGGTAAAGGAAACCACAACACTTCTGTGTCACACAAAGCAAGCTTACAGACAGACACCCCCATAGGTATCTCAGCATTTCTCTATTTTTAAGGCACTTGTAATAGCAAGAGCTGGGTATGTTTCTTTAAAAATACAGTTTTGTTTTGTTGGGTTTTTTTTACTTGATTTCTTTTTATTATTATTATTATTATTATTATTATTTTGGTCCTGTATCTGCCAATTGTAAATTTTCAGCTTCCACTTGATTTAATAAAAAATTCAACCAGCCCTCAGGAAGAGCTGTGAGTGAACAGAGCACACCTTCCACCCATATTCCAAACCCGTGCCTGTGTGCAGCACTGCTGAAGGCATTTTGGGAAAAGGAAATTTAGTGTGGAGTTACCAAGCAATCCCATTCCCACCCATGTGCCAGCTTCACAAATCTCCCTGCATGGGTTCCCACTCCTAGAAACCCACACGATCCTCACAGTGTGATTCCCAAAGAGATCTCAGAGGGAGGGAACAGCGGGATTTCCAGAGATATCCCAAAGCTCAGCAACTCTGAGGATGCACCAGTGGGGAGTTTTAGGAGTTCCACTGTCCAAGCAAAACAATGGCTCAAATAGGGGAATTAAGAGATGGGTCACCCAAAAATCGGTTCATTTCCAAGGGTAAGGAGCTGGGAAAAAACCTCAAGTGAGGGGGAAGAGCAGCTAAAAACCAATCAGTCTTTCCCCACAACCACCAGGTCAAAAAACCCCCAGCAAAGACACGAGGGGGAAGAGACACAAACCCGCGAAAGTTAATTTCACTGTACAACGGGGCTGGGGGAGGAAATAAAATAAAACCCGTTTAGAAGAAGGCAAAAAAGGCGGCAGCCGTGAGCGGGTCGGAGACAATAATTCGGAGTTTGCCGAGCAGACATCCGGGCGTCTCACCGAGGGTAACGCGACCCTCACCCCGCGGCTCTGAGAGCTGCAGGGGCTGTGGAGGGTGGGGAGGGGGCTCTGAAGGGTGGGAAAGGGGCTCTGATGGCCATGGGGCTGTGAGGCTGTGGGGAGGTTCTGAGGGGCAGGGATGCCAGGGGGCTCTGGGGAGGCTCTCAGGGGTTCTGAGGACCAGGGAAGAGGCTATGAGAGGGTTGCGGGGGGCTGTGGGGGGCTCTGAGAGCCGGGGTGAGGCTATGGAGGGCTAGAGGAGAAGGGGCTCTGACGGGTGGGGAAAGGGGCTGGGGGGGGCTGCGATGGGGTTGGGAGGGTTCTGAGGAGCAGTTATGGCCAGGGGGCTGTGGGAAGGGTCTCAGGGGGACACTGAAAACCAGGGCGGAAGCTATGAAGGGGCTTTGGGGGGCTCTGATGGCCATGGGACTGTGGGGAGGCTCTCAGGGGCTCTGAGGATCAGACAGGAGACTATGAAGGGGCTTTGGGGGGGCTCTGAGGACCAGGGGGGAGGCTATGAAGGGGCTTTGGGGGGCTCTGATGGCCATGGGGCTCTGAGGAGGCTCTCAGGGGGTCTCTGAGGACCAGGGAAGAGGCTATGAAGGACTGTGAGGAGGCTCTCAGGGGTTCTGAGATCAGAGGGGAGGCTATGAAGGGGCTATGGCGGAAAAGCTCTGATGGCCATGGGGCTGTGAGAGTGGGGGTGAGGCTGTGGGGAGGTTCTGAGTGGCAGTGATGGCCATGGGGCTCTGGGGAGGCTCTCAGGGGGACACTGAAAATCAGGGGGGAGGCTATGAAGGGGCTTTGGGGGTTCTGATGGCCAGAAGGCTCTGGGGAGGCTCTCAGGGGCTCTGAGGATCAGAGGGGAGGCTGTGAAGGGGCTGTCGGGGGTCTCTGATGGCCAGGGGGCTGTGAGAGCAGGGGTGAGGCTGTGGGGAGGTTCTGAGGGGCAGTGATGGCCAAGGGGCTGTAGGAAGGGTCTCAGGGGTTCTCAAAACCAGGGTGGAGACTATGAAGGGGCTTTGGGGGCTCTGAGGACCAGAGGGGAGGCTATGAAGGGGCTTTGGGGGCTCTGATGGCCATGGGGCTGTGGGGAGGTTCTGAGGGGCAGGGATGGCCA
>JAHLSL010000175.1:6601055-6611114 GCA_025920805.1 Petroica traversi | reverse complement strand
CACCACAAACTCCTCTCTCATCCCCAGCAGCTCCAACACCACAAACTCATCCCAGCAGCTCCAGCACCAGAAACTCCTCTCTCATCCCAGCAGGGAGGGATCCCCGTGGATCTCAGCCCGAGGGGGAACCAGGGAGCTCCTCCAGCTGTGCTGAGTGGCTCTGGAAGGGGTGACCCATCCCTCACTGTCCCCAAGGAGTGGGGACATGGCCCCGCCAACCCTTCCCTGATAAATTCCTCACGTGCCCAGTCCTCAATTGGGAAGGATCCTGCGCTTAATTAACCCCGCAGGAGATGAAACACTGGCTGCTCTCTCAGAGCTGACTTTTCCCTGCCAGCTCCCTCCTCTCTGGTGGCTCAGCTGGGCCTTTTCAATCCAAGAACGAATTCCCAGCCTCACTCGGGGTGAGGGCCCCTTGGTGCCTGACAGCACCTTCCTCTCCGGGGGTTTTGGGATGAGCCAGTTCCAAGGGCTGAAGGAATGCCCTGGGAAAGGGAAGCAGAGCTGCTTTGATCCCACAAATCCAAATTCTCTTCAGACTCCTGGGCTGTCCGTGCAGCCAGTCCAAGTTCCAGTGGTTCTGATTCCAGTTTTTGGCTTCCTGGTGTTATAAATGCATTATAGTGTTGGTTTTTCGCAAGTAATGAATGCTATGTGTATAATATTGATCCTTGTAGAAGCAGTGTTTGTGTAGAAATGTAGCCATTCTCGTTTTAATAGTTGAGAAATAACTAACATTGCTATGTTAAATATCACTCACAAACCACCCCTCAAGCAAGGGGATTTACTCCTATCAAGATATTCCTAGACAAGAGAACCCTCTGCTGGGAATTGGCAAACGACTGTACAGATGGACAGATTAACAATTCTTCAAAAAGGAACTTCATTAGAATTATACGACAAGCTGTTACAGTAAAAAAGTATATAAAGAAAGTCACTCTCTAGGAGAGGTGTGCTCTGGCTCTGTGCCAGTGCACCCGGTGTCCAGGGACGCTGTAATTCCTTTGCTTTGTCTTTGTCTTTTCTTGTTGGTTTCTTTTTATTATTAAAAACCTTTAAACAGGAAAAGGACCTCGTTTTTAACACTGGGATGGGATGTGCCGAGCTCCACGCTCACTTTTCCACGCTGCCCCTGTCTCAGCCAGAACCTTCTGGGGCCCCCAGGTCCCATTGCTGCCTCCCCTGTCCCTGCAAGGCCTCGGTGGCACTTGGGGTGACCCTGGCATGTCCTCCCATCCTCGATGGCTCCGGGATTCCTGGGCAAGGAATAAAAACCTCTGGGTGCCTGACACCCCGAGGTCCTCCACAGCTGCCAACCCTCACCAGGGGCATTTCCCTCATCCCAAAGCCCACGTGGCACCACCTGAAGTGGTCTGAAGTGACCCCGTCCTGCCCACGGTCATCTGGGGCCTGTGGTGGCCCAGGTCCCACCTGAGGAGATCCAGGTCCCACCCGAGGAGATGCAGGAGCAGCTCAGGGCCCTGCTGAGCCCGTGCTGGAGCTCTCCAAGGATCTCTCCCTGCTGCTGGCTCCCAGCACAGAGCTCATTCCCCGGGAATCAGCCCTGATGGAGGCCCTGGGCTGCAAAGGGCACCCAGGGCAGTCACGCGGAAACGTCTCCTGCTCTGGGGATAATTGGTGCCCGCTGTGACCTTCACAGGGCTCCAATTAAAATTTATTTACAGCCTGCAAGAGGTTTGGACCTTCCTTCTCCGAGCCTCCCAAAAGCAGCCGAGGGCTTTGGCCTCCGGGCCTGGGGTGACATTGAGCTTTGGGAGCCACGGCAGGGAGAGCAGAGCAGAGGGAGAAACCCTCTCCTTGTCCCTCCAGCACAGGTCCCCTGCCCGGCAGAGCCCCAGGCCCGGGCTGGGGGCACACGCTGCGATTTCCCTGCTCCAGCCAGAGCCCACACAATGCCCAGCCTGTCCCTGATGTCACCTGACACCTGAATCTGCTGGGAAGGGACAGCAGTGCTGGATCCCAGCCGGAATGAGCCCTGCCAGATCCACCTTAACCCCTGCCTGGGCCACCAAAATTCCTGCTTGGGCCACCCCAACCCTGGCCAGGGCCACCAAAATCCCAGCTGGAATGAGCCCTGCCAGATCCACCCAAACCCCTGCCTGGGCCACCAAAATCCCAGCTGGAATGAGCCCTGCCAGATCCACCCAAACCCCTGCCTGGGCCACCAAAATCCCAGCCGGAATGAGCCCTGCCAGATCCACCCCAACCCCTGCCTGGGCCACCTCAATCCCTGCCGGGGCCACCAGGCCCCAGTGGCTGTGATATTTTTAAGCCAACATTCTTAGAACTGGTTTTAGTTCTCCTTTGAGCTCTGACCTGAAACACCTCGGGTTGCTGGGAAGGAGAGGGGACCCTCCTGTCCTGCTGGGCTGCTCTGGGGACACGAGGGGCACTGGGAATTCCACCTGAGGCTCCACACGGGGAGAACCTGAGATCCCAGCCCACACCCTGCACTCAGGAGGTTCTGAGGGAGCCCAGAGCCATCCCAAGGCCCTGGCTCAGATTCCCAGCTTTGCCCTGGATCCCTGGCAGTGCCCAAGGCCAGGCTGGAGCACTGGGACACTGGGAGGTGTCCCTGCCATGGCTGGAGTGGCACTGGGTGGGATTTAAGCTCCTTCCCACCCAAACCATTCAGGGATTGCAGGTTTTAGGCAAAGCTCAGCTGCCCTGAAGGACTTTTTATTCCCTTTCCCCAGTGATTATTTAACACTGATGCTGTCCCATAAACACCGGGGATATTTAAGAAGCACCAGGAGATTCTTAAAGTCCAGCTATGAACAATGAGGAATTCAATTATGGAACCAGTGCAGGCAGCCCTAAAGCAAACCCTAAATCCACCCCCTGGGTGCTGCCTGCCTTGTCCATGGGCCACAATCCCGGAATCCCTGAGGCTGGAAAACCCTCTGGGATCACCCCCCTCCCCAGAGCTCTGCAATCCTGTGGGGTGGGGGCACCAAAGGCAGGGCCAAAGCTGCAGGATCTGCTCCCCGAATTCCTGAGGCTGGAAAACCCTTCAGGACCATCCAGTCCCAGCTGTGCCCCATCCCCAGCCTAGAGCTCTGAGTGGCACCTCCAGCAGCTCCTCGGGATGGGAACTCCAAACCTCCCTGGGCAGTTCCTGAGCACCCTTTCCATGCAGAAATTCCTGCTGATGTCCATCCTGAAGCTCTGACCCCACCTGAGGCTGCAGCAGAGCCTGGGGGCTCTGCAGGAGCTCAGAGCTTCATTCCCTTGGGTGGCTCAGGTGACACAGATGTCACTATTTTTCTTTTTAAAACAAAATTTTACACAAATATTTTTCAGCCCCAAAAAACGTAAATAACGTTTTGTGTAAATTTCATATTCATTCGTATTATAATTTTTAAAGCTTTTTTAAAAATAGGAGATATTATTCTAATTTTTTCTTAATTTCTGAACCTGTTTTTTGGACTGTGACATTCTCTGTTTGCCCTCTCTTGGGCTGTGAGCACCTGTTTTATGGCATTCCCTGCCGAGAGATTCTCTTTAAATTTACCCCAAAACAATTGTTCAAAACACCAAAATTTGAAAAGCACATCACACAGGACTCCATTTGAACATTACCAAACTTAACTGAGGTAAAACTCCCTGGCAGGAGTGGGTTTGTGTTGCTGCTTTGAAGAGCTCATTATTTGAAAAATAATGCCACAACTTAGGAGCACAATTTGTTCCTTTCATGCCATTCAAAAAGAGGAGTTTTCATTAAAAATTGGGCCTTTCAAGGACTAAAATTCAATATTTATCACCTGAGGACAGTGAAGGTGATTTTTTTTTTATCCCTGGACATGGGGAAAAGGGATGAAAAGCAGCACCCAGAGTGGGGAATCCTGCAAATTCCTACAAAGCTGCAAATGCACCATTAAAATTTATTTTCCTCCACTCCCAACCACACACCCCACAAAAATCATCAAATCCTGGTGAAGCCGGCACAGCTTTGAGCTATTAAAAAACGAGAAAAGCGTGGCACAAACCTCACGGATCCCCCCGGGGCTCTGAGCTCCCGGCAGGACCTTCCCCAGCACGAAACCTCAGCCCGGCTGCTGCCAAAAACCCAAAACTCATCTAATTACACGGAATGAACTCCTAATTACCCGCTAATTTCTGGGTTTGACAGGGAGGATGTGCAGGACGGCGGCCACACCCGCGCACCGCCGAGCTCGAGCCTTGATGTCCAGAGATGAAAGGAAAAAGGGAAGGAAAAATGGGATTTTGGTGTCACTGACCCGCGGGCAGAGCAGGACAAAAGCTCCCTGAAACCTTCACGATTTGCTGAGAAAACACAACTTTTTGTTTGTTTGTTTGGGGTTTTTTTTGTGGTGTTTTTTTTGGGGGGGGGGAAGTTTGGGGTTTTTTTTTTGTTTTGTTTTTTTTTGGTAAAAGGAAGGTAAAATCTCCCCCTTGAGGGAATTGCGACTTCCACTTCAATCCTGATAATTTTTTGGGGCGGAGAAATGTACTGAATCGCTGGCTGGATGAATAAAAGAAGTTAAATTTACAATAAAATAAATCAAATACCCTAAATAAACCTCCTGATGCAGCCGAGGAGGGAGGACCCCGCTGCTCCCCAGCCCGCCCAGGTGAACCCAGCCCATCCTGCGCGGGGTCTGTCCCGAGCAGGGGCTGGGACAGGGAAAGGGGGTGACAGTCCCTGGATTCGGGGCAGGATGGAGCAAGGACAGAGGGAGGTGCTCCCTGCTCCGTGCCAGCTCTGCCACTCCTTCCCAGGCTGTGATTTCACACCGATCCGGGGAGAAACAAAACAAGGCAGAACCCACGGGAGTGTCCTGGAGATCCAGAAAGGGCTGGAGCGCCCCAAAAACCTCTCCCGGGGGTTCTCAGGGGGCACAGGGTTGGATTTTTATCCTGGCTCTGCCCACCCCCAGAGCTGTCCCAGGCAGGGCACCCCCGAAATCCAGGGGGGAAAGGCCTTCGGGAGGATGCGGGGCCGTGGGCAGGGAGGGAAATTGGGATCAGCAGGTGCAGCAAAGCCCCGGAGCCAAACCTCAAACTCATTCCTGTTCCTGCAGGATCCCCATCCCCGCCGAACTCACCCCAAAAACACCCCCAAACCTCCCTCTTCCCCACGGAGCCGGATTTGGGGTGTCCATGGGGACCCTCCTGTCCCCCACCCTGCGCAGTCCCCCAGCCCAGCCCTACCTGCGGAGCTCGCCGGGTGCGCGGCGCTCGGAGCGGGGCTGTGGCTCACCTGAGCCCTTACCTGCCGAGAGGGCCGGCCCGGGAAGCCAAGCCTTGTTTTGAGGAGGAGACTTGGGTGTGTTTGGCCCCAGAGGGGAATCAAACAGGTTTCTCCGCGCGGCAACACGGGCTCCCCTCCCTGCCGGGCTCTCCTCCGCATTCCTGGCATTCCCGGCCGACGGCACCGGCCCCGAGCAGCCCCCAGCCGCGGCCACGGGGGTTTCTCCTCGGGGAAACCAGGCTCGGTTTGTCCCCCAGAGCCCCCGGTGCCGCTCGGGTGGCGCTTCAGAGCGGTGGCAGCCGGGGGGCAGCGGGGGCTGTAATTCTGTAATTAACCCTGGGCACTGATTGCCTGCTCGCAGCTCATTAGCGGGGCCCAAGGTGTGATAATGGCCCGGGAAATTGCCGGGCATCCCGCTCTGTATTTCCCTTTCTAATTGCTCCGGTCACCGCTCGGCCCCGAGGGTGGCTCTGGGGACAGCCGAGCCTGGGACGCGCTTCGGCCACTTCCTAAAGCCCGGCAGCTCGGGCTGAGGGGCTGGAGCTGCCCTGAGGAGCCAGGGTGGAAGAACCAGGGAATCAGGGAATGGGTTGGGTTAGGAGGGACCTCAAAGCCCACCCAGTGCCACCCTGCCATGGCAGGGACACCTCCCCCTGTCCCAGTGTCCAGCCTGGCCTTGGGCACTGCCAGGGATCCAGGGGCAGCCACAGCAAAGCTGGGAATTCCAGCCCAGCCCCTCCCCACCCCCCCAGGGATCAATTCCTTCCCAATATCCCATCTAAACCCAGTGTTCATGCTCTGAAGCACTGGGAAGCCATTCCCTGTGTCCTGTCCCTCCAGCCCTTGTCCCCAGCCCCTCTCCAGCTCTCCTGGAGCCCCTTCAGGCCCTGCCAGGGGCTCTGAGCTCTCCCTGGAGCTTCTCCTCTCCAGCTGAGCACCCCCAGCTCTCCCAGCCCCTCCAGAGGGGCTCCAGCCCTGGAGCAGCTCCGGGGCCTCCTCCAGCCCTGGAAGTGATGAACCCCAACCAGGAACCTGCCAGGACCCTTCCACTTCTCTGCACCCACAGGGATCCCCTCGCCTCTGCTCCGTTTCCATTTCCATCCCATCCCACCCCATGGATGCCATCCCATGGATCCCATCCCATGGATCCCACCCCATCCCATGGATCCCATCCCATGGATCCCACCCCATCCCATGGATCCCATCCCACCCCATGGATCCCATCCCATGGATCCCATCCCATGGATCCCACCCCATCCCATGGATCCCATCCCACCCCATGGATCCCATCCCATGGATCCCATCCCATGGATCCCATCCCATCCCATGGATCCCATCCCATCCCACGGATCCCATCCCATGGGATGTGCTCCGGCAGGGCCGGGAGCCCAGCCCTGGCTCGCAGCAGCACAGCAGGGATGACATCAGGGATTTTCAGGCATTAACGCGTTCCTGCAGCCCCACATCTCCCTGTCCCATCTCAGGCTCAGCAGCAGAGCCGGGCTCAGCCGAGCTGCGCTCTGCCCCTGATCCCGGCTGAGATAAGCCGGGTTTTTCACAGAGCCGCGCCCTGAGCTCCCGGCGGGCCGGGGTGTCCAGCTCAGGGTAAGCGGAGCTTTAAAAGCTGGAAAAACGCGGCGCAGACCCCTCCTGGCAGAGCATCCTGTGCTCCAGGGCTCGGGCTGACAGCGCAGCTTTGTTTGCAGGCAGCCCTGAGTCAGGCCGGGCTTTGCCCAAGCTTTGTCCGGGCTGTCCCCTGAACCAGCAGTGACTCACAGCCCGCCCGGCCCGGCCAGCCCTGCAGGTGCAGGAGGTCCCCAAGCACCGCACCGAGCTGCTCTGGGGACTCTCCTTTCATTATTTTAGTATTTTCTACTTGTGAGGAATCCCCCAGCCCTCTCCGGGACACTGAGCTGCTCTGAGACACTTCCTGCTCTCCCAATTGCACTTCCTGCAGCTCCTCCTTGGTGCTGCAGGGAGAGAGCAGGTGAGAAACCCTTCAGTCCTGTGGTGCCACCAGCCCAGCTCAGGTGAGTGACCCTGAACCTTGGGGTGCCACCAGGCCAGCTCAGGTGAGTGACCCTGAACCACCAGCCCAGCTCAGGTGAGTGACCCTGAACCTCCAGCCCAGCTCAGGTGAGTGACCCTGAACCTTGGGGTGCCACCAGCCCAGCTCAGGTGAGTGACCCTGCGTCCTGTCCCTCTGCAGAGGTGCCACCAGCCCAGCCGAGCCCCAGCAGGGCCGGGATGAGTCGCAGGGTGTAAAACCACTACACCCATTTGTTACGAGGGAACCCAACAGGTTTTTCGTGAGGTGTCACCGCAGAGCTCTGCCAGGCCTCCCCTCCCTAATAGCTGGCATTGTCTGTCCCAAAGCATTCCCTGCTGGAATACAGGTGTGCTTCAGGGCCACACCTGCACCTCCTGCAGCTCAGCCTGCCACAAAATGTCCCTGTCAGCAGAGCCGGGGCACAGCACAGGCGGGGCTGTGCGGGGACACTGTGGGGACACCAGCACGCCCCAAAAGGACACCCCACTTACCCTTGGTGCCAGAATGATTTTTGTCTTTTCTTTTATATCCCTTTTACACAGTTCTGTGTATCCACAAGTATCAGCACACTTGTAACCCTTTACTCAGTTCAGTGCTCAGTGTTCTCTAAGTGTTCTGCAGGCCTGAGACTGAACAGCCCAGAGCTGCAGAGCCAGGGACACCAAACATTCCCACTGGCTCAGGAACCCAAGGTCTCCTGACAGGAGGATTCTGTAAACTCAGGGTGAGCCCAGCCCAGCCCCAGCATTGGGCCCCCTTGTTGGATCTGTGCTGTGTAAAGTCTAGAACTGGTGTGTGTGACTGATGGGGGTGCATTTGCCACGCTGTCACCTGGGTGAAGTGGATGCATCAAACAGGATCCTGATTAAAATACTGAGATAAAGACCCCAACCCCTCTCACCGTGTCTGGCTTCATTTTCTAACACCAGGAAAAGGCATCACCCTCAGCAAGCTCCCCGCAGGCTCCGAGGCAAAGCAGCCGCTCTCCCCCTGCCCTGGCAGGGCCTGGCTTGCAGCACCCGCTCCCCGTGGGGCTGGAACTGGCCCGGGGCTGGAACGAGCAGCAGGGAGCTGGAACTGGGCAGGGAATTCCCCCAGGAGGCAGAGCCAGCGTGGCTGGAGCTGCTCCAGACCTCACAGAATGATCCCACAGTGCTCCCAAACCTCACAGAATGATCCCAAAGTGCTCGCAAACCTCACAGAATGATCCCACAGTGCTCCCAAACCTCACAGAATGATCTCAAAGTGCTCCCAAACCTCATAGAATGATCTCAAAGTGCTCCCAAACCTCACAGAATGATCCCAAAGTGCTCCCAAACCTCACAGAATGATCCCACAGTGCTCCCAAACCTCACAGAATGATCCCAAAGTGCTCCCAAACATCACAGAATCCCGGGATGGTTTGGGTGGAAGGGACCTCAATGCCCACCTTGTTCCACCCCATGGGCAGGGACACTTCCCAGTGTCCCAGGCTGCTCCCAGCCCTGTCCAGCCCAGCCTTGGGCACCTCCTGCACACCCCTGGAGTGCCCTCCCTGCCTTTCTGCTCCCGGGACATTCAGGGTCATTTCTCACCTGCTTTTATCCATTTTCCCCTTACCTATTTCTGGGAATTGCACCCAAGCCACCCTTTTTCCTCTCCAGAGCTGTGTCTGCACCAGAGCTTCCCCCACTCTCCAAGGGCAAGACTGGAAGGAATTCCTTGGACAATCCTGAGCAAAGTTCCCTTTGCAAGCTCTGTACAAGGGGGAAATGGGGATTTTGGTTACCTTAACTCCACCTGGAAAAACACTTTAAATCCTCTCTCCCTTCCCTCCCTCCCTCTCCCTTCTCCAGGATAAGCAACAGAGGATCTCTCTTTATCTCTCACTGCCAAAAGCAGTCCCAGGTCAGCAGAATGGAAGAGCCAGGGGAGCAGGGAGAGGGAGATAAGGGGTTTGATGAGAGAGCTCCAGGGAACCCTTTGAAGTAGTGGGGAGCTCCTGACAAGGACAGGCTGCACCTGCATTTGCTCTGGGCTGCTGGGAAGTTTGATCATGGAATTCTGCTCGCTGACACAGACTGGCAGTAATAAAAATCCCCGAATGGTTTGGGTGGGAAGGAGCTTAAATCCCACCCAGTGCCACCCAGCCATGGCAGGGACACCTCCCACTGTCCCCGTGCTCCAGCCTGGCCTTGGGCACTGCCAGGGATCCAGGGGCAGCCACAGCAAAGCTGGGAATTCCAGCCCAGCCCCTCCCAGGGAACAATCCCTGCCCAATCTCCCATCCAGCCCTGTCCTAGCCCTCCATCCCTGGGAAATCCTCTCTCATGTTTTTCCTTGCTCCCAGTGGGCTCCTTCAGGCCCTGCAAGGCCACACTTCAGCCCAAAGCTTCTCCTCTCCAGGATGAACAATCCCAATTCCCCCAGCCTTTCCTCCCAGCAGAGCTGCTCCATCCTCCTGCTCATCCTGGAGCCTCCCCTGGCCTGTCCCAGCAGCTGCCCAACAAAAACATCCAGGTGGGACGAAACAGAAGGATCTCAGCTGCTGCCCCCCAAAAACCCCCCAGGATGGGATTGGTGCTGATCAGGAGTGGAAAAGGAGAGGAGGAGGAGGCTGGGGCAGGGCTGGAGGCAGAGCCAGGTCTGGCACTCCCTGTTTTCCTGGGCTGGGGAAACAGCAGCGCCCGAGTGAGCCAAGGGAGCCTGGCAGCTCCTGACTGCTCCGGAGAGGTGCCCAGCGAGGTGTGCCAGCCTGGGGACTGTCCCCAATCCCAGCCAGGAGTGCCAGCCT
>JAHLSL010000175.1:6579907-6591249 GCA_025920805.1 Petroica traversi | reverse complement strand
TCAGCGCCGCTCCTCCCGCCAGGCCACGCCCTCTCCCCCTCAGCCCCGCCTCTCTCCCTGGGGCGAGTATCGCGCCAGCCCTCAGCCGCCCGCTGATTGGTCCAGCCCCTCCTCCCTCCGACCAATCGCGTTGGAGGAAGGAGGAGATTCTCCCACGGTTTCATTCACGCCGTCCCCGCCGGCTCGCCGACCAATAGGAGCGCGCGTTGCCATAGCAGCGGCGTGGGGGCGGCAGCCAATGGGAGGGCGCGACATTGTGGCGGCCGAGCGTGGAGCCGGCGGGATGGTGAGGGCTGAGAGGGGCCCCGGGAGCCGTGAGGGGCGGGCGAGAGGCTGTCAGGGTGCTGCGGGGCGCTGAGGGGCCTCAGAGCTGTGAGAGGGGCCAGGGGCTGTGGGGGGCTCAGGAACTGTGAGGGGGCTCAGGGGCTGTGAGGGATCTCAGGAGCTGTGAGGGGGCTCAGGGGCTGTGAGGGATCTCAGCTGTGAGGGGGCGCAGGAACTGGGAGGGGGCTCTGAGGGGGCTCAGGGGCTGTGAGGGATCTCAGGGGCTGTGAGGGATCTCAGGGGCTGTGAGGGATCTCAGGAGCTGTGGGGGGGCTCAGGAGCTGTGATGGGGATCTGAGGGATCTCAGGAGCTGTGAGGGATCTCAGGAACTGTGAGACGGCTCAGAAACTGTGAGAGGGCTCTGAGGGATCTCAGGAGCTGTGAGGGGGCTCAGGAGCTCTGAGGAGGCTCAGGGGCTGTGAGGGGTCTCAGGAGCTGTGAGAGGGCTCGGGCTGTGAGAGGGCTCAGGAACTGTGATGAGACTGAGGGGGCTCAGGAGCTCTGAGGGAGCAGGAAAGGGGTTCAGGATCTCTCAGGGGGCTCAGGAGCTCTGAGGGATCTCAGGATCCCTGAGGGAGCGGGGAAGGGGCTCAGGAGCTCTGAGGCGTCTCAGGGAGCAGGAAAGTGGCTCAGGATCTCTCAGGGATCTCAGGAGCTCTGAGGGATCTCAGGATCTCTCAGGGGGCTCAGTATCCCTGAGGGAGCAGGGAAGGGGCTCAGGGTCTCTCAGGGGACTCAGGAGCTGTGAGGGATCTCAGGATGCCTGAGGGGAGCGGGGAAGGGGCTCAGGAACTGTGAGGGGGCTCAGGAGCTCTGAGGGATCTCAAGGACCCTGAGGGAGCGGGAAAGAGGTTCAGGATCTCTCAGGGGGCTCAGGAGTTCTGAGGGAGCAGGGAAGTGGCTCAGGATCTCAGGGATCTCAGGAGCTCTGAGGGATCTCAGGATCCTTGAGGGAGCGGGGAAGGGGCTCAGGATCTCTCAGGGGGCTCAGGAGCTCTGAGGAGGCCGTGAGGGGGCTCAGGGGGGCTCAGGAGCTCTGAGGGCTCTCAGGGGCCATGAGGCGTCTGAGCCCCCCCAGTTTCTCCCCCTGACCCCCGCTGTACCGTGCCGAGGCCTCCGGCTTTAAGAAGCCGTCGCTGGGAGCGGCAGGGCAGAGGAAGAAGGCGAGCCCCAAGCTGGAGCCGCCCGAGGAGCAGCAGCGGGAGATCCGCGACGCCTTCGAGCTCTTCGACACCGACGGCAGCGGCAGCATCGATGTCAAGGAGCTGAAGGTCGGGGTTTCCCTGCGGCTGGGAGCCACCGGGGTTATAAACGAGCAGGGCCATTAATGCTAAAATACCATTTAACAGCGCAGGAATTTCCTGCGTTTCCCCCCTTCTCCCTCCAGAGGGCAAAAGGCACGTTGTTCTCTGTAATTGTAGCTCTTCACTGCTCTTACCCAGTGTGTTTAGGGCCCGAAATTCATGGATAGTTCTGTGCTCTCTGTCCTGGCTCCTTCTCTGTTCATAAAACATCAAAGAAAGAGGTTTTGCACATTAAAAAGGTGTGTGTGGGTTCCCCTCTTGTTGAGCATTTAGTGCTTTATTATAATTAAAATTATTTATGCATTATTATTATTATTATTATTGTTGTTGTTGTTGTTGTTGTTGTTAAAGTGATCTCAGCTGTGGAATCCACCAACATCATTAATTTTCATGCTTTTATTCATTGCAAAACACCTCCCTACCCCAGCCCTTTGGCACAAACAGTCACCAGAATAAATTAGGAACTTATTTTGCTGCCAGAATTTGTCCTTCCCGTTCTTCACCTCGATGTCCTGGATTCTCCCTGAGACCACAGGGAGGAGATGTGCTTTTCAAACCTGCTGCTTGGACCTTTATCAGAGGAGGAAAAGGTTTCCCAAACAAGGCTTTTATCCCCAAAATAAAAAACAAACTTATTTAAATCCACCAGGCTAAGATGGGTGAGGGTGTGTGGAAACACAGATTTATTTATTTTTGTCAGAAAATTCACTTTTTCTCCCCTCTCCTGTGGTTTTGGGGCTAATTCTGTAGGATTTATAATTTGTTTTGTCCTTCCAGGTGGCCATGAGGGCGCTGGGGTTTGAACCTAAGAAAGAGGAGATCAAGAAAATGACCTTGGACATTGATAAGGAAGGGACAGGAAAAATCAGCTTCAGTGACTTCCTGGTAGTGATGACAGAGAAAATGGTATGGATAGAGTTTTAATTCTGAAGGTGGACGAGGACCTTTTATCTCCTTTTGGGTTTACAGGGAGATTAAAGCACTATTTTAGTCTTAAAATTAAATATATAAAAGTTGGGGTAATGTCTTTCCTGGGTTCTCTCATTTTTCAAGGAATAATTAAAATCATGGTATAATTTAAAGTTTCTTTAACAACCAGAGGGGTTTTTTATGTTTGAAAAAAAGGGGAAAATGTTTTTCTCCTGGATGGAATCCTGCAGGAAGCTTTTGGGGGGTTGATGTGTGACATGGGGGTGTTTTCTTCCCATCAATTCTAATTTGCAGATGAAACTTCTGGACTGAAAAACCTTTTGAAAACACAGATATTTAATAGCAGGACATCCTGCTAGTGAAATCCCAAAGACATCTGGCTGGCTAGGATGGAAAAAAATTCCCTGGAATTCTGTCTCCTTTTATGTGTAATTCCTGGGCTGGGCTCCTTTATTTGTTGTCCCAAAGGTTTCTTAATCTAGCAAATCTTTTATAACTTTTATAACTTTTATAATTTATTTTTTATTTTGAGTGTCACCTACAGCACCACCACCACTCCTTTTTTACCTCAAACTCCTTCTTTCTTCCTCAAGGCTGAGAAGGATTCCAAAGAGGAGATTCTCAAAGCTTTCAGACTCTTTGATGATGATGAAACTGGGAAAATCTCCTTCAAAAACCTCAAACGTGTGGCCAAAGAACTGGGGGAGAACCTCACAGATGAAGAGCTGCAGGTTTGGGCCCTTTTGGGATCTTTGCACTGGGGCTGGGAGGAAAATCCTCTCTGTGCTGGTGGGAATGGGGGAAATGTCTGGAATCTGTGGGTTTGGAGGCCAGGGATGGGTTGAGCCCACGTGGATGTGGGAATGGGATCACCCAGTTTGATGTGAAAGGGGTGACTCTGCTCCCTTTGCTTCCCCCAGAACATTTCCTGGTCAGACTTTCTGTAGAAATACACCCAGCAAAACAGATTTTTAGGAGATATTTTGCCTGAGGTTGATTCCAGCATGGCCCAAGAGTGGCTGGAATTCTGAATGAATCCAATAACCCCCAATAAATAAAGAAATCCCATAAATTCCTAACTCATGACCCCCCAAAATCTCTTGCAGGAGATGATTGATGAGGCAGATCGGGATGGGGATGGGGAGGTGAGCGAGCAGGAATTCCTGAGGATCATGAAGAAGACCAGCCTTTACTGAAGGGGGACCTGTTTGCCTCACTTTTGTAGGGTTTTTGTGTCTTTGGAGGCAGCAGCCAATAAAGGTCACTTTTGTTGATGAGTTTGGAAGGTGTTTGGGAGCAGTTTGCACCTCCCTGTTTACAGGCAGCAGTGAGGTTGCTGTTCATGGTGTTTGCACTGCTTTAAACACACAAATCACATTGTTGTCGCCAAATTCTAATCCTTTTATGACTAAAAAATCGGGTTCAAATGATTCCAGTTTGGTAAAGAGGAGACTCAAAACCAGACAGTGTCAATCTCTTGCTCAGTGTAAAATTTCTTTGGGTTTATGTCTTGCTTTGGGCCCTACACTGAGCTCTTTTTATGACATATTTGCAAGGATCAGCTTTTTAGAACCTGTTTTGTGGGGATCATCCCTTCTCCCCCTTTTTAGGGCATTCTTTAAACTCCAAATAAAAACAAACTGCTGCAGCTTACACATGGCCAAAGGGATCTTTGCAGAAGGAAATTCCCAGTGCTGCTGGCTGAGAGCTCTGTGCTTGCAGGAATGCTCTGAAGCTGCAGGTGGGATTGCATTTCAAATAAAGTGACTTTTTTTAAGCCATCAGAGTTGTGGAAAGAGTTTTGATCCCCACTTTGCCAAAAAAAGAGAAGAGATGTGGCCAGGCTGGAGAGGATCCAGAGAAAGGCCACAAAGGTGATCCAAAACCTGGGGAACTCCCATGTGAGGAAAGGCTGAGAGAGCTGAGCTTGTTCAGCCTTGGGAAAACAAGATTTGGGAAAGACCTTGTCACCATGTTTGGTTTTTGAAGGGTGGCTAAAATGAGCTGGAAACTCCCTTTTTATGGGGAATCATGGAAAGGACAAGGGATAATCTGTACAAGGATAATCTTCTGGGGAGATTCTGAATGGGCACCAGGGGACAACTGTTCACAGTGAGAAAAATCAGTGTTGGAAGTGGTGGATTCCCCAAGTTTGGGCACTGGAGGGTCCATCAGGACATCTGGGCCATCTTCTCTAGAGGGGTTTTTACCAAGAAAGGCTGGACCAGGTGAGCCTTGAGGTCCTTTCAAGCTGGGATTCCCAGGTTCTGTTAATGCAGGAGGAGAATGTCACCTCCTCCCCCAGAGCTGGCAGGTGACACAGGGCTGCTCTCAGCAGTGTCACCTTCCTGCTCCAGCCTGGCTTCTGACAAATCCCAGCTAAACAAGGGGGGGTTGGTGCTGGGGACTTCTTCCTGTAACATTTTCCCAACTTGGCCTGAGCCAGAGGGGAAGGCAGAGACAGAAGCAAAGTTCAGAATTCAGAAGAAGCATCAGGATTTATTTGGTGGCAGAGCTGGGTTCCTTCCTTGGGCCACAATTCCTGCTCTGGGAGGGAGGGGTTGAGGAGCAGCTGAATCTGAGCCCTGTGGGAGCCTGGCTCGTGCCTGGCCTCAGGCTGGGGGAGGGATATTGGGCAGGAATGGGATCCTGGGAGGGTGGGGAGGGGCTGGGATGGAATTCCCAGATTTGCTGGGATGGATCCCTGGCAGTGCCCAAGGCCAGGCTGGAGCACTGGGATAACAGGAGATGTCCCTGGCCTTGGGAGGAGATGGAACAAGATGAGTTTAATGTCCCTCCCACCCCAAACCATTCCACCATCCCACAATTCCATGCCAACTCCTGCCTTGGCAGGACACAACTGCAGGATTCTCCCTCCTCAGCAGCCACACGAGCTCTGGGGACAGAACTATTGACTGTCACCGTGTGGAGAGGGGAAGGACATTCTCCACGGGGGAGGAGCTGGGAGCTGAGGGAGCTCAGGCCAGCCTGAGCACCTCCCTCACCATGTTCCCGATGCCATCGTGGATGTGGTGGATGGGGGCGTTGCACATGAAGGCGCTGGTGGTCACCAGCCTGTTCCTGCTGTCCACGTGCACCTCGCCCACCTGGCTGTTCACGTGCCTGCAGCCCAGCTCCTTCATGGCCTCGGCAGTCTTGGCGTAGGGCCACCTGCAAGGGACAGGGAGGGACAGCATGGGGTGGGGAATGTCCTGCACGCTCTGCTGGCTGAGGGGCCACAGCGAAAGCTCTGTGGTCGCTGCTCAAAACCTGCTCAGGACCCAGATCTTTTCCTGCTCAGTGGGACCCATAACTTTTCCTGCTCAGTAGGAGCCATAACTTTTCCTGCTCGGTAGGACCCAGATCTTTTCCTGCTCGGTAGGACCCAGATCATTTCCTGCTCAATAGGACCCAGATCTTTTCCTGCTCGGTAGGACCCAGATCTTTTCCTGCTCAATAGGACCCAGATCTTTTCCTGCTCGGTAGGACCCAGATATTTTCCTGCTCAGTCAGACCCAGATCTTTTCCTGCTCAGTCAGACCCAGATCTTTTCCTGCTCAGTAGGACCCAGATCCTTTCCTGCTCGGTGGGAACCATAACTTTTCCTGCTCAATAGGACCCAGATCTTTTCTTGCTCAGTAGGACCCAGATCTTCTCCTGCCCGAGGAGTTTCTCCAGGATTGTATGACAGGAAAATCTCCTTCAAACGAGTTAAAAATCTGAAGCAGAGCCAAAACAAGACCTGAAGTTCCACTGTGGGTGTTCCACTGCCTGATTCTGCCTGCTCCAGGGTTTGTGTTTATAGAAATCCAGGATGGTTTGGGTGCAAAGAGACCTCAAAGTCCATCCAGCACCATCCCCAGGCTGCTCCAAGCCCCATCCAAACTTCCAGGGGTGGAGCAGCCACAGCTTCCCGGGGAAACAATTAAATTTAGGTTTGGGGTTTTATTTTTCCCCAAATCCTTACAAATTCCATCCTAGCAAAAGCTTCAAGGTCCCTTGGCTGTCCTTGGGAGGATCCAGTCACAGTTTCCCTGAAGGACTGAAGAGTTTCATTCCCTCCCTCTCTTCACACCCCAAACCTTGGGTAACCATCCTGCTCCTCTTGCCTTGGATCTGCTTAACTTGGAGCCAGCAAAGGTTTTTCCTACTCTTGTTCCGAGGCATCAGGGAGGCAAACATTTAATTTAAAATAATCTGTCACATTTAAATTAATTTAAAATAAAGTGCCTTATTTGAAGCCATTGGGGTTGTGGAAGCAGGTCACAAAAATGCAAACAGATCTGGTGTTACATCATTCCTTCTGAGAAATGACAAAATGAGGCTTCCAGAGTTTCTGCTTTTCCCTGTTCTGTCCCCAAAAGGGCTGGAGCTGCTGAAGGCCTCACTCCCGGCAGCAGAGCTGAGTTCTCAGAAATAAAATAATAACGCTCAGCTCCTTGTGAGGTTTCCACCACCCGGGCAGGATCCCTTGCCAGGCTGTGGGGACTTTGAGGGACCCTGGGTGATTGTCACTCACTGCTCACACTCCGTGTCGTGTCCCACGGTCACCTCGCAGCCCGGGAAGATTTTGGCAGCCAGCACTGGGGAGATGCAGCAGAGCCCGATGGGTTTGTGGGCAGCGTGGAACGCCCTCAGCACAGCCTCCACCTCCTGGCAGACGCTGCAGTCCTTGCCCTGAGTGGCCCAGGTGCTCAGGTTCTTCGCCACCCCGAAGCCACCTGAGGGAAGAAAAGCAGCTCAGTCTGGAGGTCCCATCCAGGGCAGGACTTTTGCCAGGAATGCCAAGGTGGATTAGATGGGCTCTGCTTCCAAGCCCTGCTTCCAGCCTCCATCCCACAGCTCCCACATCATCCCAGCAGCACCTGAGTGCTCCCACATGGTCCTACCTGGGATGATGAGGGCGTCCAGCCCCTGCACATCCAGCGTGGCCAGGTCCTTGATGTTGCCCCTGGCGATCCTGGCGCTCTCCACCAGGACGTTGCGGCGCTCCGGCGTGGGCTGCCCCTTCACGTGGTCCACCACGTGCATCTGGGGGATGTTGGGGGCAAACACCTCGGCCTGCAGCGAGGGGAAAGGGCTGTGATCCTTCAGGGATGGGGGATAACCGTGGGAAAGGCACAGGCAGGGAGTGGGAATGCTGAGGGGCGTCCTTGGGAAAGGGTTGGGATGGAGGGAAGGAAGGAAACCTTTAGAAGTTTGTGGCCACAATCGCTTTTTTGGGGTGGCTGAAGATTCCATCCACGTCCCAGTGTGGTAAATACACAATTTAATATTGGCTTTTCGCAAGTGTCTAAATGAATATTATGGATAGAATGTTAATCCTTATAGAAGTAGCTTTTGTTATAAAAGCATAATGATTACTGAATGCTTTCTTTCTTTGTTCTAACTTAGATAGAGTTGAAAATAATTTTATATGTATGAAAATGTGCCTAACTTACAATAAACCACCTGCTGAGTTGGATAAACACGGGTGTGACAGCACCAGGCACAGGACATCTCTACCAACAACAACACCAGTCAGTCCCTCCTGGAGGTGACCACACACAGAGCTGCTGTCCCCACACATCTCCCACAGGGACAGGACTTGGGGTTTTCCCTCCCCACCCACTGTTTTCCCAAAACCAGAGGGTTTTTTTTCTGGAAAATGCTTCCCCTTCCTTCAGCACTTTAAAGCTCATTGCAGAAATTAAGAGTGGAGGTACTGAACAGATTTTGGGACTGCACCACAAGTTCTGGACCCCGTAATTTAAGAAGGATTTAAGGAACACCGAGGTGTCCCGAGGAGGGAACAACCGAGGAATTTGGGATTATCTGGGTGGGAGACATGGAGGGCCAACCTTCCTGTGCAGAGGGGAGAGCTGAGCTCTCCTCCTTTCCAACTGAAATATTCAGTTTTGTTCTGCTCTGTTTCCTCAGAAAAGGAGGGATTGAAATGAAGTTTCCTCCGCTAGAGGCCCCCGCCGATCCAGGGATGGGGAAGGAAGGGAGGGATGGGCTCCGAGCTCGCTGGGCTGGGATGTGGCGGGAGAGAAGCGACTGCAGCAGCTCCGGGAGAGGAAAAGGCAAAATTACAGAGTGGAGAAAAAGTCTGGCCAAGTCTCACCCCGGAGCCAAACAGCGAGGCAGCGTCGGGATGGTTTGGAACTGGGGACGGGTGGCACATGTCGGTCACCTCTGAGTTCCACGGAGCAATTCCCATTCCCCTCCTGAAATTTAACTCACGAACTCTGCCCTCCCATCCCTGGCAGCGCCCGGGGGCAGTGGAAGCTTTAAAGCCCTTCCCGACCCAAATTATTCCGGGATTCTCTGATTCCGTTTTCAATTCTCCCCGTGGAGGTTTTAAAAATTCGGATTTCGAACAGCCCAAACTGCCTTTAGAGCAGAAACAGCGGAGAGAAAAGGGGATGTGCAAAGCACAAACGAAGAGAGAAAGCACTGGGGGAAGCCTTTGGCAGAGTCTGAGCAGAGAGTTCCCCACACCATTCCCAGCTGCTCAAGCCACGCAGAACCCGAATTTTGGCGAGTTTGGGGTTTGTCTCCGAGACAAGGAACGCAGAGGCTGAGGAGGAGAGCGGGGAAAAGAAGCCGCAGCGGGGCCGGGATGCTGCCGGCGCCCCTTACCTGAGCCCCCTCCCGGCTGAGATGCACCAGCACCGCCGAAGCCTCGTGGACCTCGCTGCCATCGAACACCCCGCACCCTGCCAGCACCACGGCCACCCGCTTTGCCATGGTCCCCGCACAGCCCAGCCGCTCTGAGCGCCGCTCGCCGCCCGCAGCGCTTTATCCGCAGCTCCAGCCCTCCCCCGGGAGCAGGTGGGGCCGGGAGGGCTGGGCTGAGCTCCTGGGCCGGTTTTATTCCCGGTTCCACAGGCAGGGCGTGTAAATATTATTTGTTTCCCCAGCCGGCTCGCGGGTCCTCCTCGCCGCGCGTTGTCGGACGTGCCCGGCTGTGTTTTTCCTCCTCGGCTGTTGATTTTCCGTTCTGAAGCACCAAAAGCTTTGCGCGGGGAGGTGCCAGGAGGCAGGATCCCCCTCTGTGCCCCGTTCTGCACACCCTGCACTGCACGGGCTGCTGAAGATATTTAACTCCTGCATTTCCTTTCCCGATCCTGAATCTCCCGACTCCCAAAAGTGGATGTTTCACACTTTGCTGACTTCTAGAAATTAATAAATTTCTGAATTTAGAAATTAATAAATTTCTGAGTTTAGAAATTAATACATTTCTGGGTTTAGAAATTAATAAATTTCTAAATTTATTAATTTCTAGACTTGGAAGGGACCCACAAGGATCCACAAAATCCAACTGCTGGCCCTGCACGGGGCACCCCAACAATCCCACCCTGTGCCTGAGAGCACGTCTTGGTCTCTGCAATAGTGGGATTCTCCATCAACAGCCCCAGCTCTCCATTTATTTATTTAATTGTGGAATTAATTGGAGCTCTGAGCTCTGGAAGGGCCCAATTCAGTGTCTGGAGCTCGTTCCTCCCAGCCTGGCTCTGCTCACAAGGAGATGATCCTGAACCTCCCCGTTTCAGCCCGGCCCTGGTGCAATAACTGTGCCCTGTGGAGGCTGAGAGAACAAACCCCCAGAGCTTGGCTGTTTTTCAGGGCTGATTCCTGCGAGCTGCTCCTTGGGGCTCTGTCTCACAGGGAGAGACACGAGGCACATCCTGTGGGGAACGCACTCGTGGCTTGGCAGGGTGGGCAGCCAGGCCAGGCTGCTGCTTCTGACTTCATTTATGGCAAGTTCCTCCCAAAATGAGGGATTTCAGTGCTCCCTGGACAGGCAGGAACAAGAAAAGCGTGGCAAAGGCCTTGCAGTGCCACTGACCCAACCCAGGCTGTGCTTCTCAGTTACTTTTATTGCCCAGACCAGGAATTAAACTGAGATATGCATTAAAAACACCCAAAGCCTGTTCCCCTGCTGTTTGTTTCGCTGTCTAAGGAATCCTAACTATGGTTTAGGGGTCTGTTATTTCCTCTTGCACAAAAAAACCCCATCTGAGTGATGATGCAACCTGAACAGGTGATTTGTCCTCCCTGCAGCTGCTTCAGGAGCAGTCCCGTTATGAGGCTGAGGATTCCCACAAACCACACCAGTTCCCCTGCCTGCTGGAACTGGCTGGGCTGGTTCTCCTTACTGGGATAACTGGTGCAACTGGAGCTGCCAGGCTTGTTTCCTCCCCCTGGGAAAACATCCTTCTCTCTGCCCTAAACACCCCCTGCACTGAAGGGTAAATGACATTTCTCAGCTGGGTTGTTCCAGCCTGGCTGCAACATTTATTTATTGATTAACACGTGGCTTTAATCTGATTAATGCTCTGGTGAGGAGGGGTGGGAAGGGACAGAGGTACCAGGGAAGTTTTAGGAGCAGGGATGGGGACCCAGCTGATCCAGCAGGGTCCTCTGACAGCTCCTGATGCTCTGGGCTTGTTCTGGATGCTGCCACAGCTCCAGCAGCTCTTGGATGATCCCACACGAGCCTTTGGGTGATCCCACATGAGCTCCTGGGTGATCCCACATGAGCTCCTGGGTGATCCCAATGAGCCTTTGGGTGATCCCACATGAGCCTTTGGGTGATCCCACATGAGCTCCTGGGTGATCCCACATGAGCTTTTGGCTGATCCCACATGAGCTGCAGCCAGCGCAGCTCCCAGCCCCATTCCCAGCAGGATCCTGTGCTCCAGCCAGTGGGAGAGGATTCGTGTGGGATCTCAGAGTGGGTTCCTGTGGGACAGGATTCGTGTGGGATCTCAGAGTGGGTTCCTGTGGGACAGGAT
>JAHLSL010000175.1:6561828-6579897 GCA_025920805.1 Petroica traversi | reverse complement strand
TGTGTGGGATCTCCGAGCAGGATCCTGTGGGACAGGATTTGTGTGGGATCTCAGACAGGATCTGCTGAGGGGAACACCAGAGCTCTCAGCCCAGGAGCACCAAAGCCAAGCTCTGCTCGCTGCTCTGCACCTTCTGTCTCGTCAGGAGAGTGGGGTTTGCTGCGTCCCTGGTGGGAGCTGTCCCTGCACCGCCCCAAACCCCACAGACAGCACCACAGGGTCACCAGAGCTCTGCCAGCTCTCACACAGCAGCTCTCTGGCAATTCCCAGTGGTCAAGGTGACCCCCAGGCCAGTGTCCACTCCTTTCTGGCCACTCATTCCCCATGGGAATCAGCAGGAAGCTGCCCACGGGTCCTTCACTTCCCTTTTGGGACACAAACCCGGCAGTGACTGCCCCTCAGTCCTTGCAAAGCCAGAAGGCTGCTCTGGGCTGGACGTGGAGGGACAGAGGGACAGAAATCACCTTGAAGGGCACGGCTCCGAGGCTGCCCTGCGTTTGCCCAGCTCGGGGGGCTGGTGCCAGGCATTCAGAGCTGAGACAGGGACAAACAGCCCGCGCGCGGCCAGCGAGGGGAGAAACAAGTGGTCCCCAAGGAGCCGCTGGGCTTGCAGAGCACTTGTTTGCTCCAGCGAGGTGGATGCTTGCAAAAAATCTTCGTTTCAACCTGGAGGAGAAAAAAAAAAAAGAACAAAAAACAAAACAAAAAAAAAGAAAAAAGGAAAAAAAAAGAAGAAAAAAGGGGGAAAAAAGGGCAACAACAGCAATAAACCCTCAGCCTTATTTTTCAAGCGTCTTTTTTAACAAGGGTTAATCAACAGCAAAATTAAGAGGCCCCCGGAGGGAGCTACCAGCGGCCCGCGCTGACTCACAGCCCCAAATTTACTGCGGCCAGAAGGCGATTTGCATTTCCTCCCGCATGCAGAGAGCAGCGGGAACAGAAGAGGTTTGTAGGGAAAAGGGGTGGAGAGCGAGGGAAGGACCGGCGGCAGCGGCGATGGTTTGGTTATAAAGAGCATGGGAGGCCGGAGAGGCAGCAGTGCAGCCGGGGCTGCATGCGGCGCGCAGGGATGGGCGGCAGCGGGGCTGGGTCACTGCACTGCTGCATCGGGCTCCTGGGCATTTCCGCAGGTAGGGACCGCTCCTGGCTCGCCCTGAGCTCCCCGGGACACCCCCCTTTTTTCCAGGGGGGTTAAAAGAGGCTGTTTGTCCGCCCGGGCTTCTCTGCCCGGGGAGAGCGTTTTCGCTCCAGCGGTGCCCCCGCGCCCGCTCCGGCGGCCAGCAAAATATTTGTGTTGGCTTTCCCCGCCAAGGGCTGGCCTGGAGTTCTGTGCTCGTTCCACGCCGGGTGGGAAGCAGGTCCAAGCTTTTCACAGTCACTGTGGTAAATCATCTGGGTTTTGGACGCAGTTTCCTCCCCTTTTCCTTTTTCCAGCCCTTCTCCCCGCAGCTCTGTTTTTGGTGTTCGCTCCCTTTCGCTCGCTCCTTCTTTGTGTTCCGCCTTCCCGGATTTTTTTTTTTTAATTTTTTAATTTTTCCCAGCTGGTTTTCTGTCAGCACGAGGCCGCAGGGGTCAGCTGCAGGGGGTGTGTGTGTCTGTCTGCCTTTTGTATAAGTGGAATTGTGGGGTTTTTACCTTTACCTGGCAACAGGGCAGCACTTCCAGACTCTTTTGAACACTCCTAGGATGGTTTGTGTTGGAAAGGACATTAAGGACGAGCAGGGACACCTTCCCTCCAGCTGGCTGCTCCAAGCCCCCTCCGACCTGACCTTGGTGGGATGGGGCATCCACAGCCTCTCTGGCCAACCCCAAATGATTAATTCCAAGTTGGTTTTTTTTTTCAAACCAGGCACCCAGAAAGAAGCAAGACCTTGGGCACAAACCAAGGGACACTCCCCCAGCTCCTCAGGCTTTCCTGTTATTTTTCCTCTATTCCCCGCTCTGCCCACCCCGATTCTCCCCCAAAATCGCAGTTTTTGGGCCACGTTTACGAGCTCCTTGTGCTTCCCCCTGTCCCACAGGATCTCTGCTGCTGGCCGTGCATTTCTACAGCTCCCCCCGAGCCCTGGTGCCCAGCACAGCTCTCGGGGCCCTGCTGCTGATGCTGTCGGCTCTCCTGGCCTATGCAGGTAAGACCTGGGGGTGGCCAGGCCCGGGGCACGTCCAGCTCTGCTTGGCCAGCAGGACACAAACCCTGGGCTGCTCATCCCCTCTCCCAGGATGTGTTGACTGGATTTGCTCCATCCCTGGAAGTGTCCAAGGCCAGGCTGGAGCACGCTGGGGTGGTGGAAGGTGTCCCTGCCCATGGCTTTCCCGTGGCTCGGTGTCAGCACAGCAGATTTTTGCTCTTTGGGCAAGAAAAGGAATCAGTGCTTGTTTTAAACAAATGCTCTGCCAGGACCTCGGAGTTTTAACACACTGAAAACTTTGCTCCCAAGCTTTCTGATAGTGCTTTCAGCATCCACGGGTGGAAATGTCCATGGGTAAATGCTGAGAGACAAAGGCTCAGCTTATCTGAGAGCAAACAATCCGTGCCTCGAGCAAAATCCACACTTTCTAGAATGAGTGTTGAATTATTTATTCCTTGTAACTCGCAGCAACGAGAACGTGAAATCACAGAACCATCAAATCACTCTTGGGGTTGGAAAAGACCTTAAAGGTTCTCAAGTCCAACTATCAACCAGCACATGGTCACCACTAAGCTGTGTCCTCCAGTGCCACATTTGTGTGACTTTGGGACACTTCCAGGGATGGGGACTGCCCTGGGCAACCATTTCCATGAGGAAATTCTCCCTGGTACTCAATCTAAACCTCCCCCGGCACAGCTTGAGGCCATTTCCTCTCGTCCTGGAATTTGTTCCCTGGGAGAAGAGCCTGACCCCTCACCACAGCTCCTTCCAGTTGGTTGCAGAGCTTGATGAGGTCCCACTGAGCTTCCATTCCTCCAGGGGAATCCATCATCAGGCAGGAGCTGTGCTGGTCCTTGCTCATGCCTTTCCTAACTCCTGCTGCCTGAAATCACAGCCCTGTCTCCCTTTGCTCCCCAGGGATCCGGAGAAGCCTCAGGACCTCCTCGTCCTCCCTGCTGCTGTCCCTGTGCCTGACCCTGTCAGCGTTCTGGAGCGGCTACGGGGTGATCCTGGTGCTGGCAGGGCAGGGAGCGCTGCCCGAGCCGGGGGATGTCCGTGACGCCCTGGTGCCAGGCCTGGCCACCTTCACCCTGGCCCTGCTGCTGGTGGCCGTGGTGGGTTTCCTCTGTGGAGAGCCCGTGCTGGCCCTGGTGGCAGCCGCTGTGTCCCTGGCTGGGGCCCATGAGGTGGCCCTGCACTTCAGCTCCTCACTCGGCCCCTCGGCCGTGGCCTGCAGCCACCTCGTCGCCTGCTTGGTCGGGGGCTACTTTGCCCTGGGGAGGATCCTCTGCCTCCTGAGCAAAGGGAGAGTTGCCCTCCCAGGCACGGATCTCGCCCAGAAAAAGGCCCAGGAGCAAGGCCGGGGCAGCGCTGGCAGCACCAACCCCTTCGCAGCCCCCGGGCTGCTGCTGAACGTGCTGTCGGCCAGTGTCTTCTGCTGCAGGCTCCTGGGGGTCACCCACAGGCTCTTCCTGGGCCACGTGCCCTGGCTGTGGGCAGCTGGCACCTTCCAGATCGGCCTCTGTGTGCTGTCCTACCGGGCCATGGACGTGCTCATGGCCACGGCCCTGGGCTTCACCTCCATCCTCAAGTTCGCTGCAGGTTACTGCCTACTCTACCCCACCTGGCAGCCGGACGAGCCGTCCCTCCCCACCCCATTCCTGGTGGTTTTCTCCATCCTTTTTGCTGTCCTGGCTCTTTTTCTCTCCCTCCAGAGCCCCGTGGACAGCCTGTACTTGCTGGTTTTTGTCGCTTACTGCCTTGCCTTGGCTTGCAGCCCCAGGGGGTTTTTTGGGGGCGGTCCCCAAGGCGTGGCCGTGGCCGTTTTTGTGGCCTCAGCCCTGGTGGCTCTGGTTCACCTGTACAACGGGAGGGCCAAGGCCAAGATCCCAACGGGGCAGGGGGCTGTCCAGGCCCTCCTTGCTCGCAGCTGCCTCCTGAAGCTCCGGGAGGGGCCCGACCGTCACGCTCCCTACCTGGGCTACTCCAAGTACGCCGACGCAGAGGTCCTGGCCTACGCCTGCAGCGTCCTGGCTTCCTTTGCTCTCACGACCACAGGAGACCCCCAGGCTCCCCTCGGCACTGTTGTCATCCCCTGGGTGGTGGTGGCTGGTGGGATCCTGAAGCTCCTCGGCGGCTCCGTGGCCTTTGCCCGGGGTAAAACCCTGGAGAGCAGTGCCTTCATCCTCTACGCCGTCATGTGGGTCATCTGGGGCCTGGCGAGGTACGGCGGCCTCTGCGGCACGGCCAGGAGCTTCCACGCCGCCGCGGGCATCGTGGCCTTCATGCTCTTCAACGGCTTCGTTGTCTTCTGCTCGCTCTTCCTGAGCGTGGCCTGGTTCTTCTACTCGCTGACGTTCACGCTCATCGCCGCCAGCTTCCTGCTGGACGCTGTCCATGCTCTCCCTGCTGGATATGACATGGCAGCCACGCTCATCTTCGGGCTGGTCAGCTTCTACTGCTTCCTGGCCGCCCTGGCCAGCAGCACCTTCGAGGGCTGCTGCTTGCCCATGGGGGCCCCCCTGGTGCAGCTCGGTGGGGTCAGGGCAGGGACCACCAAATGCCTTCACCTGCCTGCCAGGAAAGCTTCCTCCGTCAAGAGAATTGCAGGTAAGGGAGAAACAGAGGGCAGAACGTGGGGGTGGAGGGGAAGTTCTGGGGGGTTTTGTAGCAGAACACCCTTGAAAGGACATTATTCCACCAGGGAATCCCAGGATGATTTGAGTGGGAAAGGAACTTAAAGCCTATCTTGTTCCATGGGCAGGGACGCCTCCCACTAGACCAGATTGCTCCAAACCCCTTCTGGCCTGGCCTTGATGTGGAAACCTGGATTATGTGGTGACATTTTGGGCTAAGTCACAGCAGTCACGAGCTGAGTGAATTCACTGCTGTGGCTCCCGCATCATTTCCCTGTGTCCTCATCCGGTCTGAGACCCGGAATCCTCTGAGCTGGGGCTGCCACCCAAATCTTTGCCCAGAGAAAGCAGAGCCAATGCTTGGCCCTCGTTCTCTCCACCTCCGGCCCAGAACCCCCCGAAATGCCAGGGGTTCCCTTGGAGGAGGGCTGGGAAAAAGGAGAGGAGGGCTGGGAAAAAGGAGAGGAGAGCACCACGCTGGCTGTGCCAGCCCTGCTGTGGGAATTTCACCCCTCACCCGTCACTCGTGCCCTGTTCCCACACCCACAGACATCCTGAGGAGCGGTGGCACCTGTGGCATCCCCACGGACACTGTCTATGTGCTGGTGGCCGCCTGCAGCCGGCCTGACGCCGTGGAGAAGGCTCACAGGTGAGTCCTGGCACCTGGGCTGGGCTCAGGAACCTCCTGGAACTCGGAGCTGCTGCTGCAGCGCCCGCCGAGAGCACGGCAGCTCAGCCTCGGTGGGAACAGCTGGGTGGGGAGGAGATCCAGGGGAGGAGAGGAGGGAATTGAGCTGGAGCTGTGTTTTGAGACGCTGAAGGCTGATGGAACTGGGTGACTTGTGATGCCTTTTCCTGGTGTTAGGGAAAGAAGCCAGACACGGTTAAAGGGGTTGGGGGTCTTTCCCTCAGTATTTTAATCAGGATCCTGTTTGGTGCATCCACTTCACCCAGGTGACAGCGTGGCAAATGCACCCCCATCAATCACACACACCAGTTACAGACTTTACACAGCACAGATCCAACAAGGGGGCCCAATGCTGGGGCTGGGCTGGGCTCAGCTCGGGTTTCCAGAATCCTCCTGTCAGGAGACCTTGGGTTCCTGAGATTTAGGAATGTTTGGTGTCCCTGGCTCTGCAGCTCTGGGCTGTTCAGTCTCAGGCCTGCAGAACACTCACAAAACATGGAGCACTGAACTAAGTAAAAGGTTTCAAGTGTGCATGCTGCTGATACTTGTGAATACAGAGAACTGTGTAAAAGGGATACAAAAGAAAAGACAAAAATCATTCCGGCATCACTTGGACACCACAAGAAACCCAGACCAGTGGCAAGTGGGGTTATTGCTCTTACTCAGAGGTACAAGTTGTCACAACAAAACCCCTCTGGTGACAAGTGATCCTTGCTGTGAGCTGGGACCCCTCAGGTTGGGGTTTCCTCGGATCTTGGGCCATTGAGTTTTGCCCATTGCTACAGAAGGAATTAAAGCCGTGGTTTGGAATAGACATTCCTGATTGGGAGTAGTCATTAATGAGATATTCCTGATTGGGAGTAGTCATTAATGAGATATTCCTGATTGGAAGTAGTCATTAATGAGATATTCCTGATTGGAAGTAGTCATTAATGAGATATTCCTGATTGGGAGTAGTCATTAATGCTCCTTCCCATCCAGTCAGTCCTACTTTTACTCCAGACTGGTGGCCTGGGGTAGAGCCTGCACACCTTGTCTTAGCTCCAGGCCTCTCCAATAGCTTCTTTTCATTGAAACTAAATCCCTGTCCTATTTCCAGCCTCATCTTTTCTCCCCGCTTTTCCAGGTCCAAGCGCCAGGCTCAGGATCGCCCCATGTCCCTCTGGATTTCCAGCCTAAAGCAACTGGAACCTGCCAAGCATCTGTTCACTCCCCTCCTCTGGGACTTCATGGAGGCTGCCTGGCCATCCCCCATTAGCTTGGTCATTCCCAGAGGTGAGGAAACATTAATTCCAAGCTCTCTGGAGAGCTTTGGGTTCGAAATTCCTAAAACTGTCAACCCTGGAGAGCTTTGGGTTTGGAATTCCTAAAACTGTGAATCCTGGAGATATGGGTTCAGAATTCCGAAAACTGTGAATCCTGGAGAGAGATGGGTTTGGAATTCCGAAAACTGTGAACCCTGGAGAGCTTTGGGTTCAGAATTCCTAAAACTGTGAATCATGGAGCACTTTGGTTTCGAAATTCCTGAGACACCACATGTTCCGTGGGGGTATTCCTGGTAAGATCCTCGTGTTTGGGCTGGTGGGCATCTCTAAGAGCTGACTCTGCTTGGTGCAGGTGAGTGGGTGGATTTCCTGGGAATGAAGGACTCGGCCAAGTACGTTGGAACCCCTGGGAGTGTGGCCATCCGCATCCCCGACTGCTCTGTCACCACTCACCTCATCGACCTGGTGAGTCCAGCACCTCAGCCCTGGTGACCAAACCTCTCCTGGGGTCTGCAGGCAGCTGGGAGGGGTTTTACGGCAGCAAAGAGGGGGAAAGGAGCAACCACCAGGTCAGGAAATCAGGAAAACACCCTTAACAGATGCGGTTTCATTTCCGATGTAGAACATTGTTCGGTCACAGGTTTCTCCAAGGCTGGACTAACTTCAGAAGTGGCCAGAGGAGCTGTGATACCCTGACAGACAGACTTTGTGATACCTAGGACAGACTTTGCAGGTCTTTGGCAAGTGCTGTTGCTGGGACACAAGATGTCATTTCATGGCCACCATCCCCAAACACAAATTTGTCCATGCCAGTGCTAGGTGGGATTGTGGTTGGCTGCAAAGCAGGTGCCTCACCTGGGTGAGCCCCACTCTTCAGAGTCACAGATGAGGTTCAGGGCACAAGTCATCTGTTTTATCCCCAAAATCCTGCTCAGAGCTTTGACTCCCGTTTTTCTGTCGCTAGGTTGGCCCCATCGTGGTCACGTCAGCCAACCCGACGGGAGAGGCCGACACGACCCACCACAACCAAGTGTATGCCAAGCTGGGAGATAAGGTAACCAGGAGATGTGGGCCTGGAAAAGTGCAACCACTCTGTTTCCAGAAGGAAAATCAATGGATGGTATCAGGAATCTGGGAAAGCTATTTAAAAGAAAAAAAAAATCTCATGGATGCTCCTCATGTTGGTGTCAAAGATAAAGAACATTTTAAAACACAGATGTTGGTGGGAAACCAAAACTCTTCTGCTTTACACAGTGTGGTTGTGGCTTGGCGACGTGAGTAAATTTATATTCCAACACGGGATGATGGGAGCAATAAAAAATTCCTTCTTGCTTTCAGGCAATCACATCCTGGTGCCCGAATGTGCCAGGGCTGTGAGAACTCAGGGATTCCCATCCGAGGCTGGGGCTGGTGTGAAACTGGTGCCAAGCTCCAAAATATTCCTGGCTTTTAGAGCTTTCGTGGAGGTGCCGTGGGCATGGCCTTGAATTGCCTTTCATTGGTTTAGGTGGGATTTCAGGGAAAGGATTTTGCCCTAGAACACAACAAGTTCCCCAAGGAATGGCCACAGCCCTGAGGCTGCCAGAGCTCCAGGAGCATTTGGAAGGGTGGAAATGTTGGTGTGTCTGTGCAGGCCAGGGGTTGGATTGATGGTCCTTGCGGATCCTTCCAGCTCAGGATGATTCCGTGATTCCAAAATTTCACTGCTGAATTCTGAGGGTTTTACACTTTGCGTCATCAGTTTGAACAAGAGGTGGTGCAAATCTTCCGCCTCTGACTCCTCAAAAATCAAAACTTCATACACATTTTCTTTGTGGGTAGGACTTCTCAGAGCTCCTCGGCTGCTCTGAACCTGTCTGTGCTGTGCTGCAGCCCTGCACCCCACAGAGCTCTCCCTGTCCTTGCTGTGGGGTTCACTCACCCCAAATCCAGCGCCAGTGTCACTGCAGCGGGGCAGGAAGGAGCAGCATTGCCTTTGATCAGAATTATTTGCTGTTGAGAGGGGAAGATTCCCTTTTCCAAGGGGATTTTGGTGTGGAAATCCGTTGCTTTTAGGTGGATGCGGTTCTTTGTGGTGGGCCTTCTCCAGAGAACATTGCCTCCACCGTGGTGGACTGCACCAAGATCGACAGCGGCAACATCGGCTTCTTCCGAGTCGGCCTCATCCCCAAGTCTCAGGTGAAATTCAGCTGGATTTAATTTCCGTTCCCTTTCTCCACTGAACGAGTTTCAGCCTGGGGGCTCCTAATTCAGTAAGGAGGCAAAGAAGTCTGGGATAGCATGAGGAGTTATCCCAAAGTGGTGTGAGGGACAAGAGCAAAGCTCCACATTTCTATGTCCTAATCCTGCTCTGGAGCACCTCTGTGGGGCTGGAGAATGGGCAAGGTGGGACTGATTCATCCATGGAAGGGGCTCTGAGATCCAAAGGCATGGATCTCCATGGGAATGGGCATGGTGGGACTGATTCATCCATGGAAACGGCTCTGAGATCCAAGGGCATGGATCTCCATGGGAATGGGCATGGTGGGACTGATTCATCCATGGAAACGGCTCTGAGATCCAAGGGCATGGACCTCCGTGGGGCAGGCTGTCCATGTTCACCCATCCCAGATGTTCACACATCACCCTCTGAACCCAGGAATTATTTGAGTCATGCCAAAACCAAGCTAGACACATGAAAGAGGAGATCTCGTGGAAGTTGTCCCTGCCCATGTGAGACCTTTAAAGATCCCCTCCAACCCATTATTTTACCATTATTTGATTATTCCAACAGCTGGAGAAGAAACCATCGCTCTCCCCTAATTCTGAACCCGCTCCCAGCTGTGTTTACCCATTCCAGGTGCTGCAGATCCTGGAGCAGGTGCAGAAGAAACACCTGGTGGTCCCTTCCAGCCCCACCAAGGGCCGGGAAGAGCTGCAGAGCGGTGGCCGTGCTGTGCACAACGGGGTGGGCACGGCCGCCCTGGCGGAGCCGGGGCCGGATCCCGCTCCCGGTTCCCAGCGTCACGCCCGCTTCTGACTCCAGCAGCTCCCTCCCTGCTCACCAGGACATCGTCTGCTGGAAAACCAACCAAGCTGGGGAATGGGAGAGGCTTCCCAGCTGTGGGGGTGACTCATTCATCTTCCTATGGACTCTGCTCAAATATCCCGGGCTCCCAGCAGGAGAATTTCCCCTTAGGGATACCGCCAGCTTTCCCTGGAGATCAGTCACGGCCAAAGCGAGTTCCTTTGGTGGCAGGCTGGCCCCGGAGTCACGGAGCTTTGTCCCCGTCACTGGGAGGGAACTCCTCGGATTTGGGGCGTGGGGTGAAGTGGTGCGGAGTGACCTGGTGGGGGGAAAAACGCTGCCTGAAACTTGAATCACACAGAATCCTTTAGGTGGGAAAAGACCTTCCCGACCCTCGAGTCCAGCTGTCCCCCCAGCACTGCCAAGGCCACCGCTGACCCGTGTCCCCAGGTGCCACCCCACGTGGGAGAGGAGGAGGGGAGGCGTGTCCAGGTGCTGTGCTGGTGGATCCGATGGACTTGGCAAAGCCTGGGCTCGGAGCTGGGCGTGTCTCCTGCTGTGTTCTCTTCAGAAGGGAGACCACCCATTTTTGGCCCCACCTAGGAGGTCTTTCCTCTGTTGGGAGAACCCCGATGCTCCAAAGAAATGCCATGAGCTGAGGTGCCTTTTCTGTGTTTCGGTGTCGGGGTGGAATTCCCCTTTGGATCACCCCAATATCATATCCTTAGAGGTGCTTAGAGGAAGACGCTCCCTTCCCAAGTTAGGAATTTCAGGAGGGCGATCTCCATGTGTTTGAGGATGCCAGGAGCTGGTCTCTTGCCTTACAGCCCAACCCTTCCCACCTCATGGGCACATTTCCTCCAGAGTGCAGATCCCACAGGATCAGAGGAAGGAATTCCAGCCACTCCAGGCAGCCGTTTGTCTTCTCCAGCGGCCCAACTCCTCTGCCAGCTCCTGAAATGCAGGGGAGGAGTTGGAGATGTGCTCAGCCATGACCTTTCTGGCATCACTGGGACATGGTGGGACGGCTCCTGGAGGGTAGCATGGATTTTTTTAGGAAGGACAGGCAGTGTGGAGTGGTGGCTGCTGACCAGGAGGAGTTGGGAAGGGGTCTCAAACCTTCCTGAGGAGTTTTCCTTGGCAAACACTGCAGTTGTGGCTTGTTCCGCCTCCAAAAACTGCTGGTCTTCTTCTTACCTGACTCAGGTGCAAGGTGCTGATCAAACTCCAGCTGAAACCAATCCATGGGTCATTGATTTCACCTGAAGTTGTGCTGGAATTTAAGGATAAAAGTGGTGCAGTAGGAGGAGCTCAACCTCGGTGAACAAAACGGGGTCTCCTCAGCTTGTCCTCACAGAGCTGGCTCTCTTCCTGCAGAGAACATTCCAGAGAATTCAGTCTGTTCAACAGTTTTGCTGATCTACTTCCTGTATCTATTATTAAAAGTGGTTTTTGGAAAGCAGTGAAATATTTCCAATAAACAGATCTCACCCAGGGCTGTGCAGTCGTGACAAAACCTCGTGGGGGGCAACGGGTTCTGGGTGTTGGGGCTCCTGGCCATGCAGGACCTCAGGAGGGAATTAAATTGTGGCACTTCCAGGGTGGGCAAGAGGAGGGAGGGAGAGGATAATTCCTCACAGGAAAAACACCAGGGCTGCATTTCACCTCTTAATCGCTACAAAAAAAACCCGTATAAAACCCAAAATCTGGGGGAATGTGGTAAGAATTGGGAATTTGGAGAGGTTCTGGAGCATCACAAAGATTTTTGGTGAGGGAAAACTGCCCTGGCTTAAATGTACCAGGGGTGCTGCTGCCCTCTGCAAATGATGATTTTTTTAGTGTGGCACAAATTAAAAGTGGCTCCAAAAACTGTGCTCTTCACTCGATGCTTCATCAGGATCAATTTTCCTCATTGTCTCCGTACTTTTCTGGTTTTTACTCACAGTAAATGTTGGTTTCAGTCTTGGGACACTGGGGGAGGCATTTCTCACTTTGCTGAAGTGAGACAAGGAGAGGTTTCATTTCAGCCTTGATTTTTACCCCACCCACAGCTCTCCCGTGTTCCAACAAACTGGAAAGGAGCAGCTCAGGGAAAAGGGAGATTTAAATGGGATCTTTCACTTGAATCAAGGCAAAAAAAAAAATTTCTGCTATTTCCACAGTTTTCCCAGCATTTAAGGGGAAGCAAAACATTTTTGAAGAGAAGTGGAGAGAGGGGAAAAAAAAAAGCTGCTGTTTTAAGTGGCAAACGCAAAACACTTCAAGTCAGAAAAGGCTGAGATAAACATTTGAATATTTGGGTACATGTGCCTAAAAATCACAAATCAGGTCTATTTTGGGCTATCAAGAAGAGTTATTTTCATCACTAAAACTGGGTCAAGAAAGGCTGTCCAGGCCTTCTCAGGGGAGACCCTCACTGAGCCCTTCTGTCCTGCTCCACAGGAAGGACCAGCTCCAGTCCTGAGCTCCGGATGAGAGGGACACGAGGGGACATGAGGTCCTCAGACCTCCACCACAGGAGGAGGAGAACCAGAAGAAGCTCCTGTGGAACCGATTTTGGTTGCATTGTCCATGTCTCGGAGACCTTTAGGCCTGAAAGGTCACCCTGGGAGACAAAACAACCTCATGAATGGGGCTCTTTGTGAAGCAGCCAACTCTCCCATCCCACTGGGGCTGGAAACAACCCGGGGAGAAGGGCTGGCCCACCTCCCTTCTCGCCCTTTGTGGAGTCTAGACATCCGTGTCAATGGAAAAAGAGATTAAAAAAGGATGCAGGGGAAGCGTGTTTTCCAGTGGCAGGAAAAAGCCAGCTCACCCTTCGAGAATAGAGCGGTGCCACGGGGACAGGAACTGACTCAGTGCCACGGCCCAGGACGTGTCCGTGGGGTGGGCGCGCCTGGCTCGGGGTGGGCAGAGCTCTTCCGAGGGGAAGGGCGGCTTCCCGACCACGGCTGGGCCAAACCAGCCCAGCAGGAGCCTGGGGACGTGGGCAGGAATGGCCCTGCGCCACTGCTGCAGGAACATCAGGAGCTGGGAGCTCTGGAGGGGATGGGAATGTTGGAATCGATGGTCTTGGGGGTCTTTTCCAGCCTCATCGATTCTGTGGTTTTATGACCTCTTCTCCTGGGTTATTACTGCTGTAGACTCCAAGGCTGCCTGTGGGTGGGGATGGGGTGTGGGTGGAGGAGAAGGCAGGAATAAAGTCCTGCCTGGTTGGGTGATATTTGGCCAAAGCCAAGCCGGGTGATCTCGGCGGGGTTGAGGGCGCAGATTCTGGAAAGCTGCAGGGGGTTTGTGTCACACTCACCTCGCTGAGCTCTTCCTGCTGCTCCTCCTTCTCACAGCAACAGCCTGGGGCTGTTCCTGCAAAACCTCCAGATAATCATCTCCACCAACAAAAAAACTCTGTCACCGAAAATCCTGGGCTGGATCCTCAGCTGCTCCACAGAACAGCCAGGGTTTAACACCTGAGAGGGGCTGAGTTGGGGGGCCCAGCTGGGCAACCTGGCCTAGAGCCATCCTGGGGTCCCCGTGTTCCTGCCAGAGGTAACACTGGATTTGGGGTGACAGCCACTGGGCCCTGAACCAAAGCAAAAGAATAAGTGTTAAATCCCAGAATCCAAGGTTGTTCGGGGTTGGAAAGGATCTCAAAGCTCATCTGGTTCCAGCCCTGCCATGGTTGTTCCAACCTTCCACTGTCCCAGGTTTCTCCAAGCCCTGTCCAACCAACCTGGCCTTGGACACTTTGTCCTTTGCTGAGCTTCTCCCTGGTTGTGATTCCTGGAGCAGAGAACTCACCTCCCTAGGGAAGAGATGGATCACGTGCAAAATCTTGGGGGAAAAAGCAGCTTTCTGGAAATGGAGTTTCTTGAGACTTAACGGCCCTCAGTGGGATTAATTAAATCCCATCATGTTCTTCCTTTCTGCTTCCCCTCTGATTTGAAGATTTCCTTCCCTTCTCTTTCAGAGCCGCTGGGACTGAGGGAGGAAAGGCTCTGTGGGAGCTGCTTCCCTGGGCAGACACTCATGGGTTTCTGGGATTCCCTGCTCCATCCCCACAGATGTGTCACCTCAGTGCCAGGGGACATCGGGGGACAGCAGAAAGGTCATGGCAGGGCTGGTGTGGGGCTGGATGGGGAGGTCTGCCCTGAACATCCAGTTCAGCAGCTCCATAAATACCTGGAGTGAAAATCTCGAGTTGAAGGGTCAGCGCTGCCAGTTCTTGTGAGAACTTTCCATTCCTTCCTGGAGAGCACGTTCATGAGATCTCACTCATGTTATTGTCTCTCTCCAGATAGCAAAACCCAGGAATTCCAGCAAATTCTTCTGCTCTGGCCATGAGATGGATGTCAGTTGTCCGGAGAGGGGTTCTTCTGTCCCAGCAGAGTCCCTGAGGTCCCCCCAGGCCCTCAGAGGAACCTCATGTTCTCACGTCCTGCTGCAGAGCATTTTTTGGCTGCCTCTCTGCCCTGGCTCTGCGCAGTTCTCATGGTCCCATCCAAAATTTAGGGACATACCTGGCATTCCTCGCTGCCCCAGGTAATCACCTCGTGAAGGGAGATTCTCCGACTGAGCACCTCTGTTCTCACACCTCATTTGTCCTGTGACCCACCCAGCAGGAAGTAATGTGGGCTTTTTTGGGGAGGTGCTTTTTGTTCCGTGAGGAGTTTTGGTAAATTCCGAATCCCTTCCATCCCTGAATTCCTTCCCCCACACAGCACCCGTTACTGGGAGTGCTGCAACCCCTTCCTCCTTTGTCCCACCATGTTCCTGCCACACAATCCCTCTCTTATCTGGATTAACATGGATTCAGGTGATGATTCCCACTGTGAGTTCCAGTGTGACCCTGTTCACCAAGAGAAAAGTCCCAAAAGGAGCAGGGTGTGCCCAGGTTTCCTTCCTGGAGGGTGGGTGGGTGCCAGCAACAGCCTGACCACTCTCACCTTATCTCCTCAAAATTCCCAAAATTCCCCCAAACCAGCTCTGGCAGGCCGAGCCTGCAGCCTTCCCAAGGTCCCTGTTGTCCCACGCGGGGTTATCAGATCCTACATGGCCCAAGGGATCCCAAAAACCTCTGTTCCCCTCTTTCCCAACCCTACAATCGCTCCAGGCACTTGCAAAACCAACCGAGTCCTAGTTGGGAGAGCAGGAGACTCTTGTGGGAATTAGGAATGGCAAAAGGAGTGAGGAATGAGGATGGGATGAGCAGGAGACCCTTGTGGGAATTACCTGATAATTAGAATTATTTGATCCATCAGTGAAAAAAAACCCCAAAAAAAACAACAAAAAAAAAAACCAAGAAGGAAGGAGAGAAAAATGGGCAGGGCAGAACCAAAACCAGACAACTTGGCCCTGACGTGGGACTTCCTCATTTTTAGATTAAATCCTGAACTGGTGAAAGCTGCCATCCAGGCAAGAGGATGAGCTGGTTCTCTGTGCTGAGGCAGAGATAGAAACCCAGCTCTCTGGGAAGCTGAGCTGCCCGAATCCTGCTTTCCTAAGAAAGGAGCCCCCTCAGAGGCATCGGAATGATTTGACTCCCTGACAAGATGAATGCTCGATTTTGTACCAGCATTTTTCATCTGTCTCTTATAATGAGATAATTAATAAAATAATGGATTATTAGTTCCATCCCTGCCTCTGCACCTCCTTCCCTCTCCCTGCACAAAGAGCTGCTTCTCTCTGCCATCCCTGAAAACAATTTCATTGGAGCTCAGCTCATACCAGGATGAGAAAGGGGACGGAAATGAACAAAACCACCCACGGGAGAGATTCAGGGACAAAGATGACAAGACCCACATCCCTTACCCCTAACTCTGTTTCCAGTTGGGAAATGAGCCTTCCCCATTGGGAATGAGCCTTCTCCAGAATGGAAAACACAACAAGAGGCATTGGAAATCAGCAGTAGCCCCGATGAAAGGCTCCTGTGTTTAGAGGGCCTGACCAGAGGAATGGAAGGCTCCTGTTGTTGTTGATCTAAGGGAGGTGTGTTTGTTTCCCTCCAAACGCGCAGGAACGGCCGTGGAGACCTGGGGAATTTGCTTTGGAAGAATCCTGGGAATGTGACAATGGGGATGTTGCTCCAGCACCCGCGTTCCTTGCGCTGGGTTTGTGCGTCAGGATCTCAGCACGGGTGTGCTCAGCCCTGTGGGGAATGAGGTCTGAGCCCTTTTCCAGCCTGGTTTGTCCTGGGAGCTGCTCAGAGCCTGGTAACGAATTCCATCCTGGTTTTGGCTGAGGTGGCAGAACCAACAAAGCAACCAAAGAACCCCAGAATTACCTGGGTTGAAAGGGAATTAAAGATCAGCTCGCATCATGGAGACCTTCCACTATCCCAGGTTGCTCCAAGCCCCGTCCAACCTGGCCTTGGACACTTCACCTCCAGGGATGGAGCACCTCCTTATCCCTACCACGAAAAAGCCTTTTGTTAAAATATTCGGAGTTCTATTTCACAATAACAGCAATTCTTTGCCGTTTGTCTGAGATTTGTCCTGGCCTCTCAACCAGCAAATCTTTGCTCCTCAACCTTCGGGGCTGCTGGGCAGAAATTCTCAGCAAGGCACAAATGACCTGGCCCAGTGGCAGAGGATGGGATTTGGGTCATCTTTAAGTTCCTTTCTGACCCAAACCATTCTGAGATTCCATGATTCCCCCAAATAATGGATTTTTGTTCGTTGTTTTTTCTTGTTTGGGGTTTTCTGGGGTTTTTTTGGGGTTTTTTGGTTTGTTTAAGCAAATACTGTCCTTTATTTAGCAGCAACACTGAAAAATCAAAACTTATTTCCTTCTTTGCAGCAAAGAGAGGCAGGAACTTGTCCCTGGCGCAAACTGGTGGTGCAGTTTATTGTGCTAATTGAAAAATCCCCTGTTTTTCCTTTTTGTCACCTGATGGTGGAAAACAGGTGCAGAGCAAACACCTCTGACCCATAATTACTCCTGAGTCACCAGAACACTCACGAGAGGCGAGTGCCAAAGTGAGCAGCCCAGACCATGGTGACTGTTTGGGTTCTTTTTTTTTTTTTTTCTTCTAACATAATTTGTTTTCTTATCCAGTAAATCATAAAAATCTCAATTAGTGCATAGAATTTTACACCCCTGGCTGTAAGCACAGAGAGTTTATTGATTCCATTGTGCTCTGCTGGGGAGGGGACTCTCTACACGAATTGCACGAGGAAATACTAATCCCGCTTCTCCCCAAAACAAAGCTGTAAACTCCCGTAATTTTCTTATCCCGCCCCACTTGTAACAGAAATTCTGTGTTTTTCACAGCTCTGGTTGGAATCTGCTCCCCTTTTCACCCGATTTCCAATCACAGGGCACTCCAGCGCTTTCCTCAGGGGCTGACACAGCCCAGGCTCCCTTTGCCTGCCACAGATCTCCAGCTCCAACTTTTCCATCCCTGTCTGGACTTCCCAAACCCTGTCAGTTTGGTGTGAGCAGGGAAGGGGCAGCTGGGGACCTCCAGGTCCTTCCCTGGAGCTGCCACCTCCCACGGCACCAGCACGGAGATGCTCTAACACCGTCCCAGGTCACAGGTCAAGAAAGGACCTTCTCCTTCTCAGTTTCCTTGGGTTTGTTTTTTTTTTTTTTTTTCCTGTTCCAGCAGTTTATAGCCAATATTAACAAACCTGACTTGCTCAGGAAGTTCAGGTCGTTTGTCAAGCCTTAAGGTATTTAAACATGAGAGGAGTCCCGTGTCGTGGGACTTCACCGCACGCCTTCAAGTTAAGCCTCTGCTGGGTGGTGATGAACCTCAGCTGGCGCTGAAATCCATTTATTGCAGGAGTGTTTATCACACAACCGTGGAATGGTTTGGCTCGGAAGGACACCTGGGAGCCCATCCCGTCCCACGGGCAGGGACACCTTCACCAGCCCGGGTCCTGCAGCTGCCCTAAGGTGCGAGCAGGGAGGAGAGCCTGGCTCAACTCCACTTCCAGATGCTGGCACGAGCTGGGAAACCACAGGAGCTGGGAATGCCCAGCTGTGCCCCAGTGGTTTGCAGGGTCAGGAGGCTGCGGGGTGAAGGGGAGCCTGTGTTCCACCCCGGGAACGCCTGCCAGGGATCTGCAGCCGGGGAGTTTGGGGAGCTGCTGGAGTGAAACAACATCCGTGACCTGGGGAAAGAGAAAAAGCTGCTATTTCTGGTGACTTCTGAGTGCAAAGGGAATGGCAGCACCAGCTGGACAACAACGGCGGCGCCAAAGCAAGCGGAGCACTCTCGGGGCTGGAGGTGGTGTTGACATATCAGCAGCGAGGCGTGGGAGGAATCCAGCCCCAGGGAGCCCAGATTTTCCTGTCCAGGTTCCACAGAGCAGGAGGAATCCAGCCCCAGGGATCCCAGATT
>JAHLSL010000175.1:6543584-6558584 GCA_025920805.1 Petroica traversi | reverse complement strand
ACCCAGAATCACAAGATCCACTGGGCTGGGAAAGACCTTGGAGCTCCACAACTTCAACCTGTGACCCGGAATCACAAGATCCACTGGGCTGGGAAAGACCTTGGAGCTTCACAACTCCAACCTGTGACCCGGAATCCCAGGATCCACTGGGATGGAAAAGACCTTGGAGCTCCACAACTTCAACCTGTGACCAGAATCACAGGATCCACTGGGTTGGGAAAGACCTTGGAGCTCCACAACTTCAACCTGTGACCAGAATCACAGGATCCACTGGGTTGGGAAAGACCTTGGAGCTCCTCGAGTCCAACCTGTGACCCAACGCCTCCTCGTCAGCCAGACCCCAGCACTGAGTGCCGCATGCAGGCTTTCCTTAACCACCCTCTGGAATGGGAGGTCCAACACCTCCCTGGGCAGCCCTTTCCAATGCCCAAACACCCTTTCTGTGAAGATTTTTTTTCCTAATGCCCAACCTAAACCTCCCCTGGTGCAGATCAAGGCTGTGTCCCCTTGTCCTGTCCCTGCTCCCTGCCAGCAGAGCCTGACTCCCTCCAGCTGTCCCCTCCTGTCAGGGACTTGTGCAGAGCCACAAAGTCCCCCCTGAGCCTCTTTTCTCCAGGCTGAGCCCCTTCCCAGCTCCCTCAGCTGCTCCTGACAGGACCTGTGCTCCGGCTCCGCCAGTTCCCTGACTCTGTGCTGTTTCCATGGATTCCCAGGAGGCTGGGCTGAGGTGAATCACCCCAGTGCTCACAGTGCCTGCTGTGTCCGAGTGCTGGGAAGGCAGGGGCGATGAGCAGGGATGACCATCGGAACCCTCTCGTCTCCTGGATGCCCCACCCGGGTTTGCTCATTCCCAGCGAGGGGCTGGGGCGAGGGGACCCTCCCAGGCTGAGCAGCCTCCCTTGCTGCTGGTTAAAAGAGCTCATCCTGCTGGCTCCCACTCCTGGTGAGTCATTCCAGCTGATTAACACCCTCTGCTGAGCATCCACCAAAGCATCTGGGAGCTCCAGAGGGGTTTTTTGGGATAAAGTGACCAAAATCTCTGCCCATCACATCCCAAAGGGTGTTGGGAGTGCAGACCTGCTGTGCTGATGATGCTGGAATGATTTTTCCTTTCCTTTCCCATCCCTTTCCCCCAGCTCTGTGCACCCACAGCAGCAGCACAGCTGGAACCCTTCCCTGAGCCTGGGGCTCAGTGCTCTGGGAGTGCCCTGCAGGCCCTGAGCCTGAACAGCCCAGAGCTGCAGAGCCAGGGACACCAAACATTCTGCTGCCTCAGGAAGCCAAGGGCTCCTGGCAGGACAGATTCTGGAAACTCCAGCTGAGCCCAGCCCAGCCCCAGCACTGGGCTCCCTTGTGGCATCTGCTGCTGGGTGAGGGCTGCAACTTGTGTGTGTGACTGCTGGGGGTGTGCATTGTGTCACCTGGGGGAGGGGATGCACCCAACAGGATCCTAATTAAACCCCGAGCTAACGACCCCCAACCCTCTCACCGTGTCCAGCTTTGTTTTCCTAACACCAGGAAAAAGCATCACTGAAAACTTAAAAGGGGGACAGAAGGGTTGTGCTGCTCATCTCACCCAGCTTCTTCAGCCACTCTCCCTTCTGGATGATGCAGCCGATGCCGCCGGGATAAACGTTTTCCATGAATTCCCAGAGCAGGGGGCTGATGGGCGGAGCGGCCGCTCGCAGCTGCTCCAGGTTGGAAATAAAGATGCAGATGGGCTTCTCTTGGGGCCTGTCCTGAAAAAAAAAACAGGGGGGAATTAGATGAAGAGGGAAAAGTTTGCTTGGAGAGTCTCATCCTAAAATAAATCAGGAGCAAGTAGATGAAGAGGGAAAAGTTTGCCTGGAGAACCCCGAAGCCTGCTGGGATCCTGGTTTCTGTGTTTTCCCAGGAGCAGGAGCTCCAGGAAAGGAAGATGCTGCGTCTGCACAAATGCTGAGCTGTGATGGATGCCCCAGCTCGGATCTGCACGTGCAAATTGAAGAGGACACAGAGCAGCAGCCTGCCCTTGGGAGCCTCTGGGATGCATCCAAATCCCCCTCTATGGGCACATCCATCACAGGGACAGCGATGCTCCACTCAGTGTCAGCATTTTTTAGATCTTACACACCCGGGGCCTGATTTTTCCCAAACTTCTGCCGGTGTAAACCAAACGCACCAATCATGGTGGGATGAGGGATGGAGAGCTCAACCCCCTGCAAACCAACATCTCCATCATCACCCCTCCACCCCTTTGAAAGAAGCCTGGTGAAACAAGCCTGGTGTAAAACCAGCAGTGGGGAAATAAAACCAGCTCACAAAGTGGTGTCATTTCAGTCCTCAATGACATCAGCTTCGGTGGGGCCAAATGACTCAGGAACTGGGCATGTATTTACATTCTGTTTGTATTCCCTCATCGGCAGGGAAGGTCAGGCCTGGCAGCGGGGCAGCGCAGAAGAGACGGCCTTTGTGCCGCAGCTCGCGCGCGGGGCCAGCTGAGATCGTCTGTTATGGTTATTTCTCCAGGCTAGCCAGGAAATTGCCTCATGGACAACAGGCAGGGCCAGGCTGCAAAAGGCTGGAGCGAAGGTGCAAACTCTGGGGCTGCTTCCAGCGCTGAGCGGCTCCAAAAGTCTGGGGGAATGCAGCCCTGGGATTCTGATTCAGCACTTGGCAGGGCACGGAGGACAAACACAGGTTTGGACCCGCTTTGCGAGAGGCTGTTCCTGTTTGGGGCTTTGACCATCCCCGGGGATGCCGCTGCTGAATTCCCAGTGCTATAACCTGGAGCAGAGGGGTTTGCTCAGAAAATGGTCCCTGACCTTCTGGTGTGGCTGCCCATGAACTCTGCCCACAGTCACCTCCTGGGTTTTGGGACAACTTGAACTTGGGGCCTGCCCTTTCTGCTCCTGCACCAACTCGTGGACAGGACACAGAGCCAGGCCAGCAGAGACAGCCCTGGGTTCCCACCTTGATCCTGTAGACCTTCTCGATGGCCTGAGGGTGCCTGCAGGAGGCTGCCAGGGCGTACACGGTGTCCGTGGGCACCCCGCACACGGCCCCCATGTTCAGCAGCTCCGCGATGGTCCTCAGCCCACTCGTGAGGTGGGACTTGGGGCAGACACAGGGCAGGGGGGCTTCGCTGTCCTTCTGGGAGCTCTGGACCTGCCAGGAACCAGGAGGCAGTGAATGAGCAAATTTATGGATTTGCAGGATTCCATCCACCCGAACACAAGGATCCTCCAGGCCGTGATCCCTTGGCAGGCCAAGGGCAGCACCTCAATTGATGCTTCCCCCAAAGCAGGGGAGGTGAATTCCAATTATTAAAGTCAAAGGGAGTAGCTCGGGGCAGACATTTTGGCTGCTAAAATTAGAGGAGATGAATCCCACCCAGCCCAGCTTCCTGCAGAAATGGCTGCTCTCCAAAGTGACCGAAGGAAACTGTCCGGGAATCCAAAACCCAGACGAGGATGGAGTTTCAAGTGCATTCCTATGAAATGCTGATTTAATGGAAATGTTTCTCTGCAGCAGGACCTGGAGCTGTCAGATCCATCACCCTGGATGGGGGGAATTGCCCTGGACAGACACACCAGACGGCAGAAAGGGTTTGAAGCTAAGAAAAGATTGGGAATTCTTGCTGTCCAGTCCGGGAAACTCTTTAAACTCCCTGCTCCCAAAGTTATGGCTTTAAAACTCCAGTCTACCAGGAATTCTTAGACCGGAGATGGCTGATTCCACTGGACCATGGAGCATTTTGGAGCAAGACAGGAGTCTTGTGAACATCCCTGCCCTTTCTCCAATGTTATTCCTAATGGAGGAGAGCTCATTTCCAGCTCACAACTCCCTACAAAATTGTTGTGACCCGGGCTTGGAACGGCACTAAAGCATTCAGCAGAAGGGAAATCCCATGGGAATCTGCTCAGAAAGCCCCAGAATGTCCCCTCCGAGCAAGGAAGCCACAGTGCTGTGCCACGCATCTCTTACGGTGAGCAGAGCAGGTCCCATCAGCAGGAGGTCCTTCCCAAACTCGCAGTTGGTGAGCGAGGCTGCGGCTCCGTAGAAGCAGATCACGCTCAGGATGCTCAACACCGCAACTGGGAAAAAATCCCGGAGTCAGGGGCAGGAAGGGTGGCTGAATCCCCACTCCTGGAGGGATTTGGCATCGTGGATGTGGAGCTTGGGGGCAGGGTTTGGCAGTGCTGGGGGAGCGGTTGGGCTCAGCCTTGGAGGGCTTGGATTTCATGGTGCTGTGGTTCTGTTGTGAGGTGACAAAGTCCCGGTGGAACAGCTCCTGCTAATCCCCTCGCTGAAGCACTCCATGGGATTAAAACTTAAATTGCTGCTTGCAGCAAAGCCAAAACCTCAGCAGAACCACGGCATTTGACACGTTCAGCTCAGGGAACATCTGCTGGGAATTAGAGCTGGTCAGGACCTCCAGAGGTGCTCTGATCCAGCAGAACTGGGATTATTTGGAAGCTCAAGGCCCTGAGGATGGTAGGAGGGAAGATTTCCTTCTCCACTGATGCTTGCACACACCCCAGACTTCCAGGGAGACAAAAACACCCTGCTTGGTTTTCCCCCACTGAGGTCTCCATACCCAGGACCCGCTCCCTGCACTCTGTGGGTGAAGGTTTAAAGTCCAGGCTCCCCTAAAACTCACTTTCCAATGGCAAAGGGAGGTTCTCCAGTGTAAAAAGCAGGAAACAAACGGCCAGGAGCTCCATGGCCAGGGTCAGGCAGAGCAGCACCACGTTAAAAGAGGAAGCTGTGGAAAGAAACACAAACAAGAGGGACCCACATCAAGCACGGCCCATAAAACATCCATGAACCAGCAGAAGAGTTCCTAAATCAACCGAGGCTTGTTTGACTAAACCCTGCAGCCCCAGCTCTGATTTCCCTGTCCGAGGAGGAACAAAGAGGCACAGCCAGGGTCTGCTCAGCCCTCAGGTTGCACGGACACGCTGCCAAGCCCTTGATCTGCCAGGACACTGTGCTCACATGGAAAACACTTCTCGGGCAGCCAAGCAGGTTCTGATTTACACCAGCTGGGCTGGAGTGTGGCTGGGGACTGGGGCCAGCGGCCCGGTGCGCTGAGAGCTTTCACCCGGTTTGATCCTTTTATTTTCTTTGAAATGTTCTTGCGTTCCCTTGGGGCTGTTTCTCCTAAGCCCAGCACAGCTTCTGTTACTGGCTGTGGGCAAAACATCTCCGTTCTTGCTTAATCAGAGCGACAGGCAGAGCTGAGCCTCCCTCACTGCCGCATCCCCACCACCGAGCAACCACAGGAGGATTCACCACCTGACCCCGGGCGCCCCTCAATAAACATCCCACGTGGCTCTGAGACTCACCCAGAATTATTAAAAAAGCGTTGAGCACCAGGAAGGCAACGGAGCCAGCAGCGAATCCCTCGGCGTTCCCCGCCCCGATGTCCAGCAAGTGGCCTGAAACAGGAGCAGCACCTCTGGTGATGAGCAAGCCACGAGGAGCAGCGTGTGACAGGAGAGTGGCAGCAGGGTGGCAGCGCCTCAGCTGGGATTAGCCCAGCTCCAGCTGATGGATGGTGGCCTCGTAAAAACCCTCCTTCCTCTGCCGCGCAGAGCGTTTGAGGTGTTAACTGTGGGGCTGGTTATCCAAAAAAAGCTCTGGATTTTACCTCCAGCTTGGAATGCTCAGGGCCTGGCTGGACACTTTAGCAGCTCCTGCCACATGCCCGAAGCCACAGCTTTAACTTTCCCTGCAGGTGCTCATTTTAAGAGTGCCTGGCACGGAGGCTGTGTGAACACTCTGCCCACCTGGAGCAAAACTCAGCTTTTAAAAGCCAGGCTCAGCTTCTGAGAGCTTCTTTCATGGCTGTGACCAGCTGGGATAGGCTCCTCCAGGCTCCCGAAATCCAGATGCTGGAGCCTCCCGCTGCCTAAAAGCATCTCCTGAGATAAAAGCTCCGAGCCAGCCCTGTCTCACAATGTTTCTGCAGGGAAATCTTGGCTTTTGCTGGAGTTGAAGACACAACTCGGAGCCTGCAGCAAAGGCAACTGAGCACAAACTGGGGCGATTTGCGAATTATCTTTTTCCAGGGAGGAACCTCCATAAACCTGCTGCCATTGACTCTCTGCAGGAACTCCATTGAAGAAAGCACCCTGAAATTCCCTGGGAGCCCCCCTTGAAGCAGAACCCACCCCGTGCTTTACCTGCCAGGCGCAGCCAGGCCCAGGCCCCCCAGAAGGCAGCGTAGCAGAAGGGGAGCACGGATCCGAACCTCCTCCCGCCCCACAGCTGGATCCTGCACACGAACAGCTGTCCCAGGGCTCCGGGGACGAGCAGGGCAGGGAGGGACAGCTGCAGCCTGCCCGGGTCACCCCCGCTGCCCTGGATGGCAGCAGCGGCAGCCAGGCCGTTGCAGATGTAGAACAAAGCGTCCGGCACGGCGGCGCCGGTGCCACCGGGGATGTCCTTGGAGCTCCGGAGCCAGGCGTGGGCAGCCCCCAGCGCGGCTTGGAGAGCTGAGCTGGACACGGCCTGGGGGCCCACGGGGACGAGGAGCTTCTCCCCGATGGAGTTGATGAGGCTGGCGAAGGCGGCGTACAGGGAGAGCGCGGCGCACAGGCTGCAGGCCGCCCCCAGCAAGGGCCGGGCGCCGGCCAGCGGGATCTGGTGGATGAAGGCCGAGGTGAGGAGGATGAAGGAGACGTTCTGCAGCATCTCCAGGGTGTCCTTGTGGGTGGACATCAGAAACAGCAGGCAGGCGGTGGCCAGGAAGAACCAGGCCCCGAACATGCCCGGCCTGCTGGCCTGAGCTGCAGGCAGCCCCGGGAAGGCGGTCAGCACAAACTCTTCCCAGGACATCACCAGCCAGAGGAGGCCGTGGACACCGAACTTGGTGGTATGGTAGCCGTCCGCTCTGAGGTAGCTGTAGAAGCTGGAGAGCAGCTGGCAGCTGGAGGTGATGGATATCCACGCCGCTCCCACACAGAAGCTCTTCGTGTACCCAAAGAAGTAAAAGGCAAATATAAAAGGCGACACGGCATCGCAGATGTTCCCCAGGGCCATCGGCTCCGCGTACTTTGTGTTCTTCTTCTTTTCCTCCCCCAGGGCCTTGGAGGAGCTTTTCTGAGCCGAGCCCAGCAGCAGGACGTTGAAGAGGGGGTGCCCAAAGCCGGGCAGGACGTACCTCTGGGTGATGCCCTTGAGGAGCAGAGCCACAGCCCCGTACAGCCCGCACAGGACAATGCCCAGCTCCAGGACTCCGGACACCACCAGGGCCCAGTCCCCAAAGAGCGCCACCACCTCGAAGGCCAGGGCCAGCGCGATGGCCCCGAAGATGAAGGGCATGATGTAGTTGACGGTGGCCGAGCAGAAGGACAGGATGAAGGAGATGGCGATGTAGGCCACCAGCCCGGCCACGGCGCTCTGGCTGACCGACAGCGGGGCCGTGCCGGCGGCCGGGAGCTGGCTGGCGTTTCCAGAGGGAAGAGTCGTGTTCTCCAGCGTGGGAAATGCAGCGGACAGGACCCGCGTGGCCCCGAAGCTGCTCCACAGAGCAGAGAAGGTGAGGAAGGCCGCGCCTCCCAGGTGGTCATACTTGCGGAAGGCCAGGAATCCGGCCAGGAGCTGGACAAAGCCTCCGATCAGGATGAGGTGGACACCTGAGGGAGGCAGGAAGGGATCAGGTGTGCAGACAAGCACAAAAGGGCTGGAGCTGAGGAAGCCCTCGGGCACATCCCAGGGCAGGTCCCACGGCCTTCCTGCGAGCAGCCCTGTGGCCTCTGCCCGCCCCTCTTCCAACCTTTATGGGGAATTTCTCTGTGTGTTCCCTCGGCCCAGTGTGCTGAGCAGGCCCAGGGGCGGTTTGGATCTAGCAGGGAATGTCACACAGAGGCTGGGGAAGGAGGAGCAGCCATTCCCAGCAGCACACAGGCCTGCAGGATGGACATTTCCCACACTTCCCCACCATCCCACCAGCGGTGTCCCTTGGCCCATGGCGATAACCCTCAAAGATCTCAGGGGCAGCACCCACCTGCCAGGACCTGCTCCGCTGCCCGAGGCCCCAGGCCGGTGGTGGCCACGGCGAAGTTCTGCAGGCACAGGAGGAAGGCGCTGACCACGTTGCCCAGCAGCCCCAGCACCCCTGGCTCGCTGTAGAAGACGGCGGCGAAACCCTCGGTGCTGGCCATGGCCCTTCCAGACAAAACAGCAGAGTCCCAAAAACAGCCTCCCCGGCACCAAAACAGCCCTCAGAGCCGTGCCCCTGCCCCGAGCAGGGACAGACTGGTGACAGGCTCAGGTGTTTCCATGTTCCTCCCCGCAGACAAAGGCTCCATTCAAAGCGCCACTCGAGGTGCCTGCTTTCCGCAGCCCTGTCCAGAAAAAACACACACAACCCATTTAGGCGACCGGCATTCCTGGCAAAAACACGCTGAGGTGGCCCAAAAGCGCTGCAGGTGGTGGTGATGGTTGCTGTCCCCTCTTCTCCAGGCTGCTGGAGATGGAGAGGCGTGGATGGCCCAACGCAAACGGACAAACATCCAGACGAAACCCACAAGGTATTTTTGAGCCGTTCCAGGACGTTTCTTATCCACTTTGTTGCAGACAAACAGGGCAGGCACGGTGCACACACACACACAGTCTCCCTTCCAGATGGAATTTTCCAGCTCCATCCCTTTCTTGAAACCCCAGTGACTAAATAGGCTATTTTCAAACCCTTCATATTTCTCCCATGAACTCGTCTGTTTGCAGACAGCCCCCACATTTCCACTCCTCAGCACTCCTGGGTACCGGGAGCTGAGGTTTTCCCTCCAGAGGGTTTTGTTGGGAAACAAAGATGAAAATAAAACAGCCATGTTCTTGTTATTTGGGTATTTTTAGAATATTCGGTGAGCTAGAAAAGCTGGAAAGGGAGAGAAGGTGATGTATTCTGCTGTCAGCCATTCCAAAGAACCCCTTGGAAAGGGAGGAAAGCTCCGCTATTGTTAGGGGGAGTGAGGAGGAGGGAAGGAGCACCACCCAAAGAAAAATAATATGGGAATAATCATCAGCCTAAATCCCAGGATCATGCAAATCCTCAGCACAAATTTACATTTTGCAAACATCAGTCCCCTCTGGACTCTCTTGCTCTGCTAAAACCCGCATGTTTTCCCTCTCTCCATTAATTCTAAAGGATGTCACCTCCCCGAAGAAAGAAGGATGAAGGACAAATCTACTCCTGACAGCTCCAAACTGCTTTGGCAACATCAAATAAAGAAAGGGTGAAAACTTCCAAGCAGGGTTTGGGGAGCAATGAATTATTCAATCACTTGGTTGTGCTAAAGGTTGGAGTTTTGGGCTCGGAGAGGGAGATGCACCAAATCCCAGTTCCAGGGGAGGAATTCTCCCTTTTCCCACCGAGGCACTGCCTTGGAGGAGGCCCCGAGGCACCCATGGGCTGAGCCAAGCCCGCGGATTCCACGGTTTTGCCTTTTTTATCATTTTAAATTACACTTCTATATAAAGAAGCGCTTTGGTTTGAATGGCTGCACTTGGAAACAAGCCACGAAGTTGAGCTCCTCCAGATGTTTTGCCCTGGCACAGCCCAGGCAGTGGCTCAGAGGCACAGTCAGAGCCCCTGCTTGGAGCGGGTCCCTGGACAAGGTTGGAGCTGGGATTTGGGAGGGGATGGGCTGGCCAGGTGACTCCTTGGCTGCCAGCAGGGGTTTTTAACTTGCCAGAGCTCGTTTTGTTGGTGTTTTCTGCATCAAGGCCTGCAACAAAGGGCTGGGAGTGCGGAGGGTGGAGAGACACAACTCCCAGGGGTGTTCCCCTCTTCTCCCAGTGCAGACCTGGGAGAAGGGAGGACGGGGAACACCAGAACAGCCTAAGGAGGGGTAGAGGGGAAGGATGGGAGAGGATTCAGCCCAAGATATGGAAAAGGAGGAGGAGAAGGGTTTGGGGTTGGAACCAGCTGCGCTCACACCCAGCCCACACACACCAGGCCAGGCTCGAGGTGTCTGTCCCGGGACAGCCGGGCACTGTTCCTGCTCTGCTTCCTGCCAGCTCAGGGCACATCAGAGCAGCCAAATCCTCCTGGTGGTGTCTCCGGAGCAGCAGCCCGGGAATGCCGAGGGCTGCACTGAGCCGGGGCCAGCCAGGCTCAGCAGAGGAACCCCCAGGGGGATTCTCTGCCCAAATCTGCCCTGGTTTGGGACAACCCCACCAGGGGTGCTGTCCCTGTCCTTGAGGACCCGTTTCTCCTCGTGCACCGCAGCACCCTGCCGGCTCATCAGGAGGAAAATCCCTCTCTCCCGGGTGGGATTAGCAGCTCTCTGCACACCCAGGCTCCAGCAGCACAGCGCCTGGCCAGGAGAGCACGGGGTGGAGATGTCCCCGTGCTGAGGGGACACCTGGACACCTTCCAGAGGGATGGGGCAGCCCGGGATGATCCTTCCCTTCTCAAACCCTTCGTGCGGAGAGGGCAAAGCCAAAGCCACACCTTCCCTCATCCTGCCCCCTCCACCTTCCTCCCTTCCCCTTCTCGCCCCCGACATTCCTCGCCCTGGGGGTTGTGTGAGCCCCTCCCTCCCTCCCTGCCGGCTCTGGAGCCCCGGTGATCCCCGAGCCACACGGGACAGGCTCCGGACACCTCTTCCTTCACTCCCTGCCGGGTCTGACGCCCCGGTGATCCCCGAGCCACACGGGACAGGCTCCGGACACCGCTTCCTTCACTCCTGCCGCCCTCACAACGACCTCCCTCACCCCCTGCCCGGAAAAGCTCATTCCCATCTGCATCCCAACCCACAGGGCTGTTAGACCCGGCTTTGCAGGGATCACATCCGACAGCCGGCGCTGCTTCCCCGCCGCCAATATCAGCAGGAATATTCCAGGGCACGGACGTTCCGTCCCCAGGCGGCTGGAGCAAGGCTCCCGCATCCACGAGCACCAAACCATCCCGTTTTCCCTCCTCCCCAGCGGCACCTCGCCCTTGGTTTTCCATCCCACCCCGTCAGCGCTGACAAACACCTGCAGAGCCCTGAGGAAGCGCTGCCCCTCCCCAGATAAACACGGAAAGAGAGCAGAATCCATCCTGGATAAGCACGCAGCGAGGGGAGCAGGGCGCAGCCACGACACACAGCTGGATTTCACATGGCGACCCTGCCGCTGCTCTGTGCAAACCAGCGCGGCACTGCCAGGGATGCGTGCAGGGGGTAGTAAAAAGTCTCATTTTAAACCAAGGTGTGTCCCACCAGGCTGTTGTTCTGCCCGAAATAATAAACGTGCCCGGATTCCAGAGCCGTGGAGTTCCCCCGGAATCCAAACACTGCTTTGGGAATGAAAACTCCCGGTGTCCCCTGGAAGCTCCAGGGTGCGCTCCCAGCTCAGTGACCCGGCAGAGCTGGGGGTGGAGGGGAAGGAGAGCTGGGAAAGACTCAGCCAAACACCCAAACACTGCAGGTATTCAAGAAAAGCATCCGAGAAAACCAGCACTGCCTCACTTCTGCCTCTGCGGCCGGGATTTACCTGCTTTGGTGACACTTCGGCTCAATGGGAGGATGCTCTTGTCCCTCTCATTTCCTGGTAAATCCCAGTTTTATAGTCCTCCTCGGGAGGAGGAGCCTGGTGCTGGTTGCTTCACCCATTGGCACCTGCGGCATTTTGGAGACAGGAGCTTCCTTGAACTTTGTCAGTTATTGTCTGAAATCTTTATTTATTTCCCGAAACTGAGGTGGTGGGAGGGGGGGGGATTGGTTTCCCTTCTGCCCAGCAGGGACAAACCAGCCCTCCTCACGGGCTGCCCCCCACCCTGCGGCTCCCCAGGGGCTGATGTCATCCCCCTGGAAATTGGGCTGCACAAAAACACAGAGCAACTTCTGGAGGCAGATATAAAGCCCTGCCACCGGCACCTTGCAGCCACACACCTCTGGCACCCCTCGCCGAGCACTCCCAGCCCGGACAGGCACCGGAGCAGCAGCCACCAGCATGGTCTACTCCACCTTCCAGGTAAAATCCCTTCCGCGCCATCCCTGCCCATCCCCGAGCTCGCCCTGTGCGCTTTAAAGGAGGAAATGCCTCTTTCCGGGTTGCTCCAGCTGAGCGCGGCGTTAAACGGGGACCTGCCCCAAAATTAACAAACTCCAAAGCTTCCCACAGTCGCTTCATTCAGCTGCTGACCTTTTCCTGCCACCCTGCTCCTCTCAGGAGTCCTAGACATTCCCCGGGCCGTGCCACGTGGGGTTTTTTTGGGGTGAGTTCCATGGGTTTTGCTCCTGGTGCTCACTCCGAGCTGCAGGATCTCCTGGCAAAGGCTCTGCTGCCCCTTCCACTGCGTGGCTTTATTTCCCTGGGTGGTTTTGGCACCCCTGCTTTGGACTCAGCTCTGGAAAATATTTTTTTCCCCCCCTCCTTTAAATTTGCCGCTGCTTTCTCGCGCCCGTTTGGTCTGTGGGAAACTGCCCCGAGAAACCTCGCAGCAGCTCCAGTGACAGCTCCTCTCCCCGTGTCTCTCCTCCAGAAATCCCAGAAGTTCTTGGCGAGCTCCCGGCAAGTCCACAAAACTGCAGCCCACGGTTTGTATCCCTCAGCACTCCCCATCCTTCCCGAGCGGGCATCCCTAAATAACCCCTGGAAAAGAAGGTGCTGGGCTGAGAAACCCCCAAATCCTTGGAAGGCAAAGCTTCCAAATGTTTGGGGGTCTCCTGTGGTGCTCGGTGCCCGCGGGGGTGAAGGGCCAGGGGCAAAGCAGCCAAGAGAAAAAGCGTGGATTGTTAATCCTGCGCTTAAACCAGGGCTTTACCCGGTTTAGGAAAACCAGACTTTCCAAATTCTTGGACCGCAAATAAAAGATGTTGAAAGGGCGGCTCAGATCCTTAACTCCTCCACTTGTCCGCTGCTTCCTGATGGCACCTGATCCTGCTCCGGGCACTGCCTGGAGAGATTCCCGGCTCTCCTTCTGTGGCTCCAGCACTGCCCAGCCTGGGATAAATTAACCACAATTTCCCTGTGGTCTGTCTTGTCTCTTAACTTGGTCTGTTTGTCTATTAACTGACCTTGAAATGTGTTCTCGGTCTATTATGTTTATTAACTTATTTCTGAAAGAGTTCTTGGTTTATGATAAGTTTATTAACCTATTTTTAAAAGGGCTCCTGGTTTATTGTAAGTTTATTATAAGTTTATTAACCTATTTTTAAAAGGGCTCCTGGTTTATTGTAAGTTTATTATAGGTTGAACAACTTTTTTAAAAAAGGGCTCTAGGTTTATTTTAAGTTTATTATAAGCTTATTAACTCCTTTTAAAAAGGGCTCTGGTAAGTTTAAGTTTACTAACTTATTTCAAAAGACATCCTTAGTCTACTACACCTATTAATCTATTTGAAAATGGATTATTAATACAATAAATGCCGGGAATGCTGCTTAATGAGACCGGAGGATCGGAGAAATAACAATAATCCACAGGGATTTATTAGGTCTTGGATCAAATTTAATTTTTTACCCAAGTCCTGCCACACCAGGAGGAAAACCCCGGAGTCCCGGAACGCTTTTAACTGAAGGGTTAAAAACCCCGCTGCCCCGCTGAGGTGGCAAAGAGCATTTGGCGCCGGGAAGGAGCCGATCCAGCTTTTTTGGGTGCTGGGATTGGAGCAGATTTTCCTGCGGGCTCTCCAAGCCCTGACATCAGCGGGGAGGGCGCGGGGGGGACCCGGGGATGCTCCGGGGGGACCCGGGGCTGCTCGGGGCGGATCCCGGAGCGCCGAGGCCGGGATTCCTGTGGGAATCAATCCCAATCCCGGCAGCGGGAATGCTGTCCCGGTGGCTCGGGCATTCCCGGGGATGGCATTCCCAGCTGTGTTTACAGCAGCTCGGACCGGCGGGCTCGAGGGGAGCCCGAGCTGAGCCAGCGCTCCGTGAGTCACCGCTGTGACATTTCGGGATGAATCCGACCCAGGGAAATTAGGGAATGGTCATTTCATTAATTGCCGTGGTTGCTGTTCCAAAAACAAAGCCTCTTGTGTACCTGCTGATCTTCCTCTTGGAGAAAAGCATTTTTATTTTTATTTTTATTTTTCTCCTGTGATTCATTTAATTTAGGCATTAATTAATCTTTTATCTGCATCAGTGTGTGCGCCCCCGCATCCATCCATAGGTAAATGTATGGATTTGGCATCCTGCAAATGTTGGCCGCATGGAATTTTATTTTTCCTGCTCTCCTGTGCATTCTCAAACAAACAGTATAAATTATAACATGGCGATTGTAATTCTATTAATTACAAATAGAATTCTATTAATTACAAATAGAATTCTATTAATTATATTCTAATTCCAGAATTATAAATAATTTTATAAATCATAAAGATACACAAATTGTAGAATAATTATTCTATATAAAATTTATATATATATATATATAATTATATATAATATAAACAAGGCAATTTGTCACGGGAATTCGAACACACAGCAGGCACAAACTGGGTTTTTTTCCCATAGAATTTTCAGGTATTTTAAAGGATTTGCATCCTTTGGAGTACTCAGGGCTTATGAACTTCTTTGGCTGAGCCAAGGCACTTCAGCGCCTTGTAGGATGAAACACCTGGATAAATCCAACCTTTGGGTCTAGTCCTGCTTTCCAAAAAACCATGGAAGTTTTGAATTTCTGTGGCCCATTCCTGCTCTGGTTTCCTCTGGATAAAGGCACATCATTCCTATTGACACCTCCCAAAAAAAAGGTTGTGGGAACCCCAGGCTGAGGGGATGGAGCTGCTTCACCTGAACCTTCTGGAAACCGCCCCGGGAGGCTCCCAGAGCATCTGTGGAATACGGGATTGGAATACGGGATTTTAAATATTAAATCCCTGGAATTAGGGTGGATCCCAAGTGGGAAAGGACCCTTGGGGATGGGAATTCCAGCTCCCCGCCCTTGCAGGGCTCCCAAAGCTGACCCGCCCGGCCCGGGCAGGGGCAGCTCCCGGAGCGTGCTGGCAGCGCGGGGCTCAGCGCTGTCCCTGTCCCTGTCCCTGTCCCTGTCCCTGTCCCTGTCCCTGTCCCTGTCCCTGTC
>JAHLSL010000175.1:6512022-6526685 GCA_025920805.1 Petroica traversi | reverse complement strand
TGAGGGATTTTGGGCAGCAGGGCTGAGGGGAGTTTTCGGGCAGGGATGAGGGTATTTATTTATTTTCGGGCAGCATTCCTCACAGCCCGAGCTCCATCCAGGAGCAGCAAAGCCTTGGGCGAGGCTCCCGCAGAGCCAAACCCTGCGGAACATCCCGGGAGCGCCGAGTTCCGCGGGGATGCTGCAGCAGGAGGCTCCTGCCGTGCCCTCCTCCTGTGCCACCCTGGAAAGCCCGACCGGGCATTTTGGGTGTCCCGGGGCTGGGAACGGGGTCACAGAGGGAGAGGTGGCAGCGCCAGCCCCGGGGAAGGTGCCACAACGTCTGTGGGGACAACTTGCTAAAAATGTCCCCTTTTCCTCAGGAGCTGTGGTGTTGTCCCGATGTTCTGCCTGTCAAGGACGGGCCCAGGGGCTTCCTGCCTGTTCCAGAGCTGTCCTCACCCTCCGGAGCAGAGCAGGGACATCCCAGGACAATGACATCCATCCTTTCCTGCCTGTGGAGCAGCCACGACACTTTGGGATGATTTCCACCAGAGCAGGGACACCTTGTAGCTGTCAAAATGTCCTTCCAAGGGTTTTCTCCTGGGATTTAATCGCTCCTGGTTTAACGACTCCTGCAGGAATTAAAGATGGATAAAATTCCGGGATTTGTGGAATACAAATTTAACATTTACTGCAGAGAATGGGGCAGACCGGCTGCCCTGCACCTCCCCGTGTTTAATTTAACAACTTTATTTCCATAAATTGTCAGTGGAGGCCATTTAGGTGCCTTTAGGAATATTCAGGTGAAATTTTCCTGATTTTTCCTTTTTAAATTTTATTTTTTCCAGGACTGCTGTGCAGGTATTTGTGCCAACGCCCCCCATCCTGCCTTGATCCCAGAGTTTTGAGGTCCTGTTTCCCCAGGGAAAGTGGGGCTGGACAGGGGGATCCGGGGAGGTTTTTTGGGGTGTGAGGGACCCCAAAGTGGGAACCCCCAACCCCATCCCCTCTCCAGCTCCATCCCCTGGCTCGGGACGTGGACACGGGCGAGGAGAAGGTGCAGAGCTGGAAGTGGAGCCACTGATGGACAAAACACTCCAGCCTGACCTTCAAACCTTCCAGACCCGCCTGGAAATTTCCATCCCAGCCCTTTGTTTTGCTGAGGGAAAATGTGACTTGTGGGCCATAAAAAAAACCCAAAAATTTTCCAGAGGAGACAGATCAGTTTCCCTTTTTATCTTCAGGAGCACCTGACTGGAATATTTGGAGCGATTTGGGTGGGAATGAGCACCTTGGGACAGCACATCCCAAATGTGAAATCATCCCACAAAAATTCCCTCTGTGTCTTCTGGGATGGCCTTCCCCCTGCAGGGAAAAGTGCCCGAGGAATCTCGCATGGAATGTGCACCAGGATTTATGGAATCCTAAAATCACAGAATGCTTTGGGCTGGGGGGTGACCAAAAAAAACAAATCACCAAAAATTAAGGATTCCATTCCTGGACAATTTCCACCCTCCCAGGTTGCTCCAAGCCCTGTCCAGCCAGGTCTGGAACACTCCCAGGGATGAGGGAATTGTAGGATTTTTCCTCTCCAGGCTGAACAATCCCAAATCCCAAATCCCTCAGCCTGTCCTCGCTGGAGAGGGGCTCCAGCCCTCGGAGTAGGTGAAGGCAAGAGAAAACCTGGTGGGGTTTTTCCAGGAGGTGAGTGTGGAAAGGGGAACACTGGGAATTTTTGGGAGCCAGGGAGAAGGGAGCTGAGAGCAGGTTTTGTTTTCCAGATTTTTATTTTTATTCTATTTTTTAATTCTTATTTTTATTTTTTGTTGGTTTTGTTTTCATTTATATTTGTGGTTTTGTTTTTGTTTCTATTTTTATTTTTGTTTTTGTGTTTTTGTTTTTACCTTTATTTTCTAATTTTTTAAAATTATTTTTATTTTTGTTTTTTTGTTTTCATTTTTTGTATTTGGGGTTTTTTGTTTTTGTTTTTACCTTTATTTTCTATTTTTAAAATTATTTTTATTTTTATTTTTATTTGTATTTTTATTATTTTTTAATTTTTATTTTTATTTTTTCTTCTTTTTTAATTTAAATTTTTTTATTCTTTTTTTAATTTTTAATTTTTATTTTCAGTTTCATTTTTATTTTTTTATTGTCTCTCTCCTGTGGCTCCTCAGGACACCATCCCAGCCACCCCCGTGCCATTCCTGAGCCCTGCACAGGCAAAGGGACAAAATCTCCAACCCCGAGGAGCAGCTGAAGGAAATTTGGGGGATTCTCGGAGCTGAGGCTGCCGCAAACGCAGCCTGGGATGGAGCAGCGTTGGCTTTTCCTGCCCTGCAGAGCCAGGGAATGAATTCCTGCATCCAGCCTGGGGAAGCCACCTGTGCTGGAGGCGACTGTCACCTCCCCTGGGTGCCACCAAACCCAGCGCAAACAGATCCACAAAATCAAATCAGGAAACCCGAAGGAAAAATCTCCAGGAATGTCACCAGAGGGAGTTTGGGAGCGTGGATTTCTCCTGCACGGCTGGAAAATTCCCCTGAGTGACAAGGACAAGGACAAGGCGAGTGGGAAGATCTGCTTGGAGATTTTGGGGAAATCCCGCCATGGGGCAATCCCAGCACCAAATTGCCCAGAATATTCCAGGGTTTGGGGATGCCCTGGGGAGTGGAGCTCACCTGCAGCTGGAAGGTGTTGGGGGTGTGGGGCCAAGGAGCTCTCAAAGTTCTGCTCGGGGTTTCAAACAGGAGCAGCCGCTCGGGCACCTTCAGTAACCTCCAGGGAAAAAGGGTATTTTGGGATCTGAGGGGGTCTGGGGTGAGGCAGAAGTCCTGAGATAAATCCACCCCGAAATTCAGGAGGGGCAAAAGTTTTGCCGTGGTAGGAAGGAAATACAGACAAGGAGTGGGAAATAAATAAGTGAAAATGAAAGTAAAGATAAAAATAAGAATAAAAATGCAAATTAAAATTAAAATAAAGATAAAAATAAAAATAAAAATAAAGATAAAGATAAAGATGATAAAGATAAACATAAAGATAAAGATGAAAATTAAGTTAATAAAAATTAAGTTAATAATAAAAATTAAAGTTAAATAAAATTAAATAATTTTTTTAAAATTTAGAAAATAAAATAAAAAAACAAAACTAAAACTAAAACTAAAATTAAAATTAAAATTAAAATAATAATAAAAATTAAAATTAAAATTAAATTAAATTAAAATTTTAAAAAAAGAAGATAAAGATAAAGATAAAAAACTAAAACTAAAACTAAAACTAAAAATATAAATAAAAATAAAAATAAAAATAAAAATAAAAATAACCCACGAGTCTGACCACAGCCAAGGGGACATGTCCAGTCCTACCACAAGGAAAATTTTGGGTTTCCTGCCAGCATCAACCCCTGTGCACAACCAGGGATCCAAAAACTCCTGCTGTGACCAACTGCTGCTTTTCCAGGGGCCTCGGATGGCCACGCCTTTCCAGCCCCGCCTTTCCAGCCCCGCCTTTCCAGCCACGCCTTTCCAGCCCCGCCTTTCCAGCCCCGCCTTTCCAGCCCCGCCTTTCCCAGCTCCTCCCCGAGCCGAAAGCGCAGGTGGGACTCACCTGGATGGGCGGGGATGTCCCTGCGGGTGCCGGAGCCTCCGTGGCCGTGCGGGCTCTGGGGGCCGCGGGGCTGGACAGATCTGGGGGCCCGGGGCTCACAGAGAGCCCTCTGAGCTGCACTGCAAACACAGCCCGCTCTGCATCCCTTCCTCCCTCCTCATCCCACAGGGAATGTGCTGTGGGTGGCAGGAGAGCCGTGAAAATCCCCGTGAAACCCAAGTTCTGTGCAGGAACGGCACTGCCAGGGATCCAGGGGCAGCCACAGCAAAGCTGGGAATTCCAGCCCAGCCCCTCCCAGGGAACAATCCCTGCCCAATCTCCCATCCATCGCTGCCCTCTGGCAGTGGGAAGCCATTCCCTGTGTCCTGTCCCTCCAGCCCTTGTCCCCAGTCCCTCTCCAGCTCTCCTGGAGCCCCTGGAAGGGCTCTGAGCTCTCCCTGGATCCTCAGCATTCTCAGCTCTCCCAGCCTCTCTGACCATGGGTCCATCTCCAAAAGCTTCAGCCCTGCTCCAAATCCTGCTTCCCACCCACACCCAGGGACCCCATCCCATCCCACCAGCTCTGCCGGAGCTTCCCAATCATTGACTGTCAGAAACCTCCCCCAGGCCTGTCCCTGCCCCCCTGCCAGGCTGAGGGAAGGGGCTCTCCAGAGGCTCAGGAACAGCTGCAGCCTCCTGGAATTCAGCAGGAATATCAATGCCCAAATCAGAGCCTTCGGCCTCCCGGTGTCCCGGCCGTGCCGTCCTTCCCTTCAGAAAAATCAGCTTTTCCTTGCTGCCCGAACAGGGATTTCTGTGATTCCCAGAGCAGCTGGGGGAGCAATTTGGGGCAGGAAGGCGAGGGGTGGGCACTGGGATGTGGGGGAAGCGTTTCAATGGATGCACGGGCTGGTCCAGCTCGCTGGGATCCATAATATTTAATAGGGGAGATTAGGGCTCGGAAATGGAAATGCTCATTAATTAATTCCTATTAGCGGGAAGTCGCATTTATTCATTAGGGGGCATTAAAGTAATGCATTCAGCGGCGCCTTTCATCTCGGAAAACTTGATAAAGATGCGTTTGTTGCTCTCCCAGGGTGATTTGCAGCTGGGAGCAGCCACAAAGTGCCTGAATTCCTTGCCAGGAACAAACCTCAGGATTCCAGATTAACCTCCAAGTGTAAAAAGTCATTTATGGAACACAGCAAACACTGCGGCGAAAGGAGGTCGGGTTTAGGGTTTGTGGTTTCTTGCACGGTTTAGGATCTTTCCTTTGGTTTATTTTTTCCCCTTTTTTCCAGTGGTTACCAACTCATAAAACCCCAGATATTTCAGCAGGAGATAAATGCTCCAAGAAGCTTTCCCAGGTTTTTGTTCTGGCATTTAAAGGGGGAATTTCACCTGCTGAAATGCAATAAATCACAGGAACTCCTATGGATTCGGTAAAGCTCAGCAGCCAAAAATCATGGAATGGCTGGGCTTGGAAAGGACTTAAAGCCCATCCAATTCCATCCACTCAGGGATGCCAAAGGTTCCTCTTGCAGGAGACCCTTGAGCTCCTTGGTTTCATTTTTCTCACTATTTCTCATTTTTCACAACAGATTTATTTCTTGATGAGGGGATGTAGGATTTAACTCTGTGGAATTTGGTTATAGGGGTAAAATAGAAGGGAGAGATCTCTAAAGATGGGTTTAGAGCATGGGAGTTTATTGTGAAAGAGCGTGGGTGTCAGAGGCTGCTGGGCTGCAAGACACAGCTCAGAGCAGGCCAGAGAGAGAGAGAGAGAAAGAGGCAAAAGGAGAGAGTAAAATAGGGAGCGATTTGCCATTTACAATACAATAAATCATCTTCTCTGTTGAATATTCTAATTCTCTTTAACCAATCTGAAACAAGCTACAAACTCTACAACATTTGCATGCAACCTATAAGAATCATCACATTACCATACAGGGTTATATTTTAAACCTTAAAAAAACTGCTTTTGGGAATCTCTCCCAGGCAGGCAGGGTTTGCTCTGCCCTTTGGCCCTGCCTGGGCAGAGGGCATTGTTCTATCCAGAAGGAGGATTCCCTTCAGCCAGCTCTGCCATTGTTTCTCAGTTACTCTTCAACTCAAACCTTGTCTTCATCTCAATTTCGATTACACTTTCCATATTTTCAGCATCTTTTGCAAGGCAATCATATCTATAAGGCTTTCCTATTTCATTTTCCCCAACATGGGGATGTCACCAGGCCCCTCCCTGGTGCTGCCAACGCTTTTCTCGCCTCCCCAGACCTGATCCAGAGATTCCTGGGGAATAAAAGGAACTGTTTTTATTCCCAGCCTGGCTCTGTGCATCCACGGGCAGTGGATAAATCCACGTCTGCACCTCCAGACACCCAAACCCTCTCCAGGCACCTCCTCACCCTGTCCCACCCCCTCAATAAATGATTTATTCACCTTTCACTGACTCTGAGTGTGGCAAGGCCATTAATTAATTATTTCATTCGTTAATTACCTTTCGCTGCACCCACGGGGACGTTCACGAAGGGGACAGTGCAGTTTCAGCTCCCACGAGCACCTGAGGAAAGTCTTTCTTCTCCTCCGAGCTGCTGGAGCTTCTCCAAGGCAGCTCCAAGTCCTGCCCTGGATGCCCACAGGTAATTAACGCATCAATTAACGAGGTCCAACCAACCCTGGCCCGGCGCTGCTGCTCTAATCCCACGCCACAAAAGCCCTTCACCTTTTGCTGCGGTTTTGGGGGATGAGTGATGAGTTCTGACAGCGGCGGCTGCTTGGGATCAAAGGCATTCCGAGGAGTTCTGGTGGATTTGGGATTCCCCAGCAGCTTCCAGCACTCCCGGGCTGGAGTTTGGATGCAGAGCCCTGTGTTTAACAGCCATGTCCCTGCTCCCCTCGGATGGGTTTTGGGGATTATTCAGGGAATCCCGTGGGAACGAGCTCGGAAGTGCCGGGTGGGAAAGGGGGAGCGACTGGAGGGAAGGATTTGGGATAAATCCACCCCATTCCCGCTGCAGATGTTCCCTTCTGCAACCCCCGTCCTGCTGAAATCCCAAAGCTCCAGACTGGGAACACCTGGAGAAACCCCCGAAAGGTTTGTTCCACAAGCTCAGCCCTGGAATCCCTCTGGAATCAGAGTGGGATCACCCAGCGGCCTCATTTCCTGGCAGAGGAAGGAAAACGGACAAGGAACAAACACCCTTGGCTTTTCCCATCCATGGAAACGTTCCCATCTCCCATTCCCAAGGGAATTCTCTCCTGGAGGCCTCTCCAGACACAGGAGATGCAGATTTGCCACCAAACTCCTACAAATGGAAAGAGCTGCTGAACCTGGGACATTCCCAGCTGGAAATCCCTCCCGGCCCCATCCCTGCTCTGCAGCCCAGCCTGAGACTTCTGGAGGATTTTTAATTAAATTAATTAATTAATTGATTAATTGAGGTCCTGATTGGGCTTTCAAACCTGCTCACTCCTGGCAGGAGTTTTGTTCCAAAACCTCTCAAAGTGACACTTCCACCCTGGGGTGGCACAGAATGGGGAGGTGCCAAATTGGAGGAGTTATTAAAGCAGGGTTCCTCTTTGTTGGGCTAAAGGGTCAAAATCGGGGTTGAATCCCCTTTCATTTCTTCTTTGTTTTCTTAAAAATTCAATATTGGGGTAAAATCCCCCTCAGCTTCCTCTTTGTTTGGTTAAAGGGTCAAAATCTGAGTTAAGTCCCCTCAATTTCCTGTTTGTTTCATTAAAGATTTAAAATTGGGGTTAAATCCCCCTTCCTTTCCTCTTTGTTTGGTTAAAGGGTAAAAATCAGGATTAAATCCCCTCAATTTCCTCTTTGTTTCATTGAATATTAATTAATTAATTAATTGCCTCATGAATATTCATTTTTGGCCAAGGCAGCTGGAGCTGGATTTGCTGTGTCGGGATCTTCTGGTGCCAGGGAAATTTGGAATCCCAGCTGCTGAGGAATGGCAGGGACAATTTTGGAGGTCAGAAAGGGGCAAGGAAAGGGCTCCAGGCCTGGAAAAGGGATGAGAAAATCAGGGAATTCCTTGGGATGGAAGAGACACGAACTCATTTCCAGCAGCTCTGGGACTCCAGGAAAATTATGGAAAAGCAGATTGACAGAGGGCTCCGTGTTGCTGGGTGAGTAAATTTGGGAAGTTTGACTCTTCCCAGGGCTGGAATTGAAAATCTGGCCCCAGCAGAGCAGGATCCACCCCCATCTTGTCACCTGTGAGAATTAAAGATGGAAAACTTCCTGAAATTCCCACCCAGCCGGGTAAAACACCTTGGGAAAGGGGAAAAACGAGATTTACCAGAAATGGAGGTCAGAAAAGGGTTTGTGGGTGAAATGAAAGCTCTGAGAGTGAAAAACAGGAAGCCCGAAGGAGCTGAGCGTGAGGTTAGGGCAGGAAATGCCCAGGGCAGGAGGAGCATCGGGGCAAAGAAAAGCGAAGAGAAATCGAGCCCCGGTTCCTCTTTGTTGGGTTAAAGGGTCAAAATCGGGTTAAATCCCCTCAATTTCCTCTTTGTTTCCTTAAAGATTCAATATTGGGGTAAAATCCCCCTCAATTTCCTCTTTGTTGGGTTAAAGGGTAAAAATCGGAGTTAATTTCCCCTTTGTTTCATTAAAAAGTCGAAATTGGGGTTAAATCCCCCTTCATTTCCTCTTTGTTTGGTTAAAGGGTAAAAATCGGGATTAAATCCCCTCCATTTCCTCTTTGTTTCATTAAAGATTTAAAATTGGGGTTAAATCCCCCTTCATTTCCTCTTTATTTAGTTAAAGGGTCAAAATCAGGGTTAAAACCCCCTTTAATTTCATTTTTGTTTGGTTAAAGGGTCAGAATTGGGATTAAATCACCACCATTTCCTATTTTTCTGTTAAATAAAAGAGTGAAAATGGGATTAAATCACCTCTGTTTCCTCTTTGTTTGGTTAAAGAGTCAAAATCGGGATTAAATCGCCTCCATTTCCTATTTTTTGGTTAAAAATAGTCAAAATCAGGGTTAAATCCCTTCTGTTTCCTATTTCTGGATGAAAATTAGTGAAAATCAGGATTAAATCAGCTCGATTTCTTATTTTGTGGTTAAAAATAGTCAAAATCAGGATTAAATCCCCTCCATTCCCAATTTCTTGATGAAAATGTGTGAAAATCTTGTTTAAATCACCTCAATTTCCAATTTCTTGATGAAAAAGAGTGAAAATCATTATTAAATCACCTCTACTTCATATCTTTTGGTGAAAAAGAGTCAAAATCAGGATTAAACCACCTCCATTTCCAATTTCTTGATGAAAAATATTCAAAATCAGGATTAAATCACCTTCATTTCCATTTTCTTGGTGAAAACGAGTCATTCTTTTTTTAGAGAGAAGTGGTTCCTCCATCCAAACTCCCCAGGCTTGGGATTCGCTTGGGATTTTTCTTTATCACCCCTTTTAAAATCCACAGATTTCAACCATCCCAAAAAATCTGGGGATTTGCTTGGGGTTCTTCTTTATGCCCTTTTAAAATTCACAGATTTTGATCACCCCAAAAAACAGGGGATTTGCTTGGGATTTTTCTTTATTTAACATTCAAAGTTTGGTGCAGCACAGATTTCAACCACCCCAAAAAATCTGGGGATACTCTTGGAGTTTTTCTTTATTCCTTTTTAAAATTCACAGATTTCAACCACCCCAAAAAGTCCAGCGATTGTCTTGGGATTTTTTCTTTATTTAAAATTCAAGGTTTGGTGCAGCACAGATTTTGACCACCCCAAAATCTCAGGGGATTCGCTTGAGATTTTCTTTATTTAAAATTTAAGGTTTGGTGCAGCACAGATTTTGACCTCCCCAAAAAATCCGGGGATACTCTTGGGGTTTTTCTTTATTCCCTTTTAAAATTCACAGATTTCGATCACTCCAAAAAACAGGGGATTTGCTTGGGATTTTTCTTTATTTAAAATTCAAGGTTTGGTGCAGCACAAATTTTGACCACCCCAAAAAATCTGAGGATTCACTTGGGGTTTTTCTTTATTCCCTTTTAAAATTCACAGATTTCCACCACCCCAAAAAATCTGGGGATTCACTTGGGGTTCTTCTTTATTCCCTTTTAAAATTCTCAGATTTTGACCACCCCAAAAAATCAGGGGATTTGCTTGGGATTTTTCTTTATTCCCTTTTAAAATTCTCAGATTTCGATCACTCCAAAAAACAGGGGATTTGCTTGGGATTTTTCTTTATTTAAAATTTAAGGTTTGGTGCAGCACAGATTTCGACCACCCCAAAAAATCTGGGGATACTCTTGGGATTTTTCTTTATTCCCTTTTAAAATTCACAGATTTCGACCACCCCAAAAAGTCCAGGGATTGTCTTGGGATTTTTTCTTTATTTAAAATTCAAGGTTTGGTACAGCACAGATTTCAACCACCCCAAAAAATCTGGGGATTCGCTTGGGGTTTCTCTTTATTCCCTTTTAAAATTCACAGATTTCGACCACTCCAAAAACACAGGGGATTCCCTTGGGGTTCTTCTTTTTTCCCTTTTAAAATCCTCAGATTTCCACCCCCCAAAAAATCTGGGGATTCACTTGGAGTTTCCCTTTATTCCCTTTTAAAATTCTCAGATTTCTACCACCCCAAAAACTCAGGGAAAAGGGGGAACGGAGCAGCGGCGCTGTTGGGGACACGGCCAGGCCTGGCTGTCCCCTGGCTGTCCCCAGCAGGAGCCGCCACTCAAATGCAAACAGGGCCATTAATTAAACATAAAACTTCAATTTTATTTTTTTTCCACCTCCGCCACTCTCTGCTCGCGTTTTTCTGGCCTGCTGGGTTTCTTCATGCCCCAGATAACTCCTGGAGCTCCGTGCCCGCCGCTCCTCTTCCATTTTTCATGAGTTCTCCTGCTCTGCTCACGCTCCTCGCCTGAAATCCGGGGATCTTTGTCTTCAGGTTTGGTTTTGTGAGGAAAACGAATCCACAAACAGCAGAGGTTTCTGCCCAAAAAGGAGCCAGAGGAGTCCTGGAACTTTATCCGAATAAAGGGAGAGCCCATGGGCCATTTCCCCTGGGGTCTCTCAGGTTTTTGGAGGGCGCAGCCTCCTTTTTATCCCAATTTCCTGCCTGTCCCTCTCTCTTTCCCCATGGGCTGAGGGATTCCAGAGGCTCAGACTTCCCAAAAACACCCAGTACCTGAGAGCCCCCTCTAATGTGTAATTCCCCCTCCTTTGTCCTTCCCTTGTGTCACTCAGTGAATTCCTTATGGAATTTATGGATCTTCTCATTGTTCCTTTCACCTTCCAATATTCAATTTTATTGATCAGCAGACCTTTGTTTTGTTTAGAAATGCAAATTTCCCTTGTTCCATTCATCAATCAGAGGAATCCCCCCATTGTTTCTTTTATCTCTCAGTGCTGGTTTTACTGGCAAGACCCACAGTTTGTTTGTAAAGACAAATTCCTGATTCCTTTCAGTTTCCTGCACAGGGATTCTGTGCTGGAGCTGCATCCTAGAAAAGCTGATTTTTTTTCCCCTCCTCTCTTCCCTGCTGGCAAAGGGCAGGGTTTGGGGTTGGAGTTGTTCTCGCTTGGTTTTCCAGGGAGGAACTGGGAAAACCCAGGGGAAGACGGATTGGAACCACCCGCAGCCAGCTCTGGAAGGCTGGGAGGGTGGAAATACATTCAATAAATGACATTTTCGGCCCCCAAACCCCAAGAATTCCATGACTTTGAGCTCCAAGAGCTCCAGCTGGGGGCAGCTCAAAGGCTCCCGTTGACTTCTCCTGGCGTTCCCAGATTTACAGACCCTGCAGCCCTAGGGTTTGGAGAAGCCTCGGGTGGGGATTCCCAGCTGGAAACGGGGAATGGGTCAGGAAATGCCAGGAGATGGATGGGGCACGAGCAGGACTTGCCCTTTTCCCATCCCTTTTCCCTCAGGATCCCTTTGCCGAGCCGAATCTGGGTGAACACACCAGGAAAAGCAAATTTTTGCCCCCTCGTCTTTGCCACAGGCAGGAATTACCCCTGGGATTGACCAAAACCTCAGCAATCCACGTTTTATCCGGGTTTGGAGCTGCCCCACGTCAGGAAATGATGGAGCAGCAGAATCAGGATTTATGGGAGGCAGAAAAGATTTTAGGATTTGCTCTGTTCCCATAAAATCCCAGGAGTTCTGTGCCTGGGGACAAAAAGGAGGAGACAAAGCTGTAAAACACCCGGGTGCTTTTTAGGTCACAGGAATTGCCCTGGGGAAGCCACGGCCTCAGGATTGGAGTTGGAAAATCTCCCAACGGTTTCGGGAAACTGCTTGGGGGGCTCCCAAGGAGGGCTGGAATTGCTGATCCCGGCGGGGCGTGGAAAATCCCGCCCAGGTTTGGGCAGGGAAATGGGCTGGGGCCGCCCCTGGAGTCCTGGAAATGTCCAAGGCCGAGTTGGAAAAGGGTTGGAGCAATCTGGGGTAGGGGAAGATGTCCCTGCCCATGGCAGGGTTGGAATGGGATGAGCTGAGAACTCCCTCCCCACCCAAATCATTCCCTGATTCCATTCTCCATCCCAAGTAAAAAAAAAAAAAAAAAATATATATATATATATATAATATAATAAATAAATATAAAAAGAATAAAAATTTATTTTAGAAAATAAAAAATAATAAAAGTAATAAAAAAATAGAAAATAAAAATTAGACAAGAGGGACTCTGGGGCCTTATTTTTTTACTGTGGGCAATTCCAGGCCCTTCCTTCCCTCTGGAAAAGCTCCCGATGTTTTTTGGGATGCTCGCTGGCTTTATGGGATGCTCGGTGCTTTTTTGGGATGGGCAATGGCTTTAAGGGATGCTCTGGCGGCTTTTTGGGATGCTCGGAGGCATTTTGGGATGCTCAGCAGTCTTTTTGGATGCTCTGGTGGCTTTTTTGGGGACACACGACAGCTTTTTTGGACACTCGGTGGCTTTTCGGGATACTCTGGATGCTTTTTGGGATGCTCGCCAGTTTTTGGGATGCTTGGCAGATTTTTGGGATGCTCGGCGGCATTTTGGGATACTTGGCAGTTTTTTTGGGATGCTCCAGAGGCGGAGATGCCACTGGAGGGTCCTGTGAATTCCCGGAAGGCTCTCCCTACTCCGGGCCCGTCCCCGGGCAGTCCCGCAGCCCCATTCCCATCCCTGCCCGTGGCTTTTCCCTCTCTCCCGGTTTATTCCCAGCTCAGCCGCGGCTCCAGCCCGGGTTGGGTTCGTGGCCCCTCTCCCGATTTTTTGTCCCTTTTTCCCCTCGAGTGAGCACAGCCCGAAAATGGAGCGAGGCCGAGCGAGGGATGGGGATCACGGGCTGGGATATTCCCAAATCCCTGACTGGGACATTTCCAAATCCCTGGCTGGGATATTCCCAAATGAGTGACCAGGACATTTCCAAATTCCTGGCTGGGATATTCCCAAATCCTTGGCTGGGATATTCCCAAATCCCTGGTTGAAATATTCCCGTATCCCTGACTGGGATATTCCCAAATACTTGGCTGGGACATTCCCAAATCCTTGACTGAGTTATTCCCAAATCCCTGACAGGGACATTCCCAAAAGATGAGATAAAGCTTTGATCTGACTATAACTACAAACTAAAAATGGGAATTTTCCCTCTTTTCCCGCTGTTTCCAGCGTTCCAGCCCAGTGAGACGGCGATAAACGCTATTAATTCTAATTAATATCCATTAATTCATCGCACTGAGCAGGCCATTAAGATTTCTGTTTCTGATAGACCGTACAGATAATCAGATTAATTGGATTTAATTATATCTGGGCAGGGGGGAGGGGGAGTTGGACCCGGGGAAAAGTGGGACTCGGATGAGTTTTGCTCCAGCTGGGAGCCGATCTGCCGGAATTCCATGGATTTTGCTTCCTGATTCTTCGGATAAATTGGGACAGCAGCTCCAGCTCCAACCACTGACTCTGCCAAGGCCACCCTTAGGAGTGTCCCCAAGTGCCACATCCACAGGGATGTTCCTGCAGGGATGGGGATGGGATTTTCCATGGAGAAACCATCCCTAAAATCCTGCCTGGATTTTAGGAACAGCCTGAGGCCGCTCCCTCTGCCCTGTCCCTTGCCAGGGGTGTCACTTGTCCCTTGCCAGGGGTGTCACTTGTCCCTCGCTGAGATGGAGAGAGCAGCTCCTTCCTGGGGGAGACGCTGCAGATCCTCCAGGAAAACTCTTCCAGAGGCAAATCTGAGCTCTGCGGGAATGAAAACCCTTGGAAAGACCCTTGGATCCCAAATTCCCTGCGCTGCTCTTGCCCAAGGCTCCTCCTGGGCCAGGGGGGAAAAGGAGGGAGGGAAGCTGGGAGACGTTTCTCCAAAAATTACTCCTTTCCCCACTTCCAAAAGTGATTCCTTTCCCTACTTCCAAAAATGATTCCTTTCCACAATTCCAAAATTCCTGTCCCCACTTCCCAAATTCCTTTCCACACTTCCAGAATTCCTTTCCGCGATTCCAAACTTCCCTGACAGGATACGGAGGAGCCAGGCAGGCTCAGAGAGCTGGTGGCCCAGGTTGTTCCCAGCTCTGTGTGGATGGTGCAATTCCCAGAAATCCCGTGGGGTTTTGGGGATTTTTTTACCCCATTAATTTCTGTTTGCTGGAGCTTCCCCTGGACCCTGCAGAGGATCCAGGAATCCACAGGGGAATGAGAAGGAAAAGCCATGGGAGATGCTTCAGGAAAAGCTTGGACCCACTGGGTTCTCCTGGGAGCAAAATTCAGCGTGGAGAATTCTCTTGGAGGGAAAAATCCTCCAGAGTGGTGGCAGAGAGAGCCAGGCGGAGAAACGGAGAGGGTTTGGTGTCCCACATCCCTCCTGTCCCGTGGATTTTCCCAGGAGATGTTCCTGCTCTGGCCAGGCCATTCCTCACCCCTTCCCTCTGAGGCTGAAGTATTCCCAACCCTGCTCCAGCTCTGCAATCCGGCCGTGTCTGAGGTCCTAAATCAGGGTTTTAATTGCCCAGCTTGGAAGAGGTCACAAGGAAAGGTCTGGGTGAGGCGTTCCTGATCCAGGGATGAGCAGGCCCAAAGTGTCCGTCCAGGAATGAGACGGGATGGATGGATGGATGGATGGATGGATGGATGGATGGATGGATGGA
>JAHLSL010000175.1:6459748-6471365 GCA_025920805.1 Petroica traversi | reverse complement strand
GGGAGACACAACAGGGTTGGAAACACTGAGTGGGAAAACCATGGGGAAAGGGAGGATTTGTCCCCAAAGATGACAAAATCCAGGGAAAGTTTGTGTGGAGCACGGGCAGGAGAAAAAACCACCAGGGGCTGGGGGGCACTGAGGGTCCGCATGAGAGGGAGTCTCTGCTTGGAATGGGAATCCTGAGTGTCCCCATGGATTGGGAACACTGAATGTCCCCATGGGGTGGGAATGCTGAATGTCCCCGTGGAATGGGGATGTTTCCCCATGGAATGGGAATGCCGAGTGTCCCCACGGGCTGGGGGAGTGTCCCCACAGGCTGGGGGAGTATCCCCATGGGCTGGGGGAGTGTCCCCATGGGATGGGGGATGGATCAGGAACACTGAGTGTTCCCTTGGAATGGGAATGCTGAGTGTCTCCATAGGAAGGTGGAGTGTCCCCACAGGGTGGCGGAGTGTCCCCATGGGCTCATGGAATGCCAAGTGTCCTCACAGAATGGGAATGCTGAGTGTCCCCATGGAATGAAAATGCCAAGTGTCCCCATGGACTGGGAATGCCGAGTGTCCCCATGGAATGGGAGCACCGAGTGTCCCAGTCCCCATGGAATGGGAACACCAAGTGTCCCCATGGGCTGGGAACACCGAGTGCCCCCACAGAATGGGAATGCTGAATTCCTCATGAGAGGGGGAGTTTCCCATGGAATGGGAACACAGAGTGTCCCCACGGAACGGGAACACGGAGCTCTCCCGGCCGCGCCGTTGGCCGCGCATTATTTGAGCACTCATCGCGTTCAAGCACCACTTGAGCCCCCAGCCGGGCCCTCTCTCGCAGAAAGGAGCCCAGAGCTTCCTCCCCCTCCGTCCCTCACTTTCCCTGGGCCTGGATTATCCCAAAAAAACACTGGCCGTGGGTAATCGTTAACTTTAATGGCTCGGGGACTCGAGGGGCTGATAATCCTGGGACAGAGGAGATAAGGGCAGGGTTTGAAGGGCAGCGCTCGTGGCTGCTGTCACGGCCAGCACGGCCGTTCCCACCGGAGCAGCCACAGGAATGTTCTGTGCCGCCCCTGCCCAAAATCCGCCCTGCCGGGACTCTCCCTTGTGTTTTCTGGGATTTCTCCCCGGGGGTGGCTTTGCCACGGCCACCGGGGGCCGTGTGATGTCCCAGCGCCACAATCCCGCGCTGAGCTCGGCAGATCCCCGGCGGCTCCGTGTCCCTGGGATGGTGATTTCCCGAGTCAATGGATAACTCCCCAGCCCAGGACACATCAAACACAGCAGGGCTGCGAAGTTCAAAACTAAAGCCACCCTCAAAGTCATCTCCAGGGACCTTCCAGGACCCAGGTTGGGTTTTGTCCCCCCGATCCCAGCGGGCTTTGGGCGCAGGGTGACGCCGAGCAGGACCTTCGCTGTCCTGAGGGACCTTCCAGCTTCTCCTGAGGAACCACCCAGGGAGCAGAGGAAGGACAGAGCCTCCTCCAGGGAGTTTCCCATCCCCACCCTCCTTCCGTGTGTTTTCCAGGTCCTGGAGATGGTGTGGTGGCATCAGCACGGCTTCCTCCTGAATTCCAAGCAAAAAGCCGAGAGGAGTCTCCTGCTGGTGCTGTCACCTCCTGGCCTCACGGGGCCTCCTCCAGGCTTCCCCCAGGAATTTCTGCCTCCCTCTGCCTCCTGCTTCCCTCCCTGTCCTTGACCTGCCAGATCCTGGCGTTCCTGGAGCTTTAAGGGCCCCACAGGAGCAATCCATGCTTTTACAGCCTCGGCACAAACAAGGCCGGAACGATGACGGTGACACTGGGGGGACACTGCAGGCAGGGAAAGCCACGGGGTGGGAAAGGGAGAAGGACATTTTGGGATCCTGAGAACCCGCTGAGTGCGGAGCCTGAACTTCCGTCCCTGAGCCCTGTGCCAGGTCTGCCACTGCTCAGAGGATGTCCCAGGGAGGAGGTGGCCTGAAGGGACCTCAGCCAGCTCTGAGATCCCTCCAGTGATGCCTTCCCAGGGTTTTCCCCGCTTTGGGAGGATCTTTCAGGTTCTCGAGCAATCAGGAACCCTCTAAACCTCCCTGACACCCATTTCCCCAATTAAAAAAAAAAAATCTTTATTTCCTCTTTTCCCTAAGCCTGGAAAAGCAGGGGGTGGAAGCAACGAAAGCTCCTGGAGCAGGAAGGACCAGAAGCCAGAGCAGGTCTGCAGGTGATAAAATTTTATTACAAAATGGAAGATGGATTAAATTCCTGGGGGAGTTGGGTGGGGGAGAGGGGTCCTGTAACAAACACAGCATCCCAGGAAAAGCAATCTTCCCTCCCCCAGCCTTTTCCAGGTCCCAGTTTCTTCCCCATTGAGTTCATTTTGAATAACAAAGGATCACCTGGAAGAACCCACGAAGTCACACAGCACTTTTGGCCTATTTACAGCGATTTTTCTCCCCGTTCTCGAGCAGAGGTGAGGCACCCACATTCCAGCCTTTGATCCACTCCTTGCAAAGCTTTCCCAAAGTGTCCCAGGGGACCGGGGGTGGAGGGACCTTCATTTGTCACGAGTCTCACGAGGCTCCATCAGCACCACTCCCCATCTCCCCCGGATTTCTCCCCAAAAAGAGCTGCCCTCGGCCACCACTACAAACCCAGAACTGTCCGCCCTGTCCATAGAAAAATAAAGGAATAAAAGCCGAGGATTCACCGTGGATTTCATTTTTGAAACCGAAAAGTTGTTGCGTAGCGAAGCCTTTGCACGTGAGGAGTTTGCATACAGAGCGGTGGGTGGGTGCTGAAACACTTCTGACCCTCATCAAAATTTAAAAAAAAATATATATATTTATATATTTACACACACAGAGTCCAGGGGAGGACAAGCAGAGGCTGGAGGGAAAAAATTCCCAAGAATAGCAGGAAAATTATGTCCGATTCCCCTCGGATTTCGAGCTGCCTGTTGGTGGATTTGGCTTGGAACTGGTTTTTAGCAAACTGGTTTTGGGCTCCATCAGCATCACAGGGTGCGGTGAGGTGGGAATTAGGGATGGGAAGAGGAGATTCCCTTCTCCAAAGGCAGAGGGGGGTGAAGAGACCCCTCCGAGAGGGCCACGGGTGGGGCTGATGGTGACACACACAGGGACCCCAGTGCCACAAGGCCCAGCCACAAGAGATGCCCCCAAAAAACCATCCTGGGGCGTGGAGGTTGTTCCTGGGGGCTGGAATTCTGTTCCCACTGTTGGGAAAACCAGTCAGCAGTTCCATGGCCTCTCAGCCCTCCGTTCCCACCCTGCCTGGTGGCACGGGAGGCTCCTGGCCCGAGAGCTGGACCATTGTCCATCCCAAAGCGTTCAGCGCCCCACAGACCCCAAATCCTCCTGCCAAACAGACCCCTGGGACTGGTTCTGTTTATCCAAGGAATAGAACAACCAGGAATTTGGCAACAGCAAGAGAGGAGTGGCCTCCAAATTCCAGCCTGGCCTTTCACCCCACACATCAATCCGAATTTATCCAAGGAAAAGCAGGAGAGGAGGAGGAGGAGGGTGTGGAAGCAATCAATATTCTGCTGGGCACAGCAGGCCCATTATCATGTCCTGATTTATTTACAACCCTCACAGCTGCTCTGGGAACTCACCGTGCCCAAATTCAGCCCCTGGGAGGCTTTGGAGAATGGGAATGTGCATCCCATGGGACGGGGGAAGGAGTTTAGGGAACCTGTGAGGTAGTCATTGATTCCACTCTGGACAGCAGGATTTACTGGAATTTGTTTCCAAGATGCTTTTTTCCCTTTTTCTTTTTTTTTTTTCCCATCTGATGGAATGGCAACAGCACAGGCCCGGTGTGACCGGCGGCCACCGAGCCCTCGTGGGAGGATTTTGGAGGAGGGCACCACTGCTGGATTCTGGGGACACCAGACCTTCAGCAGTGGCTCTTTTGCTGTCCCCTGGGTGGCTTCAAACCCAGGCTGGTCCTCCCAGAGACACCTGAAGTCCAAATTCTTCTTGGAAGCAGAAATGCTAAGGACACAACCATAAAAACCTGGCCAGGCAGGGCAGGCGCTGGCAGTCCTGGGCTGGCTACCAGGAACGGGCTCAGAGGGACACAGGTGACACTTTTGTCACCTGACTTTGTGCTGTCCCTTGTTTGAAGGGTGAGTTTGTCACACGTCTGTTCTTCTATGCCCCCACAGAGACTGGGATTGTCACCCCCAGCAACCCTGGGCACGGCTCCTGTGCTGGCACGGCACAGGTGTCACATCCATGGCCAGGCCGTGGGACAGAGTGTCACATCCATGGTCACACCAAGGGACACCGTGTCACATCCATGGTCACACCACGGGACACAGTGTCACATCCATGGTCACACCAAGAGACATCGTGTCACATCCATGGTCACACCACGGGACACAGTGTCACATCCATGGTCACACCAAGGGACAAGGTGTAACATCCGTGGCCACTCTAAGGGACAGAGGCCATGTCCATGGTCACACCAAGGGACACAGTGTCACATCCATGGTCACACCATGGGGGAAAGTGTGACATCCATGGCCATGCCATGGGACACAGTGTCACATCCATGGTCACACCATGGACAAGGTGCCACATCCATGGTCACACCATGGCACCAGTGCCACATCCATGGTCACACCATGGGGGAAAGTGTCACATCCATGTTCACACCATGTCATGTCCATGGCCATGCCCTGGGACACGGTGTCACATCCATGTCACATCCATGGGGGACAGTGTCACATCCATGTTCACACCATGGCACCAGTGCCACATCCATGGTCACACCACGCCATGCCCATGGCCATGCCCTGGGACACGGTGTCACATCCTTGTCACATCCATGGTCATACCATGGGGGAAAGTGTCACATCCATGGCCAGGCCATGGGACAGTCCGAGACAGGCTGTCACATCCTCCTGGGCCTCACCAAAGGGGCAAAACCCCTCCCAAAGGGCCTCGAGACACGAAGTTGCTCCTGAGTGACAAATAAATATCGGGATTGCCGGAAAAAAGCCCTTGGGAATGCGAGCTGCACCGCCCTGGGGGTCAGGAGATCAGTGTGCACTCAGGGCTGGTTTGGAATGAGCTGGGTGGGTTCCAGTCCCTGGAAAACCAGACGGAGTCGGGGCTGGGCTGGCAGGGGCTCTCCTGCCGCCTCGGCCGATGGTGGCGCGGGGTCGTTCCTATGTACAGGATCTTCCCGGGGAGAAGGGAAGGGTTTGAGCTGCTCTCGGAGACCCGGGGAGGGAGGCGGCTCCTAATTCTGGTGCCTCTTCATGTGCAGGGCCAGGTGGTCGGAGCGGGAGAAGCAGCGGCCGCACGCCAGGCACTTGAAGGGCTTGGCCCCCGTGTGCTTGCGGTAGTGCCGGGTCAGCTCGTCCGAGCGGGCGAAGCGCCAGTCACAGCCATCCCACGTGCACTTGTAGGGCTTCTCACCTGCCCAGAGGGACAGCCACAGGTCACACGTGTGCCCCCAGCCCCCCAAAAACGCCCCCCGGCCTCGGGAGTGCCCACCTTGCACGGCACGGCCAGGGCTCCCCAGTGTGCACAGCCCAGAGCCACCGAGGGACCATGGACTGAGCTGCACCACCCTACACCCCCTACCCAACATCCCAAAACTCCTCTGGCCCCCCCAAAACCCCCTCAAAACACCCCCAGCCCCCCAAAAACATCCCCCAAACCTCTGGGAAACACCCAACTTCCTGGGCACTGCCAGGGCTCCCCAGTGTGCACGCCCCAGAGCCACCGAGGGACCATGGACTAAGGTGCCCCACACAGCTCTGGTCCCTCTTTGCCCCCTACCCAGCATCCCAAAAACACCCCCGAGCCCCCCAAAAACAGCCCCAGTCCCCCCAAAACACCCCCCAAATCTCTGGGAAACACTCAACTTCCATGGCACTGCCAGGGCTCCCCAGCGTGCACAGCCCAGAGCCACCGAGGGACCACGGACTGAGCTGCACCACCCAGGTCTGGTCCATCTTCACCCCCTACCCAACCTCCCAAAAACACCCCAGCCCCCCAAAAACACTCCCCAACCTCTGGGAGACAACCAACTTCCGTGGCACTGCCAGGGCTCCCCAGAGCACACAGCCCAGAGCCGCAGAGGGATTGAGCTGCACCATCCAGGTCCTGTCCCTCTTTATCCCCCTCCCACTTTGCCTTCTAGTGCTCTTCAAGTTGGATTTTGGGGCATTTCTGGCTAAAAACTTTCGAATTTTTAAATAAAAAGCCAAAAAATTCCCAAGGAAGGTGTGAGCAGTAGGAGGCACCAGGAGGAGGACGGGGTTCAAAATGTGCACTTCAATCTGAAAAATCTAGATTTCTTTGAAACCACCATGCAATGTTGGCGGCTGCCCCATCCCTGGAATGCTCAAGGCCAGGCTGGATGGGGTTTGGAGCGACCTGGGACAGGGGAATGGATCCCTAAAGGACCAGCCAGCCTTTAAAATCCCTCCCAAGCCGAACCACTCCAGGATTCCGTGACCTAACGCTCCGTGTCTCCAGGTTCTCCTGCCAGCAGCTCTGTACACAACGCATTGTGTTTCCCTCAGAGCCTTCAGGTGATGTCACCCCCGTGCCCTCCCTCCAAACACACCCCTTCCCAACCCAAACCCACCCCACCGGCCGCCTTCCCAGCCGGCTGGGAACTGGGCCGGGAAAGCCCGCGGCCGCTTCCAGCGGGGCCGAGGCCTGGCTGCGGCCCTGCCCCACGCAGGGCGTGGTGCTCTCAAATATTAGCGCTGCTCTTAACAGCCTGAACAAGCAGGCAGAGTTCAGGGAATGTGCTGACATTCCCGACCTCAAATATTTACCCTTTCCCGGGCCAGCTGCCGGGCAGCAGCGCAGCGGGAGCGCACGTCCGCACGCGGCACGGGCATGCAGGCCTGGCCCCAGCGCTTCCAGGGATTCCTTCCTTCCCCGCCTTCCAGGGAGCCTTTCCTTTCCCCAGGCTGCTCCACACATCCAGGGAATCCTGGAAAGCCTTGCCTTGGAAGGGCCTTTAAAGCCTTTCACGCTCCACCCTGCCCAAACCAGGTTACACCAACTTCCAGGGATTCCTACACAGATTTTCAGGGATTCCAACACTGACTTCTAGGGATTCCTTCCTCCTCAAGCTTCCAGGGAGGCCTTCCTTCCACAGGCTATTCTGTGGACCCAGGGAATCCTGGAATGCCTTGGCTTGGAAGTCCATCAATTTCCACCGACTTCCAGGGATTCCTACACCAACTTTCAGGGATTCCTACACCAATTTCCAGGGATTCCTTCCTCCCCACATTTCCCAGGGAGCCCTTCCTCCCACAGGCTGCTCCATGGATCCAGGGAATCCTGGAATGCCTTGCCTTGGAAGGGCCTTTAAAGCCTTTCATGTTCCACCCTGCCCAGACCAGGTTACACCAACTTCCAGGGATTCCAAAACTGACTTCCAGGGATCCTTCCTCCCCAAGCTTCCAGGGAGCCTTTCCTTTCCCCAGGCTGCTCCACGGATCCAGGGAATCCTGGAATGCCTTGGCTTGGAAGCCCAACGGGTTTCGCTGAACCCAGACCAGGTTCCACCAACTTCCAGGGTTTCCCACACCAATTCCAGGGATTCCTTTCTCTTCACACTTCTCAGGGAGCTCTGCCTTTTCCAGGCTGTTCCACAGATCCAGAGAATCCTGGAATGTCTTCACTTGCAAGTCCGTCAAGGTCCACCAACTTCCAGGGATTCCTACACCAATTTTCAGGGATTCCTTCCTCCTCACATTTCCCAGGTATTCCTTCCTCCCACAGGCTGCTCCACACATCCAGGGAATCCTGGAATGTCTTGCCTTGGAAGGGACCTTAAAGGCTTTCGTGTTCCACCCTGCCCAAACCAGGTTCCACCAGTTTCCAGGGATTCCTACACAGATTTCCAGAGATTCTCACATCACCTTCCATGGTTTCCCACACCAACTTCCAGGGATCCCTTCCTCCCCACACTTCCCAGGGAGCCCTTCCTCCCACAGGCTGCTCCATGGAATTGGGGAATCCTGGAACAGCTCATCTTGGAAAGCCCTTTAAGTTTCACTCTGCCTTGACCAGGTTCCACCAACTTCCAGGGATTCCTTCCTCCCCAGGCATCCCAGGGAGCCCTTCCTCTCTCAGGCTGTGCCACAGAACCAGGGAATCCTGGAATGCCTTGCCTTGGAAGGGACCTGAATTCCCATCTTCCCCAGACCGGGTTCCACCTTTCCCTAGATCCAAGTCCTATCCAACCTGGCCTTGGATAATTCCCGGACTGGGAATGCCATGTTTGGCCTGGGAAGTGAAATCAGCCACATCAAGATCATCAGAGCCTTGCCCACAGCGGGAAAAACACAAAAACATGGATACGGGAACCTGGAGGAGGCAGAGCAGCACGAGCCACATCCTTAGGTGCTGCTCCATGGGAAAGGGAGGCGGATTTTTATGGCTCAGGTAAACACAGCACTCGCAGAGGATTTACAAGGGGTTGGTGGGGGTTTTATGGGGCTTGGGACGTGCCAGGACAAAGGTAGGATTTTCCCAAAGGAAGGATTTGCTGCAAGACAGGATTTCCCCAAAAGCAGAATTTGCCCCAAATTAGGATTTGCCCAAAGATAGGATTTTTCCAAAGGAAGGATTTGCCCCAAGATGGGATATTCCCGAAGGCAGGATTTTCCCAAAGGCAGGATTTTCCTAAAGGAAGGATTTTCCCAAAGGAAGGATTTTCCCGAAAGCAGGCTTTGCCCCAAATTAGGATTTTCCCAAGGACAGGATTTGCCCCAAATTAGGATTTCCCCAAGGACAGGATTTGCCCCAAATTAGGATTTTCCCAAAGGCAGGATTTTCCCAAGGGCAGTATTTTCCCAGAACCAGGACACCCCCAAAGGCAGGATTTGCCCAGACAGCCCAGACATTGTCCCCTCCGGGTCACCCGGCTGGGTCAGCCCCAGCGAGGCCCTTTGCTGTCACACAATGCCAGGGTGATCTCAGGATCCAGGAAAGCCAGGCTTTCCCATTGTCCCGGGTTTCCCATTGTCCCGGGCTCCCCATTGTCCCGGGTCTCCCATTGTCCCGGAGCTGGCTGCCTCTCCCGGGACAGCACGGCAGGGCGGGCTCAGACAAAGGATCGGGGTGGCATTCCCGGCCCCGGGGGTTTATGTTTAACCTCACAAAGGCACCCAGGAAATGAAGGCTGGCTCCAGCAGAGGGAAAACACCCGGCCCATGGCAACGGGAAACCACAAGGAAAGAGCTCCCAGATCTCCTCAGGAAGGGAATGGGAGAAGGGACATTTTTAACCCTCCGGGTGGTGGAGAGGAAGGAGGATTTGGGGTGAGTCCCTGCTCTTGCCGCTCTGGTGATGAGCTCAGCAAGGCTGAGACCTCCAAAGCAAAATATGAGGCTTAAAAACATTGGATGCGGAGATCCTGGGATTGTAGGATGGCTCGGGATTGGATTCCCTGCTTTTTGCTCGTCCCACAGATCCATCAGTTCTCCTCAGCTCACATCCTCCCTCACCTCTTTGCCCTTCCCTCTCACAGCAGAGGCAAAACCTCTTGGAGTTCCAGCCCAGTTACTGGGAAACCTGGAAAAACCTCCAAGTTTTCCTGGATTTCAAACCCATCAAAGTTTTCCATCTTCATATGTGCCCAACTCATGGATCATGTCCTGGGCACGGAGCCCCCAAACAGAAGGGGAGAAGAGATATTGAATTTAATTCAGTTTTAAAGCCCTGATTCCAGACTGTGATAAATCCCTATCAGCGCCCAGCTCTGGCACAACATCCTTCCTGCTCCTTTCTTTCCACCCCTTCCCGTGCAGTTTTCCAGCCCCCTCCTCCCCAGCCCTGCCAAAGCAGCGCCGTGGCTCACGCACAAAGCGAAATTCTTTGTTTGAAGGGCTTGATAAGGGGAGGAAGGAACGGAGCCAAGAGCAAGAACCAATTCCCAGCCGCAGAACTGGGGTTTGGTCGTTGTTCATAAAAACAGAGAAGTGAACTCTGGGCCCAGCTTAATTGCTCTCGGTAAAGATCAGCCCTCCTATAAAAGAGATTTATGAGGGCACTGATGGTTCCTGGGCTGCCTGGGGATCTGATAAGGTTTCAGGGATAATAAATGCCTTAATGAGGGTGCCGGGGCTTGAATGCACGAGTGTCACGGAGCTGGGATCAGCCCGGGAGAGCTGATCCGTGCTGGGGTCTCTGTTTGCACCCTGAGCACAGCCCAGCCCTGCATGGATGCTCTGGTGGCTTTGGAGGGAGTGGTTCCAAGGGGTTTGACACAAAAGAGGTGCCCTGGTCTCCTCAGAGGTCCCAAAGGTGCAGCACAGGCCTTGCACAACCTCCCTGTGGGATCAGCAGGGCCAGCCCCGGGTAGGAGTTGGGACATCTCAAGGGGAAGAGCTCAGAGTGACAGAAAAATCACAGAATCAAGGAACAAATCAGGCTGGGAGGGACCTTAAAGCTCATTTTGCACCATGGTGATTTTCAGTACCCCAGGGTGCTCCAAGCCCCAGTGCTCCAGCCTGACCTTGGGCACTGCCAGGGGTCCAGGGGCAGCCACAGCAAAGCTGGGAATTCCAGCCCAGCCCCTCCCCACCCTCCCAGCCGGGAATTCCTTCCCCAAATCCCACCTAACCCTGCCCTTTTTGGGGACGGTTTCCTGGAGCTGCTCTTACCTGTGTGAGTCCTCTGGTGTGCCTTCAGGTGGGAGCTCTTGGTGTAAACCTTGGAGCAACCTGCAAGGACAGGGAACAAAACCCCACAATTGTGAGAAAGGGGCCCTTGCTCAAAGCAACTCTGATATTTGGGGTGAGGGACAGAGCAAACAAGCCTGGCTTGGGCTCAGCATTAACTAAAGACAGACTTTAACCCCTTCTCCTGCCACCCATGGGGACTGTGCTGCGGATTAGGGGGGTTCAAACCCCACTTTTCAACCAGCAGGATGAAAACACTGAATTCCCCCCATTCCTGCCTCGGTGCTGCCCTTTGTCTCTCGGGTTCCAGTCAGAGCTGATATCACTTTGCAAGGCTGGGTTTTGTAACAGCGCAGCCAAGACGTGGTACAAACGTTCCAGGAAGCAGGAAACAGCCAGGGACAGCCACAGCTCGGCTTCCAGGTCCCAGAGCAGAGCCAGGGGGAAGTGTTTTCACAGGAGGACAGGTTTCATCAAAGACAGGGTTTAACAGAAACGCCGTGACTCGGGGAAAAGTTCCAACAGCAGGTGGCTCAAAATGAGCCGGGTTTAATTCCTCCCGCGTTTCAGTTGGATGAAGCTTCAGGAAGGCTCTGCTGCCCTTCCTGGCACTGCTGCTTTGTGTTTTGACCAGGACATTCAAATACGAATTTGAATTTTTATGACTGGCACAGTTTTTATGACGGGGACATTTTCCATCCCAATGTTCCGCCCAGCCCAAAGGAGCCTCTCGCCCAGGATCAGCCCTTGGTCCCATCCTGCTCAGGAGCTGCTTTTCCCCTCCTTGGCAGGAGGGACAGGGGTGGTGGCCCCGTTCAGTTTTGTTCCTGCTGCTCTGGGGCCTTGGCAGCCCCTCACCCTTTGGGGAGAGATCATGGAATGGGTTGGGTGGGAAGAGACCTCAAAACCCACCCCAGCCATGGCAGGGACACCTCCCCCTGTCCCAGTGCTCCAGC
>JAHLSL010000175.1:6435019-6454748 GCA_025920805.1 Petroica traversi | reverse complement strand
AGCCCACGCCCTGAGCCGAGCTTTCCAGCCTGAACTGTGTCACCACGGTGCCACGGGCCAAAGTCAGCCCTGCTGCCACCTCAGGGCTCTTAACAAAGCTGGGCGGGAGCCAAGAGCTTCCCTCGCCCTTTCCAGGGAAAGGATCACGGAGCTTCCAGCTCGTTCAAAGGGCCTGTGCACCTCTGGGAGCTGTGCTGGCAACACATGGCTGAGCTGGCTGTCACCCAGGCACGGGGACAGCCACCAACCCGCCCTCTGCCACTCGGGCTGGGCTGGGAAGGGTCAGCCTGGGGCTGCCGTGTGTACACAGAGTGCTGGGAGCCCTGTGGGATCAGGGAATTGTTTTGTGGGGAAAAGACCTCTCAGGACACCGAGTCTGACCGGGGTGTGGCTGTCCTCATCAAACCTGGGGGTCCTGCAAGTTCCTGTCCTGGTTAAAGCAGCTCAAACAGCCCCTCTGGAGAGGAGCCTCGGTCAGGCCCGGCCTAAAGCTGCTCGTGGGATATCCCGAGTTGGGATCCACAAGGATCATCCTGCACAGGACACCCCAACAATCCCAATTGTCAAACCCTCCTGGAGCTCTGGCAGCCTCAGGGCCGTGCCTGTTCCCTGGGGAGCCTCTGGGAGAAGAATCATTCCCTAAAATCCCTCCTAGGGATCCTGTCCCTGGTGCCTGCCCTCCCTCTGTACCCCGAGGCAGCAGCAGGAGGCAGGGAAGGGGCTGGGACTCCCTCACCTCCATTCCATGCTCACAGAGAGCTCCAAGCTCCCTCGGGAGAGCCAGGGCAAAGCCTTGGAGCCCAGCCCTGGGCTGTCCTGGCAGCCGGGCTGGCACAGGCCGGGTTCCCTTGGGAATCAGCTCGCCCGGGATGCCGCACATTCCTGAGCAGTGATCGCCCCGCTTGGCAGGAGCAGGGGCAGGGCAAGGTGCCGGGCGCCTTTTCCTTCCTGGCTTCCCTTATCTCTGGCATTTCACTTTCTCACCTCCAGTTCCCAAGGGAAGGTCTCCTCCAGCCCGTCCTGCTGCCCGGGGGAGCAGGCAGGGATAGAAATGGGGTGTGGAGCTCAGGGCGTCTTTCCAAGGTGAAGGATTCCGTGGAGGGCCCGAATTTCAGATCCCAAAGCTGGAGACCCCCTGTCCTCTGCCCTGTTTGGTGTCACCCAGCCCCCATAACCATCCCTCCCTTCAGGGCACAGCCTTTTCCATGTCTTTCCATGAAAAACCCGCAGTAATTCCCCTCCAGGCTCCTGGAGAAAGGGGTGGTGAGGGACACCAGTGGCTGTCACCAGGCAGGAGGACACCAGGCCTGCCCCACTGCTCCGTGTGTGCAGGGCCTGGCCAACAACAATCCCTCCCCATGGAATGCTGGATCTGCAGGAATCCCAAGCACCAGCGACCTTCCCTGGCTGGAGTCCCCAACCCTGGAGGATTTAACAGCCTTTGGATGTGGCACTTGGGGACATGGATCACTGGAGGCCTTGGCAGTGCTGGGGGAATGGTTGGACCTGATGGTCTCAGAGGGCTTTTCCAAACAAATCCACGATCTTACAGAGTCACCAGCTCAGGGTCTGCAGAGCTGAGGTGACCAAGGGCCACTCAAGGACTCAGGTGCCCCTGGCTGTCACTCCTGTCACTGGGATCCAGCCCACAGGGACACACAGGTGACAGGGGCACACTGACACAGGGCACTGGCAGAGATGGGGGGACGTGTCCCAACTGGCAGCAGGGGTGGAAGGAGGGAGTGGAGTGGGAATAGGGAATGGAGAATGTCCCAGCTCAGTCTCCTGGGGATTTCTGTGATTCCCAACGGGAGCTGGGGGATGCGGGGATGGGATAAGGGAAGCCACTCACCTCCAGGATGAGCGGTGGCATCCGCTGGTCCATCCTCATGGGGTGCAGCTGTGGGAGGCAGGGCTGGGTTAGTGGGGTGTCCCCACCTGGGGCACAGCCAGCCCAAAGACCCCCCCCCAAAATCCCCTGGCCAAGGAAGGCAGCATCCCCAGAGCTTCCCAGAGCCCCCCAGAGTCTCCAGGTGCCCCTCTGCCATCGGTGTCTCCTCCCATCCAACACCCCATGGCCTGGAAGCAGCTGGTGGCCTCCCACTATGTGTTTATGGTTGCCCACCATGGGTTGATGGGTGCCCACCATGGGTTGATGGTTGCCCACTATAGGTTGATGGTTGCCCACCAGGGGTTGATGGTTGCCCACCATAGGTTGATGGTTGCCCATGATGGGTTTATGGTTGCCCCCATGGGTTTATGGTTGCCCACCATGGGTTGATGGTTGCCCGTGATGGGTTGATGGTTGCCCACTATGGGTTGATGGTTGCCCATGATGGGTTGGTGGTTGCCCACTATGGGTTTATGGTTGCCCACTATGGGTTGATGGGTGCCCACCATGGGTTGATGGTTGCCCATGATGGGTTGATGGTTGCCCATGATGGGTAGATGGTTGCCCACCATGGCTGGAGCATCCCAGGCGGAGCAGGGAAGCCTCTTTGGCAAGAAAAGCCAGATGGGAAGTGCAGATCTCTCCCGAGGAGACAGGCACGGCACCCTAAATCCCCTTTGTCACCTCGGGCAGGTGACAGTGTGCTCACAGATGTCCTGCACCTCTCCCTTCTCCTGCCTCCCCCTCTCCCTCATTCCTACAGAAGGCTGAGGGCTCAGGTCCCTCAGACCCAGGTCCTGTCTCCAAGGTTCTTTCTCCAAACAGGCCACAGTCCTCCAGCACCAAGCAGAGGGGAAGAGGTGTGGGATTTCTCCAAATCCCAAACCACCATTTATCAGCCTCCCGCGGGCTCATCCTCATTCCAGATCCTTCTCCTGCTCACTTCCAGGAGGATTTCATATCCTGAAGCTGGAGATCCCATATCCTCTGCCTGTCCCCCTCCCATGGGACAGCAGTGACCTGGAATGACCAGCCCATCCCTCCCTCCCTCCCTGCCAGCCACAGGCAGGGAATGAACCATTTCCTGGCTCTTTTTGGGAAGGATTTGGTTTATCCCACACCCGGGTGCTCAGCTCATCAGGGAAACACCAACAAACCTCCTGGGAGTCCAGAGAGACTGGGATCATTCACAGAACCCCAAAATTGTTTGAGCTGGGAGGGACCCCAAAGCTCATCCCATTCCACCATCCCAATGTCCAGCCTGGCCTTGGGCTCTGCCAGGGATCCAGGAGCAGCCATAGCAAAGCTGGGAATTCCAGCCCAGCCCCTCCCCACCCTCACAGGGAACAATTCCTGCCCAGTATCCCACCCAAACCCACCCTCTTTGATTTGAAACCATCTTTATGTGGCCAGGAAGGGAAAGCCAACAAGGAACTCCTTGCCCACGGCCAAAGCGCTGAATTCCGGGGGATTTCCCCCCCAAAAGTCACAGTTCAACCCTGGAGAAGCATCTTCTCAACTTGCCAGAGGAAGAAAACCAAAATCAGAACAAGAAGGAGAAGGCACAAACCAGCACATTGTCCACCCCAGTGAGGCCACTGGACACCAGTTTGTGTCGCTGGACCAGCAGTGTTACACTCAGCACACCCAAACCTGGTGACCAAAATTCCCTGAAGGGTGGGATAACCAAAATTCCCTGGAGGATGGGATAACCAAAATTCCCTGGAGGATGGGATAACTGAAATTCCCTGGAGGGTGGGATAACCTCAGGAGCATCCCCTGGGAGAGCTGGAGGAGTGAAGCCCCCAGCCCCAGTAAAACCAGTGGCTCGATAAATAGAGAGCAATGCCATCCCACCTCTCCAGAGTGGATTTTCCAGTGGTTCAGGGTGTGGGGGACATGAGCCCATTCACTCCTGCCAGCTCCGTAAATCCCACAGGAGCCTGGGATTTATCCCTGGATCAGATGTCCCGGGCTGGGGGAGCTGCTAGCAGCACGGAGATCGATTCCAGCAGAGTCCAACACAAACATTTCTTGGCAGGCCCGAGATAAACCCGGATTAAGCACGAGCACGCAGAGCTGGGCCGGGGCTGTCCCCTGGTTAAACACCTCCTAATCTGCAAGTGATAAATGACAAACGGCCCGAGGAACATCAGGAGTTGTCACCGCCCTGCCAGGGGACAGGGAGGGAAATCAGGGTTTGCCAAACAGGCGACAGCTCTGAAGGTGGCACGAGGAGGGGCTGGGGGCTGCACCAGCCCTGCACCCACTCCTGCCTGGCCACAGCTCCCATTCCTTCCCCCAGACTGGAGATTCCTGCTCAGCTGGATCCCAGGCTGCCCAGGCCCAGTGTGGTGCTGTCACTGCTGCAAAGAGCTTTGGGGACAAGGGGGCAAGAAAAATGTCACCTGTGGGGTGACAGCTCACGGTCCAGGGCAGCCAGGAGTGTCCAGCCCCGGGGCCCAGCATCAGGAGGATGTGGAACTGCTGGAATAAATCCAGGGGAGGCTGATCCAAGGGCTCTGGATCAGGCTGGGAGAGCTGGGGATGCTCACCCGGAGAGGAGAAGCTCCAGGGAGAGCTCAGAGCCCCTGGCAGGGCCTGAAGGGCTCCAGGAGAGCTGGAGAGGGACTGGGGACAAGGGATGGAGGGACAGGACACAGGGAATGGCTTCCCACTGCCAGAGGGCAGCGATGGATGGGAGATTGGGCAGGGATTGTTCCCTGGGAGGGGCTGGGCTGGAATCCCCAGCTTTGCTGTGGCTGCCCCTGGATCCCTGGCAGTGCCCAAGGCCAGGCTGGAGCAGCCTGGAAGGTGTCAGGGCTGGAACTGGGTGATTTTAACGTCCCTCCCAACCCAAACCATCCTGAGGTGGGGGTTCAGGGAACGGGGGAACAGCAGGACACGGCTCCAGAGGGAAGGGGGGCCTGTCCTGGGATGAGGGACCCCGTGAGCACAGGTGTGGCACAACGGTCGTGCCACAACCCAGCCCGGGCTCTTTCTCCTCCGTGCACCTGCACGAAACTGCAGCTTCCAAGGGAATCAGCAAACAATGGGCAGGATAATCATCAATCAACCCCCCTGGCACGGCCCTGGCAGTGCCCCTTTGCAGGCTGGCTTTATAAATAGCCTGTATTTATATCCAGATTTGGTTCAATATCAGCATTTATTGTCTCCTGGTTAAATATTGACCTAGGTAAATATTTGCTCCTCTGATCGTTTGGGTTTGATACCGACCTGGATCGACGTTATTTTTTGTTTGTTCCTCAAGTCTCCTGGAACTCTCTGTAAAACGGGATTAGCAAAGAAAGCCCCGGGACTCTTCCTTTCAAGTGCCCAACGTTTGGCTGCTGTAAACAACAAAGCCATGTCCCAGATGGAATCTGAGCTCCCGTGGGAATGTGCTGGGCCCGGGAAGGCCCTGGATGGGCTCCCACAGGGGCTCAGAGCAACTCCAGGGTGAGGGGCTGCCCTCGACACACTCAGGGATTATTTGGGTTGGAAAACACCTCTAAAGTGGTCAAAGTTCAACCTTTCCATCTTCCAGCCCAAGCAGTTCTCCTTTTCCTGCAGCAATTCCCTGCCAGGCCATGGACGAAGCCTCTGAACTCCCCATTCTGTCCAAACCTGGGGATTCAGAACTACTCCAGGATGAGGAGCTGCCCTCGAAGCACTCATGGATAATTTGTGGTGGAAAACACCTATGAGGTGGTCAAATACAACTTTTACATCATCCAGCCCAACCATCTCGCTTTTCCTGCCTAAACTCCCTGCCAGACAAAGGACATGAACCCCCCGTTCTGCCCAAACCTGGGGATTCAGAGCAACTCCAGGATGAGGGGCTGCCCCCAAAACATTCATGGCATCCTAGGATTATCTGGGTTGGAAAACACCTCTAAAATGGTCAAATCCAACTTTTGCAGCCCAACCATTCCCCTTTTCCTGCATCAACTCCCTGCCAGGCCATGGATAAAGTATGTGAGCCCCCCATCCTGTCCAAAGCTGGGGTTCGGGGTGCTGGGGGGTGTCCCAAAGCCACCTTTACCTGCTGAAAAGAGGCTGTGAAATCCCCCCAAGCAGCACAGGGAGATGGGGACACCCCAAATCCCCTTGGGAGCAGAATCCAAGCCCTCATTGTCCCTGCACATGGAGGCTGCTGGGGGTCCTCAAACCCCTGGGTCACAGCTGTCCCCAAGGGGTGTTGGAGTGTTTAAAATTCCCGAGTTTTGGCCGGCTGGGAAGTGAGGATCCATGCTGAAATCCATGTGTGAGCTCGCCCTGGAGCCCATGGGGGAATCCAGCTCTCCAGCTCCTGGAGCAGGACATGGATCCTGCCTTCTCCAGCCCACAGATGGCCCAGGAGCTGAGTGAGGAGCGTTATCCCAACTCCCTGAGCTGATAACGACTTCCCAGGAACCAGGGGAGCTGGAAATCTCCATGCAGGCAGCCCCACTCCCAGACTTGCTGACGGTGTTTGCAATTCCTCCCCTCCGGCAGCTGATAAAGGCTCCCTCCAAGGCAATCCAGCTCAGGAATTTATCACCGGGATCATGCCCCGATCCCAAAGGCCAAGGGAGCCAGGGAAAACTCCCTCATCCAACTCCAAGGTCAAGGGGCTGGAAGAGGAGCCAGGCTGGGAACAGCCAGGCCCCGGCAGCAAGGAGAAGCCTTTCCAAAAATAAAGCCATAAATGGATTGAGAAATAACGAAACCTTGGAGACGCGGAGCGGGAAGGGAATGACACGGGAGCACCTCCCATGGGTGAGGGGGGTCCCACGTTTTGGCTTTGGGGTTGGCCCATGTTTTTGGGGTGGATCCCGCTTTTGTAGGACCACCAAGAGCTGCCTCAGCACCGGATGGAGCTGGAAGCAAGGTGGGAATCAGGGGTGGCCTCTCCTCTCTCCCATCGCTCCACCCCGGTGTGAGGACAACTCTCAAAGTGTGGGAAGGGAGGGCAGGAGGATTTAAGGGAGCTGGATCTCCACAGGTGTCAGGATATTCCCATTCCGTGATTTCTGAGCTGCTCCTGCTCAGCAAAGGCTGAGGTGAAGCCCCCCAAAGCCAATGGAGGTTTTCCATCAAAGCCAGGGGAAGGATTTCCATCAAAGCAATGGAGGTTTTCTATCAAAGCCAATGGAGGTTTTCCATCAAAACCAAGGGGAGGTTTTCCATCAAAGCCAAGGGAAGGATTTCCATCAAAGCCAAGGGAAGGATTTCCAACAAAGTCAAGGGAAGTTTTCCCATCAAAACCAAGGGGATATTTTCCATCAAAATCAAGGGGAGAAATTCTGTCAAAGTCCCTGGAGGCCGAGCTGGGCTGACTCCTGGTGTGAGCTGGTACAGCCCCTTGGATGGTTTTTTGGGGGAAAATTAGATGATTTAATGTAATTTCAACTCCTGGAAGATCGGGAGGCTCAGAGCTGCTCCAGCTCCAGACAAAAACACGGAACTCAAGGAACCCTTGGTTACGGGGGCACAAATCAGAGCTGGATTTGTAATCAGCCGGGAGCAGGGCCTCCCTGCAGCTCCACTGCTCCCTGTGCACTCAGCTCCATCCCAAGTCACCCTCTCCCTGTCTCCTGGATGTCACAGTCCCCAGGATGACCTGGACAAATTTATCCACCTCTTCCTGGCCACGGGACACTGGGATTGCCTTTGAGTTCCCAGCTCGCTCAGTTACACATCCCTGCCCCAAGCCCTGAAGGTGCTGTGGGAGGGTTTGGAGCTCCTGGGATCCTCCCCGGCCGGTGGGATTCACTCTGCCTCCCTCACGCTCCTCTCCACAGGCACGTTCCCAGGGGATGACAATGGAATGAGTCAGCGGCTGCTTGCCGGGGCTTGTGGAGCCCTCCTGGCATCCAGTTCCCACCAAACAGGCCACAAATCCTGTTCTTCCCGGGAAAACCACAGGGCAGACCCCGGGCAAGGTCAGGTTTCAGGTGCAGGCAGCGAATCCCCCCATCCCTGCGGCCCCAACTTCCTCCTGGAGTGGTTGGGAACACCAAACAAACCCCGAGGCGGGTGGGGACGTTGGGTTGGGCCAACTCTTCTCCCGAGCCTGAACATCCCCAGGCTGAGAAGATCCTGGCAAAAAAAGGGGGACATTGGAGCAGGTCCCCTCCAACCCAAACCATTCCGTGATTCCATGGAATGGAATCACGGAATGGTTTGGGTTGGAGGGGACCTGAGGCATCACCTCTGCCATGGGCAGGGGTCTCTGTGCTCCTGCTCTTGTCCTGGCAGCAGAAATCCCGAGTTCCCTCCCGATCCAGGGCCTTCCACCCAAAGCCTCCCTTCCCACATTTCCCTGTGTAGCAAGGAATCCCCGGGTGCTGTTAATTAAGGGAGGCTCATTATGGCCAATAACAGCTCCCAGGAGAAGGCTCCGAGCCCTGGAGAGGCTTTTTGGGAGCCTGGGCATTGCCAGCCCTGGGAAACACAAGGGCTGGGGCACTCCTGGGGTCCCTGAGGGGATGGCAAACCCCAAATTAATGGCTTTGAGTTCCTCCCACAGAACCACAAAACCCCCAAATATTGGAAGCTGCCCAGAACGAAATGTTGGGAAGTGTTTTGGATGAGCAGCTGGGGAGAGGCCCTGATTTTCCCAACAAACTTGGGGCTTTTCCGCAGTTCAGAGAGCACCAAACCTGCTGATTGTGAGGAACTTTAGTGTATCCAGCCATTCCTGGGTTTAGCTCTCTGGAACATCCCGGAGGAGCATCAAAATGATGGTTTTCATAGAGACAACATTAAAATATTTGGGGTAAATAAATACTCAACAACAACAAAAAAAAGGCACCCCAGGGTTGGATGGGCTGGAGAGCATCCACATCCTCTGGCCTCTCCAGGATGGGTTCAGATCCATGAGATAAATTCCCTCGGGAGTGAGGGATGTAATAAGGGATGGATAATATCCTGGGGGTTTGGGGATAAACCTGTATTTTCAGAGCAGCCACACTGGGATGGATTCATCACCATTCCATTCTCCTGCTTGCAACGAAAATCCTACAAAGAGCGAGGCCCTGAAATGCATTTTAATACTCACAAATCCTGCCCTGGGTGGGAACTCAAAGGTCCCTCCCCGCCACGCTGAAAAAACACCACAATTTTCCAAGAATCCTCGCATCGTTTCTGAACTCAATGAAAGATTCTTTGTTTGAGTTTCAAGTCGAGAGCTCGAACAGGGCTGGGGCTCTTTGATGTGGTAAACAGCCCACGGGGTTTGGGGTTTTTTGTTTTTTTTTTCCTTTTGGGCTTGTTTTTTTCTTTTCTTTTTTGGAGGGTTTTCATGCCAGCTCGAGCTCTGAGAACATCTGAATTGTAAACACGAGTTCTCCAATGCCCGGAGCCCCGGCGGGACCCGGTGACTCCGGGAATTCGCCAATGGAGCTCGGGCAAAGCAAACACTGTAATCAAACTCACAAGACGCTCGTAAGTGCGATTATTTGCAGTGGATGGGTTGGATAAAAGAACTCACTGGAGCAGGGAAGGAGAACAAAACAGCGCCGGGAGGTGACCGAACAGGTTTGAAGAGAGGGGGGAAAGCTCCCGGCGCTGCTGCACGGGCCAGAAATGCATTCCCAAAGGCCGGGCAGCGAGTTCAGGTGACGGGCTTGGCTTCCCACGCAGCCTCGGGAGGAGCGCTGGAGGGAAATCCGCCGTCCCCTCCTCCTCCAGGCTTCCCAAATGGGGAAAAAAAACCCCAAAATTCCAAATGGAACCCAGCAGGCGCTTTTCCAGCTAAGCCAAGCAGAGGCACACCTGGAGTCCGTGTCCCCTTCCCTCGCTCCGCTCCTTGCCCGAGCCAAACTTCCCCGGGCAGAACAATCAGCCTTTGTCCCACCGGCACAAAGCCGAGCTCAAAGTTCGGCCCAGCCGTTCCACGGGGCTGATCCATCCTGCTCCCCCTTCCACCCGGGAAACTCGGGGGGGAATTTGGGACCTCCAGGGAAAATGAAATAACGAATACTGAGGGTGAACAACCCGAATTTCTCAGATTTTGGTTTTATCCAAAGCTCCCTGCTGGCTCTGGAGCTGCTCTGCTGTGGGACCAACCCCACACGGGTGGGATGGGGACTCTCCTGAGGGTCTTCCTGCAAAATGAGAGGGACAAATGGATCCTTCCTGGGAATCTGACTTGCAAATCCACCTCGGGATCAGCTGATCCCGAAGCCAAAAAGAGGGAATGGTCCCTCCCTCTGGAGGTCCCTCACTTAAGGCTCAGCCCCAGCAGCTCCCAAACCCATCCTCGAGCCAGAGGGATCATTCCTGTCCCTCCTTGTCCAGATTTACCTTCCCAGAGGGATCATTCCCATCCCTCCTTGTCCCGATTTACCTTCCCATCTCTCCCAGCCCAGTCCTGCACAGCCTGGAGCCTGCCCGGGCTGCCAGCACCCTTTGGGAATGGATTTTGCACACTTCCATGGAATTTCTGAGCCCTCCTCCAGCGCCAGGAGGATCCTCAAGGGCAGAGGATTCTCCCCAAGCATCTCGTTGCAGGTCCAGAGCAAAATTCCAAAGGCGCCATCTCCCCTTTCCCTGCAGAAAAGCCGAATTTATTCCCTGCCTGCAGCTCCTGAGAGCCCAAGGAAAGGAATCGTCCCCTGAGAGCTGCGCTGGGAACTCCAACACCTCTCCTAAAAAAAGGCAGGAGCTTTATTTATGGAAGGCAGGACCCTCCTGGCCCCGGCACGGGCAGGAAGGGGTTAAACCGAGGGACAGGCTGGGGGTTTGTCCCTCTGTCTCTTCCCAGCAGCTTCTGCCCTCTCCCAACCACCTCCAACACCAGAATTCCTGTCTGGAGCCACGGATCCATCCCCAGGCCCCTCACTCATCCACGGAACCCAACAGCCACTCATCGGGATCAGCTCCTCCTCTCCTGAAATGTTCCCTGAACGTGCCTTGCTTTATTTATTATTACTATTACTATTATTATTATTACTATTATTATTATTTTTATTACTACTATTCCCTCCAGCCTCTGGAGATTTAAAGAGGAAAATGCTTTTTCTGGCTGGTTAGACTCAAACCAGGAAGGAAAAGCCCTTTCCTCTCACAAGCCCTTTTCCCTCCTCTTTTCTCTGGTTTTTTGTTTGATTTCTGTTGTTGTTGTTGTTGTTTTGGGGTTCTTTTCCCGTTGGAAAAGCCAAGCAAAGGGAAAAAACCCGATTGGAAATTCCACAGAGGATCTGTTTCCACCTGAGCCAGACACGACAAAACTTCCGACAGCAAAGAGCTCCCGCCTGAAAAGGAATTTTAGGGGGATATATGGCAACAGAGCCTTGAAAGAACAGGGATAATTTGTCCCTGCTTTTTTTCCCCGAGTCCCGGCAGCCGGAGCCTGAGAGGTCACAGCCTTTGGAATTGTCAAACTGATAAAAACCCTCTGGAGCAAAGGCTCCCCAGCCCTGCAGCCTTCCAGCCTTTCCACCCTCCGGCCACAGCTCCCACAGCCTCTGGATCTGCCGGGAGAAAGGGCCAGGGAACGGGAAACTCCTCCCTGGGAATGTGGGGTTCAGGGGATGGGAAACTCCATCTCTGGGAATGTGGGGTTCAGGGGATGGGAAATTCCTCCCTGGGGAATGTGGGGTTCAGGGAACGGGAAACTCCTCCCCTGGGGATGTGGGGTCCACCCTGGGGCTCTCAGGATGTCCCACCCATGGTGCTGCTCCCTGGGTGGGTTTGGGGTTCTGTGGGACCTGCTCAGCCCCACAGCTGCTGTCCCAGGAACCCAGTGTCCATAGAAGGACAGGGGAGGGTCGGTGGCAAAGGGGTGACACCTCCAAGGCCACCCCTCAGCTGCCACCACCCCAGAGCAACGTGGGAGGAGAAACCCCTTTTCCCCTGGGAGGGCTGCAAGGATGGGGTGGGGGTGAAGGTGTCTCCAACCATGGGCTGGGGACAGGAGGTGGCTCAGGGCTGGTCACGGCCACACTGCTCCACAGGCCATGGTCACACAGCCCCACAGATCACACTGCCCCACAGGCCACACTGCCCCACAGGCCATGGCCACACTGCCCCACAGGCCATGGTCCCCCTGCCCCACAGATCACACTGCCCCACAGGCCACACTGCCCCACAGGCCATGGTCACCCTGCCCCACAGATCACACTGCCCCACAGGCCACACTGCTCCACAGGCCATGGCCACACTGCCCCACACGTCACACTGCCTACAGGTCACAGCCACACTGCCCCACAGGCCACACTGCCCCACAGGCCACACTGCCTCAAGGCCATGGTCACAATGCCCCACAGGTCACACTGCCCCACTGGCCATGGCTCTGATGTCCCACAGGCCATGGTCACACTGCCTCTCAGGCCATGGTCACACAGCCCCACAGGTCACACTGCCCCAAGGCCATGGTCACACTGTCCCACTAGCCACACTGCCCCACTGGCCGTGGCTCTGATGTCCCACAGGTCATGGCTCTGATGTCCCACAGGCCATGGCCACACTGCCCCTCAGGCCATGGCCACACTGCCCCAAGGCCATGATCACACTGCCCCACTGGCCATGGCCACACTGCCCCACAGGTCATGGTCACACTGCCCCACTGGCCATGGCCACACTGCCCCACAGGTCATGGTCACACTGCCCCACTGGCCATGGCCACACTGCCCCACAGGTCACAGCTACCTTGCCCCACTGGCCATGGCCACATTGCCTCACTGGCCACGGCGCCTCTGCCTCATCCCACCTGGATGGAAAAAGGGAAAAAAGCCAAGCTCAGCCTCCCCAGCCCGTTCTGGGGCGTTTTGGAGGGAGCTGATGGCTTTCCCCCCCAGGACAGGCCCTGGAGATAATCCCCAGCTTTCCAAGAGCCACCACCCAGCTCTGATCCCCAAACCTAGCACGGAGGGACAGGAACACCACAGGGGAAGGAAGAATGGCTCCCCTGTTTGACCCCTTAGCCACGAGCACTGCTGAGAGCCACCGTGGCTCCCAGACCGCCAGGAAATCCAAGGATGCAGGCCCGGCCTTCACCTCCCCGTGAGGAACAGACCCCAAAATGGCCCTTGGCACATCGGTGACGTGGGGACAAGAGAAGGGGCAGTGCACACACAGCCCTCAAGCCCTGGCTGGTGCCAGCCATGCTGGGAATGCCCTCCTGGGGGTGTCCAAGCCGGGATGGGGTCCCTGGGTGTCCCCCAGAGCCGGGGCCTGGAGCGTTCCCGCCCGGATCAAAATGGCGCTGGGGCTGTGGGGATGGGGTTAATCATTACCCGGGCACCCCGCGCCCCACGGAGCCACCAAAGGGGCAAACCACGGCTCCAGGGTGGGGCCGGGCCTGCCTCACCCTCCTTCCCACCGGGGAGAGCGGCCCGAGGCCCCATGGTGGGACACGGAGCCGTGGTGGGACACGGAGCTGTGGCGGGACACGGAGCCTCGTCCCCCCGGCTGGGGTGGGCCAGGAGAGGGGTGACATCCCGAAGTCACTTCTCCAGCTTTTTAATCCTGGGGGAAATGCTGCCAGGGAATCTCAAGGAGCGTTCCCCGCCCCACCGCAGCGGCGGAAAAATACGTGGAATAAAAATAAAATGGGAAACAAGGCCTCGTTTCCCGTCCGGCACACGCAGGCACAGCGACCCCAATCCCAAATCGTTCCCAGTGGGAGAGCCCCTGGACACCCCTCACCTGCCAGCCCCAGGGGCCAGGGATTGAACCCTGGAGTGGGAGCAAAGCCCACAAGGAGCACGGGGAGTTTTGAAGGTGGACGGGAGGCAAAAAAAACCCCCAATCCCAAAACTCCTGAACGAAACCCAACACGCCCAGGAGAAAACCCAGCGCGGGGGGGAAGCGGGAGCCGACAAAGCCACGGAGGTGTCGCAGCAACAAAAGCAGAATTCTGCCCAAATCCAGGTGGGGTTTTTTTGGGAGGCTCCCCACACCTTCCCAAGGCTTACCTGCGCCAGGTCGGGAGGGTTCTCCAGGGACCGGGAGGGGCCTTTGATGTCCTCGAAGACCGGGGTGTCCTCGTGGGGGTCCCCGGACATGGTGACGGGTTTGAGCGGTGCCAACACCGCCGCGTCCACCAGCCCCCCGCTGCTCATCCCCCTGCTCGGGGACGGGCCCGACCCGGAAAACGGGAAAAAAAGGGGAAAAAAAAAAAAAAATGGAGGGGAAAACAGAGGGGGGAAAAGGGGAAGAAAAACAAGCCTGAGGCGAGCCGGAGCGAGCTGCGCGGGTGGGAGCAGTGCCGGGTCGGGAAGGCGTTACCTGGCCCAGGTGAGGCTTTACCTGGCCGAGGTGAGGCTTTACCTGGCCGCGGGAGGAGGAAGCGCCAGGCTGGAAGCGGCGCAGGGTGCGGAGCCAATCAGGCTCCCGGCGGTGGCCCCGCCGCGGCTCCACCGGGACACCCGCGCATAAAAGGGCGAGAGGGTGGCCCGGAGCTCCGGCAGGGAGCTGGGGAAGCTGCAGCTCCCCGGGATTTGATCCCAGTCCTGAGAGGGTGGCCCGGAGTTCCGGCAGGGAACTGGGGGAGCTGCAGCTCCCCAGGGTCTGATCCCAATCCCAAATCTGAGAGGGCGGCCCGGAGTTCCAGCAGGGAGCTGGGGAAGCTGCAGCTCCCCGGGATTTGACCCCAATCCCAATCCCAATCCCAAATCTGAGAGGGTGGCCCAGAGTTCCAGCAGGGAACTGGGGGAGCTGCAGCTCCCCGGGGTCTGATCCCAATCCCAAATCTGAGAGGGTGGCCCGGAGCTCCAGCAGCGAGCTGGGGAAGCTGCAACTCCCTGGGATTTGATCCCAATCCCAATCCCAAATCTGAGAGGGTGCCCTGGAGTTCCAGCAGGGAGCTGAGGAAGCTGCAGCTCCCCAGGGTCTGATCCCAATCCCAAATCCAAGAGGGTGGCCCGGAGTTCCGGCAGGGAGCTGGGGAAGCTGCAACTCCCCAGGATTTGATCCCAAACCTAAACTGGGAGCTTTGTCACCAGGTGTGCTCTAGCAGGGAGCTTGGGAAGATCCCACACCCCAGGATTTGATCCCAATCTCAAATCCGAGTCGGCGGCCGGGAGCTTTGTCCCCAGCTCTGATCCCACAACGTTCTCCAGCACCCCAGGATTTGATCCCAAATCCCAAACCCAGGCTCCATCACCAGCTGTGATCCCACAAAAGGCTCAGGAAGCTCCAGCACCCCAGGATTTAACCCCAATCCCAACCCTGAGCTCCATCACCAGCTGTGATCCCACAAAAGGCTCAGGAAGATCCCACACCCCAGGATTTAACCCCAATCCCAAACCCTGAGCCCTTCCAGGAGCCTCATCAGCCACAGCACCCAGGAACCACCAGGATGGAGGGGTCAGTCCCACCCTGAGGCCTGGAACACTCCCAGCTGGGCCACTGTCCCCAAACTGAGTCCCCTGCACTGAAGCAAGGGGGATATTCCAGTTTTTTTACAGGCATGGGTCCTTCTCAATGAGAAAATGACACTTTTTCCATGAATGGGCCATATTTTGCACCAAAACTAATTTTGAGGGGAAGTTCCTGCTTGCTCACGCTTTTCATTCCCAGGGAGAAAAAGCAAAGGATCAAAAATAAGAGGGGAGGATCAAAAATAAAAGGGGAGGATTAAAAATAAAAGGGAAGGATCAAAAATAAAAGGGACAAGGAAGAAAAAGAAAAGCAACAGTTGGAAAACCACAGACAGGTAGGAGGGCACAGGGCTCCTATGGAGACACCAGGCAACTGTGTTTGGGTTTCACTTTTGGGAAGGAAGGAGCATAAAAATTCCAAGATACAAGGGAATAAAATCCCCTTTCTGGCAAAGAAGTAAAAAAAAAAAAACAAAAACAAAAAACTGTTTTTCTGCAGATAATGCCGGCCTGAGTGTCCCCAGCCCCTTCCCAAGGAAAAGGATCCAGTGTTCCTGGATCCTGCCCCTCTCTGTGTTCACCCATCCCAGATCCCACACGGGCAGGGCTGCTGCTGTCACCACCTTGGGGACATCCCAGCACTTCTAGGGGATCACAGGAACAGGGGAAAGAGGTGGGGGGACCAAGGCTGCTCTACCCCCCTGGCAAAGGGAAAGCAGCTGAGTCCTGCCAGGAATGGGATTCCTGCCAGGAATGGGATTCCTGCCACTCCTTCACAGCAGCCACGAGAGACCTGTGCCCGTCACACCAGGAGCGACAGCAGAGGCTTGGTGACACAGCTGCCACCCCACAGCAGGGACCAGCAGCTGGGGGGGCTGAGCATCCCAGAGAGCTGGTTGAGCCCCTGGGAGAGCAAACATGGGAACAGCTCAGGCTTTGTGGGTTTTGTTTTCCAGGGAAGATGCCCAGGCCTCCCGGGTGATGCAGGGACAGGGGATGTGTCACCGACCCTGCAGGGCCACACAGGGAAAGAAGGAAGTTTTCAGTGAGGGTGGGGAGGGTGCCCAGCTTTGCTGTGGCTGCCCCTGGATCCCTGGCAGTGCCCAAGGCCAGGCTGGAGCACTGGGACAGTGGGAGGTGTCCCTGCCATGGCAAGGGTGGCACTGGGTGGGATTTAAGATCCTTCCAACCCAAACCATTCCATGAATCCACGATAAATTATAAACCCCAAAGGAGTTCCCTTTCTCTCCAGCAGGGCTGGGTGAGTCCCGCTCCTGGAGCAGGGCTCACACCAGGCTGCTCCTGCCCGGCGGGGACCAGTCCAGGATTTCCCAAGGCGGAGCTGCCTCTCCAGGCAGTGCCCTTATCTGCCCCGGGAGAACGGCCTTGATCCCATCTCCGCCAGCGGCCCTTTGCCCCGCCGGTCCCGTTGTGTCCCCACGTGCCACCCGCGATGGCACTGAGATAAGGGCGGCTCCCCGTGCCCCGGCCACCAACGCGCTCCCCCGCCTTCCCCGAGCCCTCCCTCGCGTTTCCCTCCCTCGCTCCGGGCAGAATTCCCGTCTGAAAAGGCGACACCGAGAGGCTGCAGGGGGTTTGGGAAGGGAGGGATGGAGGGGCTGCGGGGAGCTGAAAGGGGGGCCCAACCCAGGGGCTGCTGGGGAGAGCTGGGGAGGCAGCCCCTGATCCCTGATCCCTGATCCCTGATCCCTGATCCCTGATCCCTGATCCCAGCACTCTGGGAACGGTGAGGAAGGACAGCCAGTCCTCCTCTCACGATGGAGCAGGAGGTGAAGCCCTGAGTTACAAAGACTTGAGCTAAAAGGCAAGAAAGGCGCCAAATTTTGAGGAAATCTGGATCAGGAGTGGAAGCAAAGCCCAGCTCCTGTTCCCCAAATGATGCCAGGCACAGCCAAAAGCACCCCCAGCCACCCTCACACCTCAGCCCTGGGCTGGCTCCCCAGGGACCCCCAAAAGCCACCGCTCAGGGTCCCACACAGGAGGCTGGGACTGGGGAAGGGGCCAGACCCTGCTTGGGGGTCCCTGGCCCTGCTCTCCTCCTCAGCTGCCCCCCAAACCCAGCCCAGAGCGACGCTGGAGCACCCACCTCTGTCCGGGCCGTGCTGGACATCCCCAGCCCGCTCTGGCTCTGCGAGGCCACCCCGGTTTGGCCCGGGAGCTCCTGGTGGGGCCGGGTGCTGCTCGGATCCTCCGGACAGGGGGACACCCCGCTCGTCTGTCCCCAAGCCCGGCACACAAAGGTCTGCAAAGCCTCGGGAGCAGCCCCGCGCCTCCCCCGCTCCCCCCACCGAAACCCAAAACCACCTATTTTTGTCTTTTCCTTTCTCCTCCTCGGGAGGTTTCCAGCCGTCAAACGCTTCCCGGGAGCCCTTCAAAGGGAAAGCGGCCGCCCCATCCCCTGCACTTGCTAAACCAGTCTGAGCAGTGCCGGCCGGGCGGGCGGGAGAGGCCCCGGCACCCCCGGCAGGGACAAGGAACTGTCCCCGCAGGGACTCCAGGGCCAGTGGCCACCCCGGGGACACGGGGGTGTCACCAACCAGTAGGAACCCCCCCCCTGCAGGCTCAGAACCCCTCCCGGTCACTGCTCAATTTTGGGGTTGCTAAATTCTTCTCCCAGCCATGGAAAAGTGTGGGCAGGTAATGGGGAAAGAGCCCCGAGGAGCTGGGGAGACCCCCAGTATCCCCAGTCGGGCGGTGGGGGAGCACTGGGAAGTGTCACAGTCCCCGTCGGGGACATCGGGCAGCCCCTCCAGGAATGCCTGGAGAGGATGAGGAGGGAGTGGGGAAGCAGAAGGGCCTGAGCTGGGGTGAGTTTCCAGGATAACCGGGAGGGTGGGAGGGAGGGAATGAGCCCAGCCTTTTTTCCACCCGAAACCCAGCCCTGGGGCTTTGCCAAGCCTGGAAAACAATCGGGAGGGTTTTCTGTACTCCCAGCTGGGATCCCACTGCTCAGGGAGCACCCACCGAGGGAAGAGCCAGGCCAGACACAACCCCAGGCACCTGAGAGTCCCCAGGGGTGTGGAGCTCCATGTCCCCACTGTGCCATGGGGTCTGGCCAGCAGCACAACCCCAGCCAAGGATTCCCAGGGATGTGGAGCTGGGTGTCCTGATGCCAGAATGATTTTTGTCTTTTCTTTTATATCCCATTTACACAGTTCTCTGTATCCACAAGTATCAGCAGCATGCACACTGCAACCTTTTACTCAGTTCAGTGCTCAGTGTTTTGTAAGTGTTCTGCAGGCCTGAGACTGAACAGCCCAGAGCTGCAGAGCCAGGGACACCAAACATTCCTAAATCTCAGGAACCCAAGGTCTCCTGACAGGAGGATTCTGGAAACTCGGGGTGAGCCCAGCCCAGCCCCAGCATTGGGCTCCCTTGTTGGATCTGTGCTGTGTAAAGTCTAGAACTGGTGTGTGTGACTGATGGGGGTGCATTTGCCACGCTGTCACCTGGGTGAAGTGGATGCATCAAACAGGATCCTGATTCAAATACTGAGGGAAAGACCCCCAGCCCTCTCACCGTGTCTGGCTTCATTTTCCTAACACCAGGAAAAGGCATCAGTCCCCACTGTGTCACAGCAGCACAACCCCAGCCAAGGATTCCCAGGGGATGTGGAGCTGGGTGTCCCCCTCGTGCCAGGGGTTTGGCAGCTCTGCAGCCACTGAGGGGCTTTGCTGAAGCTCAGGGACCACCTGTCCCCAAAATGGGGGTGGCACAGCCCTCCCTGGGGTTCACCTTACCCTTGGCACAAGCTGCAGGACTGTCCCAGGTCCAAGGAGACAGCCAGGGAAGGGCTGAGGCAGCTCCAGCACAGCACAGGGAGCAGCTGGAGGCCCCAGGCCGAGCTTAAACGGGCCCAGGGATGTGGGTGGGGGGTCTCAAGTGGGGCTGCTCAGGGCAATTAAAAACACTCAGGGCTTCACCCAGGAGAGGGGGCTGGGAGGAAGCACAGCGTGGTGCCCTGAGATGGCAATTCCAGCCCTCGGGATGATGATGATGATTCCAGCCCCTGTGATGGCAATTCCAGCCCCTCGGATGATGATTCCAGCCCCTGGGAAGACGATTCCAGTCCCCGGGATGGCGATTCCAGCCCCTAGGATGATGATTCCAGCCCCTGGGATGATGATTCCAGCCCCTGGGATGGTGATTCCAGTCCCCGGGATGATGATTCCAGTCCCCGGGATGATGATTCCAGCCCCTCGGATGATGATTCCAGCCCCTGGGAAGACAATTCCAGTCCCCAGGATAGCAATTCCAGCCCCTAGGATGATGATTCCAGCCCCTGGGATGGTGATTCCAGTCCCCGGGATGGCGATTCCAGCCCCTGGGATGGCGATTCCAGCCCCTGGGATGATGATTCCAGCCCCCGGGATGGCGATTCCAGCCCTGGGATTATTCCAGCCCCCAGGATGGCGATTCCAGTCCCCGGGATGGCGATTCCAGCCCCTGGGATGGCGATTCCAGCCCCTGGGATGATGATTCCAGCCCCCGGGATGGCGATTCC
>JAHLSL010000175.1:6408072-6421438 GCA_025920805.1 Petroica traversi | reverse complement strand
CTTTCTCTTTTCCATTTCTTTCCCCTTCTCTTTTCCACCTCTTTCCCTTTCTCTTTCTTGTTCTTTCCCTTTCTCTTTTCCTTTCCCTTTTCCTTCTCTTTCCTTCTTTTCCCAAGGGTTCGTTGCTCCATCCTCTGGATAAACCATCCCCCTTGGGAGACAGCAATGAACGAAGGGGAGGAGGCAGTTTCCAGCAAATGGCCAAAATTCCCCGGACCTGATCCCTAAATTTGCAATTATCAGCTCATTATTTAAGCAGTGCCTTCTTGGATTCACTCAGACATTCCCAAACCTTTCCAAAAAGCTCCTCCGAGCTCAGCAGGTCTGAGTCACTCAGAATAATTCCTTCTGCATTCCTCAGAAGAGATTTAAACAAATTGCACTGTAACCTCTGCGTTTTAATAATTGCAAAAGCTGCAGGGGAAGAAGTAAAACCAGAATTGAAACCACTTCCCACTTATTATGAGTTTACCAACATCATCCATAATGTTTAAAAGCCCAGCAACAACGAACCCACACAAACACTCTCCCCCCTAAAGAACAACTCCCATCCCTTACCAATCCTTTTCCCCCTCAGATTTAGCAGGGTAATGACACAAGATGGAATTAGCAGAACTCCAATAATAACAACATTATTTCTGTGTTCTTCTTGTGGCTCGGGGCTCTGAAATTATTTTGGTGTTGTGGAGATGGAGCTTGGCTTTTGAACATCCCCAGCACCAGGTCATGAGCAGAGTGAGGGGCTGAGCTCCTTATTTGTGGTTCTGGAGGGAATTTTGGGTCACTGAATTTTGTAGCACCCCTGAGCAGAGCTGGCAGCTCCATTCCACTCAGGAAAAGTGGAATTCCAGGCTGAATTCTGGCAGCTGAGGGCAAAGCAGGAGTGATTCCACTGCAATCCTGTTTTACAGCAGGAGCTGCTGTTGGCCTCAGCCAGAGAATTCCCACTTACAGAATTCCCTCATTGTTAATTCTGGGCTCTGGGGGAACTGTCCAACCCTTCCTTGCTGCCTCATAAAATTCCTCAAGTGCAGAACTAAAGAAACCATTGGTGTCCTTTCCTGGACCTTCCAGGGACACCTCCCACTGTCCCAGGCTGCTCCAGCCTGGCTTTGGGCACTGCCAGGGATCCAGGGGCAGCCCCAGCAAATCTGGGAATTCCAGCCCAGCCCCTCCCAGGGAACAATCCCTGCCCAATCTCCCGTCCATCGCTGCCCTCTGGCAGTGGGAAGCCATTCCCTGTGTCCTGTCCCTCCATCCCTTGTCCCCAGTCCCTCTCCAGCTCTCCTGGAGCCCCTTTGGGCACTGGAAGCTGATTCTGCTCCCTCACTCTGCTCCCAGATGGATTCACCCAAGTTCTGCATTCTCCTGGAACTCTGGGGCCTGGAGCAGCCTGGGATGGTGGAATTGGCCCTGCCCAGGGCAGGGAGGGGACAGGATGGGATTTGAGGTCCTTCCAACCCAAACCTTTCTGGAACTGTTTCTGTCATCTTTTACCCACAGGGCTGAACTCTGACAGTTCAGTGGGAATCACCATCCAGCAGAGATTCCTTCAGCTCTGCCATTTCCATGGCTCTGGAAGGAGGGAAGCACTGAGGTGGGATTTACAGACTGCCCAGAACCCCAGAGTTCACTTACCTGCAATGAGCTCCAGAGATTCCAAATCCAGCAGTTCTTGTGGAGATTCCCTTGTGTAACACCCACACACTGTGAGCAATTATTTATATAACTTATATAATTTATATTGTTTATATTTGTAATTATGTTTCTATTGTTTCTATTTATATTTGTATTTATATTTGTTTTTATTTTTATTTTTATATTTTATATTTTATATTTATATTTGCAGTCCCTTAGCTGTGTTGGCCAGGAAAAGCAAAACCCCAAATGTTTCATAGGATGATGGAAATCATCCCTGGATGAGACACAAATGAGGAAATGAGGGATGTCAGAAATACAACTGCAGGTTTGGCTGTCCAAGGGAACTGCTGGGAGTGTGAAGGGAAGCAGATTCCCAGGTTTTTAAACATTTATAATAGAAAAACCTTCCTCTCCTACAAGTGCCAGCTCCCATGGCCATATTAAATAACTTAATTTTTAAACAAGTGAGTTTGGAGCTTATTGATTTGCTCTCTTTTGCCTGTTTGCATTCTGTTTGCCCACAATGGCCAGACAGTCATGACAAAATCAAAATGTGTGTGGCTGTGAGGAAAGAGAAAAGCAGGAATCTGATGTGTTTCCCTATTTTCCCATAAGGCAAGGACTCCTGTTAAATCCAGCCCTAAGATTAATAAATAAACACTCATTAGGATCAAAAGAAAGAAGGAATTTTCCTAAAACATGGAAATAACCCCTGAATTATTATTATTATCCTGCACTTCCATAAGGGATCCATCTCTGTTTGGACACCAATGTGAGTTTAAAGCTCCTTCCTGGTTAAAATGAACCCCAACCCTCACCTGCTCTTTGATGTAATGCCCAAACCCCGAATGAGAGAACAAAACCCATGGAAAAATAAGAAAGGAGGAACCTTTAAGAGCTGCTGGATGCACAGATTCCCTCTCTCTGCATTCTGGAGCAGCCCAAGCTCAGGGATCAATCAGGGAATAAAGAGGATTTTCCCCTTCATCTCTGCTTCCCCATTTTCCTGTGCTCAGGGACATTTAACAGCCCGAATTGAAAGAGCTCTGAGCTGCAGGCAGCAGGGGAAATGGATGTTTCCCCCTCAAGGGAAGGCTCTGGGAGCTGTTTCTGCCTCTTTCTACCTGCCATTTTTCTTCATTTAGGGGCTGAATAAGGCATGAAATCTGGCAGGCTTTGGGGTAAAAAACGAGCTAAAAAATGAGCTGTTCACAGCCAAGAGAGCCTCGGTGGATAAAAACAAAAAAAAACCCCACCCCAAACTGTTGGAAGGGAGATGCAGTTAATAGGGGCAAAAATAAATAGAAACAGACTCTACATGTAAATGAACATTACATCAGCACTGGCATTTCAGCTCTTTTTGGAGCACAGGAATAGAAGCAGATTTGAGTCAAAGAAAATCACTGTTCCCACAGCCTGAGCTGCTCTGGGGGCACAGCCCTGAACCTCCTGCTCCCCAAAACAATCCAGGATTCAGGAAAGGAGCAAGAGGCACCAGGCAGAGTGGGGGAAAATCCCAAATTTCTGGCCAGAAGAGGTTGGGGGGACACAATTCCATCCCTTGACCCTGTGGAGATGAGATCTGGTTGTGTTTGCAGCTCCAGGGGAGTTCACTCCTCCTCGGGCAGATTGGAGGTGAAAGGAAATTACTCAATTCCAGCCCAGGAGAAGGCTGGGCTCTTAATTAAGTGAGAGAGGTGACACAAAGAGGGAAATAGAAACTCCAGTGCAATTCTAGCAGCAGATTCCTCTCCCAGCTGTCACCTCAAACCCTCGAGATCTGAATTCCAGGCACAATTTCCAGCCTGGAAATAAACTCGGAGTGAGACCTCCATAAGCTGGAGCACCTCCTCAACCCCTGCCCCCAAATATTGCCAACCCCACCCCATCTCAGGGGGCAGAACCTTCCTGGGCACAGAAAGAGTTCCCAGTTCCATGGGATCCATTCCCATTATGGATTTTTCTGGCCCTCAAGCTGTGCCAGGGGAGGCTCAGGTTGGATATTGAGAATAATTCCTTTATGGAAGGGGTTGTCAAGCATTGGAATTGGCTCCTGACGTGCTCAGGTCCTGGAAAAGTCGAGGGAAAACAGAAAATTCTGCAGCCTTTAACACAGTGCCCTCATTCTCCAGGTATTTTGAGTGATTCCAGGGGCAGAGGAAAGTTTGGGCAGCAAAAAAAAAAACAAAAAAAAAACAACCAAACCAAAAGAACCAAACCCTGAAGTTGAATCAGATCTCAAGTCTGGACTTTAAAAGGATCTCATTAAAAGAACCCAAAAAAATCCAGAAAAGAATAAAAGAATCCCTAATTCTCCTCCTGACCTCCCTCTGAGGCAGAGCCGACTCAGCCCCAGCAGGGACGGATCCTCCTGGGCCTGGCTCAGGTTTGGGCTGGGACTTCCTTAAACCTCCCAAGCCAAGCCCAGCCCTTCCCGCTGCTTTCCTGGGAAATCCAGGCAGCTGCAGCTCCCTCTCTTTAAAAAATCAGGGCGTGCCAGGGCTGCTCTCCCCACCCTGAATTCTCTCCACATTGAATCCTCTCCTTTCAGAGCCATTAGGGGATGTTTGTACCTCTGTTTTTCCCCATCAAACAAAGAAGATTGGAGATGATTCCCCCTTTTTCTCACCCACCTCCGACACTCAATTTAGTCCAAGTTTGTGGCTCAGATTTAAAACCAAATCCTTCCCCGTGGGCAGGAGGAGATGGATCCCAGCCTCCCATGTGCCAGCGCAGGAGTGACAGAGGGAAGGATGTTAATTTGGGAAGGGTGGCACACTGACATTTCATCCTGTCTGATATGGCACTGAGATTTCTTTTTTTTTTTTAATTTTTTTTTTAACGGGAAGAGCTTCAATATTTCACAAAATGTGTGTTCCCTGTGATTATTTGTAAGGGTTGGCAGTTCCCTGACAGAAACACTGGCAGGTCCCTGCCTGGAGGGATCTATAATTGGAGCAGAGCAAGGGAAGGTGATGGGAAGAGAGGATGGGAGGACAGGGATGCAGCAGAGAGATCAGGAGGAGAACTAGGGATTCTTTTGTTCCTTTCTGGATTTTTAATGTGATCCATTTTAAATCCAGGCTTAAAATCTGATTCAACTTCAGGGCTTTTTTTGCTGCCCCAAACTTTCCTCTGGTCCCGACTGGAGGAGAAAACCAAAATCTTGCAGTTCCTCATGGAATAAATGAAAGGATGATGTGTGAGCAGCCCGACTTTCCCAGCTGGAAGCATTTCCCTCCAGGTTTATCCCAAAGAAGGGGAAGCACAGGGTGACATTCCCAGTGTGTGACATGCCCAGGGCACAGGGAGGCCTTGGATGTCCCCAGGTTTGGTTGTGGAAGTTTGAGTGAATTCCTGGGAGGTGATTTGGGTGGCTGAAGGGTTTCTGACAGAATTAACCAGGAATCAACCCCCGTGTGGATCCCAGCTCCCTCCCAGGATGCTCCTGCAGTGCATTCTCCAAGGAGTTCATGGAATTTCTGCTTTTTTCCTGCATGGATGAGGGGACACAAAACCTTTTCCTGGCCCTGCAGGAACCCCAGCCCTAAAAATCCCTGAGCAGCACCTCGGAGCTGCCACAGAAGGTGCCTTTTTCCTCAGCCCCTGGCTGCCAGATCGGGGAATATTTTGGGATTTGGGAAAAAAAAAAAAAAAAAGTTGGGTTTCCACCTTTTCCCTGCGTGTGAGGAAGCATCTGCCACCACGGGACTGAGCTGAGAGCAGCAATCCCGGTTTTCCTGGAGGGAAATCTTTAGGATTCATCACCTGCTGCGTTTCCAGGCTGAGGGCAGGACGGGAGGAATGTGCTGGAATCTCAAATCCCAGTGGAACCACCTCATTTTCCATTCTTTTGGGTCCAATTCCGGGCAGGATGAGCACGCGGGGGACAAAGCTGGGTGACAAAACCCCCCCCAAAAAAAACCCCAGCCTTCAGGAAGCGGCTGGGCGGAAGGGTGAGCTGAGGGAGGTGCTAATTAGATTAGGTGCTAATGAGCTGTGCTGCTCACCGGCTCAGCCTTCAGCTGTCACTCACCCACTCCCGGAGCCTGTGGAACACATTCCTGGGTGAGGGAAGCTCTGCCTCTTCCCTCTTCCTGCACAAACTGAGGAATTCTTGTCCCTGGATGTCCCTGGCTGACCAAATCCCAGGGCAGGGCTGGAGTCCTCATCCCTGGGAGCGTCCAAAAAACGTGGATGTGACCCTTGAGGGCAGGGCTTGGAGGTGACTCGACGATCCCAAAGCTTTTTCCCAGCTATTCTCGTGCAAATGGAATATTTATTTTATACAACACACAGTTTAGAGCTCGTTAAGCAGTTACATTTCAGTGAAAACCCTGCAAATAATCTATTTATGAGGAGTTTAAATTCCACTTTCCCTCTGCAGCAGTGATCCCGTGATTCCAGCAGGGATCTCCAGGCCCCTGTTGCATTTTCTGATTTCCAGGTGACACCTCAGGGCTCCAAAAGCTTAATCAAACTTAGACTGAGCCTAAAGTGAACTCCAGCACAATGTCCAGGTGCAGTGGGTGCCGAATTTTGGAGTGGCACCAAAATCTGGTGGCTCTAATCCCAGATGTCACACCCTGCTGAACTTCCAGCTCCCTGAATTAGGAAGCAACTTTGATGGTTGGAAAAGAAATCCCAAAAATGTGAACTGAGAATGAGCTCAATGACTTGGAAATCGTCAAAACTGGAACTCAAATGAATTTGGAGTTGGCACAAGGAGGGAAGTGGAGATTGCACAGACTCTGCACTGGCTCCTCTCCAAAGGTGATGGAACTCCCACCTCCTGTGAAATGCAGGGGAAACAAACCCCAAATCCAGCAGCGGATCGGGAGAGCCTGGGAGCACCAGGGGGAGCAGGAGCAGAGGAGAAGGCAGGAAAGGAGAGGCCACTGCAGCTCCTGAGATGGCTTCGAGGGGAAGGAAAAGAGAAGGGAAAGGAGCCCCCAAATTTGGGGAGCCCAGGCACCTGGGTGGGCCCCGTGAAAGAGAAAAACTGAGAGAGCCACAAACGAACAAAAAATGGCTCAAAAGTGTCACCAGGTGTGAAATGACCTTTTTTCCCCGAGAATTGTGAATCCACAGCCCAAACAACGTCCACACAGAGCAGATATCAAGTGAATTTTTATTCCCAGCAAGGGCTCAGGAATAAAAAAAATAACACTGGGCACTGAAGCTTGAAATTCAAACAGCAACACAAAAATTATGAAACAGCTGCTGAGAGGAGCAGAACAGAACAAAAGCAAAGCAGGAAGGGAGCACAGACTCATCACACTCACCGTGGCTCTGAGGGTGACAGGAGCTGCTGAGCAGGGAGAACTCCAAACTGGGAAAACTCAGAAATGGGAAAACTCTGCAGGGAAAACTCCAAATTGGGAAAACTCAAAAATGGGAAAACTCTGCAGGGAAAACTCAAAACCGGAAAAATTCTGCAGAAAAAAACCCTCAAAATTGGGAAAATTCTGCAGGGAAAATTCAAAAATGGGAAAATTCTGCAGGGAAAGCTTAAAATTGGGAAAACTCGAAATTGGGAAAACTCAAAATTCCAGAGGAGCTCGGAGGAATTCGTGTTTTGGGAGGAAGGGAGGGCACGGAACAAAGGAGCAGGAGCCCTCAAGCAACCCCTTGTGACTAAGAACGGGATCCTTCCTGAGGCACCTGGTGACTCTCACCAGGGCAGGATGGAAATGTCCCCGTGGTCCTGAAAAACCCTCGAGTGGGGGATGGAAATTTGCCCCAGGTCCTGAAAAAATCACCCTCGAGTGGGGGATGGAAATGTGCTCCTGGTCCTGAAAAAAACCCTGATTGGGGGATGAAAATGTACCCCTAGTCATGAAAAAATCACCCTCGAGTGGGGGATGGAAATGTGCCCCTGATCCTGAAATCCCCCTTAAGTGGGGGATGGAAATATCCCCATGGTCCTGAAATCCACCTGGAGTGGGGGATGGAAATTTGCCCCAAGTCCTGAAAAAATCACCCTCGAGTGGGGGATGGAAATGTGCCCCAGGTCGGGAAAAAATCCTCAAGGGGGGGATGAAAAGGTCCCCCAGGTCCTGAAAAAACCCTCGAGTGGGGGTGGAAATGTGCCCCAGGTCGTGAAAAAACTCACGAGTGGGGAATGAAAACGTCCCTCACCTTCTGGTCCTGAAAAAACCCCTCGAGTGGGGGTTGGAAATGTGCCCCAGATCCTGAAAAAACCCTTCCCAGGAGCGTGGGGTGGCACTGGGACCGTGGGGCAGCAGCAGGGGGATCCCAGCCTGGTCCTTCAACATTCCCAGAAATCCAGCAGCAGCCCTCAGGCAGCGCCTCCTCCCCAGGAACAAACTCCTCACCGAATCCACTCTGACTGCCTGGAAATGAGAAAAATCGGGGGAAATATGGGGAGAACCCGTGCTGCTCCAGCAGAGCCCTTCCTGAGCGTTCCCAAATCCCTGCGGGAGCTGCTGGGGAGCAAAGCACGGCCCGGGGTGCCAGCCCTGCCCACGAGCAGCTCTTCCCTCGGGATATTTGTGCCCACACCTCACCCCGAGGGCACACGGGCAGCTGGGACTCTCCAAGCCTCATCCCTCCGGCTGGGATTCCTCTCTCGGGCGTGGGACGGCAGAAATCAGGGATCCACTGCCAGGGATCCTGTTCTTCCAAAGGAACAGGGAGAGGGAACATCCCCGGGGCTCCGAGGGTACCCTAAAAGGGAATTTCTGGGGTGGGAAGGGAGCGCTGCTCCCCCAGCTCTCATCCCACCCCAGGAAAATGTGCATGAGAGGGGCTGAAGCTGCGGATGCTGCCAGGATTTCTCACCGTGGAATCACAGAATGGTTTGGGTGGGAAGGACCTTAAATCCCACCCAGTGCCACCCTGCCATGGCAGGGACACCTCCCACTGTCCCAGTGCTCCAGCCTGGCCTTGGGCACTGCCAGGGATCCAGGGGCAGCCACAGCAAAGCTGGGAATTCCAGCCCAGCCCCTCCCAGGGAACAATCCCTGCCCAATCTCCCATCCATCGCTGCCCTCTGGCAGTGGGAAGCCATTCCCTGTGTCCTGTCCCTCCAGCCCTTGTGCCCAGTCCCTCTCCAGCTCTCCTGGAGCCCCTTCAGGCCCTGGGAGGTTTCATGGAGAGGATGAGGAGGACAAACCTTCGACCCCACAGATTGACCCAGAGACCCAGAGCTGGGCAAAGCTCCCTGACCGAGCTCCATCTCTGCCAGCACCGGCCTTGGAGCAGCTCTTTGCCCACTGACCGCCGTTATTAAATGGGGGATTAATTAAAAAGCATTAATTATTGATTTCCAGGCCTTACTGCAGTGTCAGATCCGCTGCTCCTCCTCAGGGATTCAAGCCCATTCTCCTGCTTTTGTGTCAGGATTAGGGGATTTACAGAAAAGAATCACTTTGCATTTGCACTCCGAATAAACAGAGCAGAAGGACTCCAAGACAACAGTTTATTTTTAACTAAAGAGATTGATTAAAACCTCATTTGTTTCGAAGTAAATCACGAAACCCCACAAGCTCCTGCCCATGTTAACCATGACCCCCCAACAGTGGGGTTTTGCCTTTATCCAGCCCCGTGGGGCTCCCAGTTCACCCAGTCGGGCTCCCAGTCCTGCCGTGCTGAGCTCAGGGCTGGCTCCGACCCCAAATTTGCTTTTCGGATGAGCAGCAGGTGAGGAACCCACGGCGTGAGCGCAGGAGCAGCGACAGCAGAGCCACCCGACGCCTCCCTGCAAACGCTGCCACATTTCCCGGCAAACGGGGCCGCGGGAGGAGGGGAGAGCTGACATTTCTGTGAATCCCCGCAGCTCCCGACCCTGCAGCGCCCCAAAATCCCCCCCAGTTTTGGCAGAGCAGCTGCTGCCTCCCTCAGGGAAAACCTCGCCCGGCTCCATCCCAAGCAGCTTTTCTGTGCCTCACACACAGAACCGAGAATCGCCGTGGGAAACGCTCCGGAAATCCCGAGAAAAGTCAGGAATCCTGGGATGGAGGTGCTGGAACTCAGCTCCCACCGCCTGCTGCTTTTCCTGCAGGACCCCTGCGTGCCTCGGGGGAGGATTCTCAATTAACGAGCGGCAATTTCATCTCGTTTTTCTCTTTCCTGGGGCCTCCCCTCCCCAGGGGCTGCTCAGAAGCAGCGAACTCCCCCCTTTAACCTCTTCCCATCCCCAGCTCGGCTCCTGCTCTGAACACACGGTGTTCATTTATCCCTGGGTTTTTTCAAGTGGAAAATGTATTTTTGATTAACTCGTTGTCCCAGTTTTATCTCCACTGACTGGTGGAAAAAATGATTGGTGAAAAGAATCAGGAATTTGTCTTCACAAACAAACTGTGGGTCCTGCCAGTGGATAAAATCAGCAGTAAGAGATAAAGGAAACAATGGGAGGAATCCACTGATTGATGAATGGAACGAGGGAAATTTGCATTTACAGACAAACCAAAGGTCTGCTGATCAATAAAATTGAATATTGGAAGGTGAAAGGAACAATGAGAAGATCCATAAATTCCATAAGGAATTCACTGAGTGACACAAGGGAAGGACAAAGGAGGGGGAATTACACATTAGAGAGGCTCTCAGGTACTGGGTGTTTTTGGGAAGTCTGAGCCTCTGGAATCCCTCAGCCCATGGGGAAAGAGAGAGGGACAGGCAGGAAATTGGGATAAAAAGGAGGCTGCGCCCTCCAAAATCTGAGAGAGCCCAGGGGAAATGGCCCATGGGCTCTCCCTTTATTCGGATAAAGTTCCAGGACTCCTCTGGCTCCTTTTTGGGCAGAAACCTCTGCTGTTTGTGGATTCGTTTTCCTCACATGAGGAAGCCTCTGTGTTGGAAAAGCGTTGATTAATTTGGGATATCCGTGTGGCCCAGGCAGGGATGGGGACAGCAGGACAGGATAAGGGAACTGGCAGCAGGAATGAGGGAGAAGGCTTGGAATGAGACAGCAGAGATGGATTCATCAGGAAAGTGGAAAACACAGGGATTTTCTGTCGCAGATTCGAGCTTGAGGAATGAAAACGTTTGCTGCAACTTTAAGTGAAGCTGGGGTCCAAAATCTATTAGTAAGAGTCTCACTTAGCACTGGTTTCCCCCTCAGTATTGTAGAAAGGATTTCAAGCATCACATCTGACAACTTTTATGTGCAGAAGCTGCTTATAATCTGCATACATGATCTTTCCTAATTCAGGCTGTATTGTGGATGCATAATTTGCAATCTCAGGTTTGGCATGAGAAATCTTGCTTAACAAGGATGACTTTCCTGCATTTGGAAACCCAACTAAGCCAACATCTGCTATAAGTTTCAAATCAAGATGAACAGTTCGCCTCTGACCTTTGCAAGGCAGAAAGTTTGTAGCCAAAGAGCCTCCAAGACCTCCACGAGCTGCTAAGAATCTCTCTCATTCCCAGGATGGGTTGGGTGGGAAGGGACCTCGAAGTCCCCCTGCCGTGGGCAGGGACAGCAGGGAATGAAAGGAAATCCCAGGAATGCCAGGGATCATCCTGGGATTCCTCAGGGTAATTTCAAAGAGCTCAGGAGCCTCTTCTGCAGCCCTGAGCTCTGCAATCCAGTGAAACCCGGCCTGGCTGTCCCACCTGAACTCAATCCCAGTTCCCAGAGAGCCCATCCTTCCATCCACGCTTTCCCAGCAGGTTTTTGGTCCAGCAAAGGAAACTCATCCACTCCGGGGATTTCTGGAGATGAGCACAGAAGGAGCAGGAAAAATCCAGATTTACCTTTGTGTGGTGGTGCTGAATTTGTCCCTCACGGAGCAGGAGGGACCAGGAGCGTTTCATGGTGAGGATCCCAAAGTTCCTCCCAGGATCCAGGGGAGCTCCTGCAGCTCCTGGCACGGGGCACTCTCTGCTGCTTTTCCCCCACAGAGGAAAAGGAACCAGGAATTCTGCCCCAAAAGGGAATTTCTCCTTTCCCTGGGCGGATTTCCAGCCCCAGGCCTCAATCCCAGCCAGTGCTGCTGGTTCTGGGTGCTCCCGTTCCCACCAGGACCCCGAATTCCCAGGAATCCTTCAAGCTCAGAGCAAGGAATTCCATGGGGGGAATTCTGTGCCCTGAGCAGCAGCATTAATTGATATCCGAGTTGCCTTTCACTTCCTCTGGATTCCTCCTCCCTCTCCCCCAAAATGCAGATTAATTTGGGATTTCTGTCCCCCTCCCTCAGGTCTGTGCATTTTCCATGCTCCCACCAAGCCTTTTCCTCCTGTTTATCCCTGGAATAAAGAATTCAGGAGCTGCCAGTTTTCCCCAGGAGCCATTTCAGGGATGCTGAGAATTCCAGCAGCGCCTCAGAACCCTCAGAGCTCATTCCATGTTCCATGATCAGCCTGAAAATGCAATTAAATTTGGTGAGTGCTGGCCCAGGCAGTTTTGCATTATGAGCTCTTAACTGATTATTTTTTTATTATTTTATTAAGTCAATTTTATCTCTCCTAATAAACCCCAGCCTTCCAATTAAGATGGAAGAACAACCCCACCCAAACTTTCTTCTTTTTGCTTTGTTGGCCTCGAAATTTTGCTCTTCCCCTGCTGCCAATGTTTAAAACTTCATCCAGTGAGGAGGAATTCCATGGCCTGGCGTGGATGGGGAAATTTTGCTTTTAATAATTCTCCTTTCAGTGCCTCCCTGCTCAGATGGGATCAGGAAAAACCCACATTCCTGACCCTCCTCTCCCATTAAAGGTGAGGAACCTGCTCCAATCTCTGCACGAGCACTGTGACAACAGCTGGGGAAAAAAAACATGGAAAAAACAACATTTTCCTGGGAATGTTGGATCACCCACCTGTATCCTCTAAATTCTCTCCCAGACTTTCCTCACTCTCACAGCCAGGAATTCCTTCTTAAAGTCCTACTGAAATCAAATATTCCCTGATTTTTTTTCCTGGGAATCTTCAAATGATTGACCCAATTAATCAATTAATTCCCGACCTGTTGCAAGAGGAGATTTGGGAGTGGCAGACCTGAGGAATTTGAGTGAGAATTTGAAGAAAAGCTTAAATGCAACATAAAAATGTATCTGAATCTTTCCAGGCCTCCCTCATGGGCTGGAAGTGCTGGGGAGAGTGAAATGTAATAAAAGCAGAGGGAAAAAAACCCAAACCAAACCCAGAAGCTCCCCTTGCACCAATGCAGGCGGGAGGAATTTGCATTGCCAGGCCTGTGCACATGCAAATGGATGCATTTATATAAATATGCATTCAGACACACATTAAATATAGATTTATTTCTTTCACTTGACATCAGACACTCTGGCAAAGCAGCAGCGTGTAAAAATAGAAATATAAAGTTTCATGAAGTGCAGGGGACAGAAAACTTCAGGGGAAATCTGTTTTTCCTGAGGAAATCTCCCATTTTCCTGGGGAAACCTCTCTTTTTTCCTGGGGAAATGTCCCATTTTTCCTGGATGAATCTCCCATTTTTCCTGGGGAAATCTTCCATCTTTCCTGGATGAATCTCTCATTTTCCTGGGGGAAATCTTCTGTTTTCCCTGGAGAAAGCACCCATTTTCCCTGGGAAATCTCCCATTTTTCCTGGGGAAATCTCACATTTTGCTGGGGAAATCTCCCATTTTTCCTGGGGGAAATCTCCCATTTTTCCTGGGGGAAATCTCCCATTTTTCCTGGATGAATCTCCCATTTTCCTGGGGGAATCATCCATTTTTCCTAGGGGAAATCACCCATTTTCCTGGGGAATCTCCCATTTTCCTGGGGAATCTCCCATTT
>JAHLSL010000175.1:6377898-6397709 GCA_025920805.1 Petroica traversi | reverse complement strand
CACTGCTGTGTTTGTTACTCATGGGATCAGTGGTGTCACTGCCATGTTTGTCACCCACAGGAGCAGGCCTTGCCCTCAGGGAGCGCTGGTGGCACTGCTGTGTCACATATTGGAGCAGTCGTGTCACCCATGGGAGCAGCAGTGGCATTGCCATGTTTGTCACCCATGGGAGCGGTGGTGGCAATGCTGTGTTTGTCACCCATGGGATCAGTGGTGTCACTGCCATGTTTGTCACCCATGGGGGCAGCGGTGACACTCATGGGAGCGGTGGTGGCACTGCTGTGTTTGTCACCCATGGGAGCATTGGTGGCACTGCTGTGTCACATATTGGAGCAGTGGTGTCACCCATGGGGGCAGCAGTGTCACTGCCATGTTTGTCACCCATGGCAGCGGTGGTGGCAATGCTGTGTTTGTCACCCATGGGAGAAGTGGTGTCACTGCTGTGTTTGTCACCATGGGAGCGGTGGTGTCACCCACAGGAACAGCAGTGGCACTGCCATGTTTGTCACCCCTGGGAGCATTGGTGGCACTGCCCTGTTTGTCACCCCTGGGATCAGCGGTGGCACTGCCGAGTCACCCCTGGGTTTGGTCACAGCCACCCCAGAGCTCCAGCAGAGCCACCAGCAGCACCCTCGGGGTCCTTTGGAAGGGACTTGCCACAAAAGCCATTTCTTTCCCCCAAAAAGCCATTTCCTAGCCCAAAAAAGCCATTTCCTTGCAAAAAAAAGCCATTTCCTTGCAAAAAAAAAGCCATTTCCTTGCCCAAAAAAGCCATTTCCCTGCTCACAAAATCCATTTCCCTGCCCACAAAATCCATTTCCTAGCCCACAAAATCCATTTCCCTGCCCACAAAAGCCATTTCCTAGCCCAAAAAGCCATTTCCTAGCCCCAAAAATCCATTTCCCTGCCACAGAAGCCATTTCCTTGCCCACAAAAGCCATTTCCTTGCCCACAAAATCCATTTCCTTGCCACAAAATCCATTTCCTTGCCCCAAATGCCTTCAAGCACGAGCAGAGCTTTGCAGGTTGGAGGTTTTAGAGCTTTCCTGGGCTGGGTTGAGCTCCCAGGTCCCTGAGCTGCTGGGGGAGCTGCAGGAACCCCCTCACCCTCCTGGGCCAGAGTTATGAGTTTATTTTCATTTTCTCCTCCCACAGGACTGTGCCAGCTGTGGACACAGATGAGATGAGACCCAGGGCAAGGCAAGTACAGGACCAGATTTCCCCCAGTGCTGGGACATTTTCCCTCCCAGATTTCCACATTTCTGGCTGCTCCATAATTCACATTTCTCAGCTCCTCAAGTGCTTTTATTGCAATTTTGTTTTGGTTTTTTGGGCTGTTCGAGGGAGATGTTGAATACACGGCCAAGAAGCACTAAAATACTCTGCTGTCACCCCCTCCTGATGTCCCCTCAAGTGCCACTTGCAGACATTTATCAAGGAGGGGCCACGTTGTCATTTATTGAAATGACTTTTCAAGCAGCTCTCCCTCCACCCCAGCAAAACCTGAGTTCTGAACCCCCCTGAAAATCCCTGTTTCTCCCTGACTCTCTGAGCATATTGTCCCAAACTGGCAGGAAATGTTATTTACATCTTTTAGCACCAACAGAGTGCTGAGCTACATAAACAGTGGTGATTACTAATCAGGACGTGCTGTTAATTAGGAAGAGAGACCCTCAGCTCTCTGTGAGCCTGAGTGGGGTGAAATTTATTCCTGTAACTGCATCCTCTCCAAGGAGCATCTCCAAACAGGATCTCTGACCCTTCATTTTGGCCTCCAGGCATTTGGGAGGGTGGGAGGGGGTTTGGAGCAAGCTGTAATTTGGAATAACCAGCCCTGAACTGCTTACAGCTCCTCAAAGGAAAAAACCCCGGGGCAAATCCTCCTGTCCTGGCTGGAGCAGGAATGAAGAGCAGAGCCTCGTGCCTCGGGTTTAACTCCAAAATGGGATTTGGATTTGGGGAGGGCAGAGCAGCTTTGGACCCCAGAACTGCTCAGATGAGTGAATTTTTTAGGATTTGTCACACACAGCGTGTAGCAAAGGCAAAGGACTTCAAAGCCTTCGAAATTGCATCAGAATTGTGGAAGGGTGGGAGGGGTTAAATTCCAGTTTGCAGCTCAGTGCCTGGAGGGGAGCTCACCTCAAATAATCCAGGGTGGTTTTTCATCGAGGCCCTTTCTCCAAATCCCAGATTTCCAATTGTGAGGAAACCTCCTCAGAAACCTCCTCAGAAATCTCCTCAATTCTCAGGCCCTTCCTCCAGATCCCAATTTCCAATTGTGAGGAAACCTCCTCAGAAATCTCCTCAATTCTCAGGCCCTTCCTCCAGATCCCAATTTCCAATTGTGAGGAAACCTCCTCAGAAACCTCCTCAGAAACCTCCTCTAACTACAACTCCAGAGGATTAAAGCCCCGAATTCAAGCCCAGCCAAGAGCAGGTATCCTGGAAAAGGGGAAATGAAAGCTCCTCATTAATGTGAGAACTCCTGTTTGCAGCTGATTCTGTTAATGTGGGTGATGCACAAATCAGGCCTTGGATTCCCCTCTTTCCTGGGAGTATTTTGGGAAAGAAAAAAGAAATTTTTCCCCGAAACAATTCTTGTTCTGCCCCCAGCCCCAGGACAAGCTCTGCCAGCACTGCAAAACTGACTGGATTTTCTCCAATTATCTCCTGCAGAAAACAAAGAACCCCAGAGTGGCAGCTGGCTGAGCCTTCCCTGCCCCTGCATGAAGAAGGCACCACATTCCTGCTCTCTCCAGCTGGGATAAAGGTGACCTGAGCAGGGAACCCAAACCCCAGTGCTGAGCCTCGCCCATGCCTGCAGAACCCCGGGGCAAACCTGCTCCTGATTCCATCCCACTTCTGCTTCTCCAGCAACTCTGAGAGCAGCCCCGAGTCCCAATGAGGCCCAGGCTCAGGGAGGCTCCTGGAGCTGCACTTTTGGCCTGGGATGATGAGAATTTGGCTGCCCTGAACTCCACCAGGGACACGGAGAGGCAGCAGCTGGAGGGGTCCCTGTCGTCCACCATCGCCCTGGTCATCGTGCTGGTCATCCTCTTCTCCCTGCTGCTGACATCCCTCCTCACCTACTGCTTCCACAAGTGGAAACTCCGAGGGAAAAGGCTGCAGAAAGCACAGGAGGAGTATCAGAGAGACCAAGAAAAGAGCATTTGTCAAAGCACTCCTGGGCTGGTTTCATAAAAAGCAAAAAAAAAAAAAAACGGGGATCCATCGTGAAGAACTTTTGAATTACCTGGAAATGGAAATCACGAGAGAACTGCCAATTTGAAATTCCCAAGCAAATACATCCTTGTTTTATCTCATTTCTAAGAGTTGTTAGCAGTTTGGAGATTTCCTACAGCTTTATTATACATATATATATATATATATATTTATACATTTAGTCTCGTTTGTGCCAAGTCAAACCAATGCAATGATGTATTTTTAATCTCTTCTGTCATTTTAATCCTCGCTGGGTGAACTGTGGCACTGCCTGTTCCCTGGGATGGAATTCCCAGATTTGCTGTGGCTGCTCCTGGATCCCTGGCAGTGCCCAAGGCCAGGATCACCCTGGGACAGTGGAATGGGATGAGTTTTTAGGTCCATTCCAACCCTGACCACAATTTTCTGTGCATTACTGGAGCAGTAAATTGAACTCTGTTGCTTTCACTCCTTCAAAAAAAACCCCCTGGAAGGTGAAGAGGCAGATTTGGGGTACCCCAAACCAGCTCAGCTGACCCAAGGCAGGGGCTGAAGGTGTTGGAATTGCCCTGGGGAATAAATCAGCTCCCAGGCTGTTCCTGAGGAGCTGCTGGTCAATGTTTCCTCCCGGGTGCTCAGAGCTGCTCATGGCATCCCCACAAATGGATCAAGGACATCCAGTGCTGATGGAACTCAAATTCCCAATGGAACAAACAGCCTGAACCCCTTTTTGTAATTAAGCATTTAATCCTTTTTAACCCCTCATACCCAGGGCGTGTTCCTATTTCCACAGCAACGTGCCAGGGAAATGACAGATTTATTGTGAGATTGGCATCTCAGTCATCTTTCCCGACCAAGTGGTGGATGTAATATTAATAAATGTCATTGTTTTATAAAGCAGGAACCCACGTGGAGTTGCCACCAGCCCCCCTGCTCAAGTCTACAGCTTGCTTGCAAATTACCAGTGCTGCTGTATGTATTTTTAAACAAGCTGTAATACTGTGATGATGCTGTAAACTTACCTCTGTAGGCAAAAAAAAAAAAAAGAAATGTTCTCTTTTCAAAATGTCAGGATGAAGGATGTAAATGTTCTAGAAGTGCTATCAACAACAAAAAAAAAAGGGGGGGGAAAGAGAATTTTCACAGAATATTCTAAAGGATTCTGTTACGTGCTACAAATCTATTTTACAAGGGTATTTATGGATCATACAGCCCAGTCTGTGAGAACAGTACTATTTTATTACAGAATAAATAAATGAATAAATAAGCAGTGAATATCCATGCCCAGAGGCTGGAAAATGGTTTTGGTTTTTTTTTTTTAAAGTACCCTGATCAATTCTTTAGGTAATCTGGAAGATGGAGGACCCTGACAGAAGGAATCCACTCCCCCTCATCTCCCATCCCCATCCTGCTGCTGTCAGTGCTGCCAAAGATCTTCAAAATCGGGTGTGGAGGGGAAAAAAAAGGACAATTAGTTGCATGAAAACAGTGTAAATGTGGTAGTTATGGCAGGAATATCTGTTTTGTCATCATTTACAGCCCTGGGCCAGGCTGGGCTGATCTGAGGGGCCACAATCAGAAGTCACTCTCTGGAAATCACACACCCAGTGTGATAAAATCATCCTGAAGAATGAAGGAGATTGGAAAATATTTGGGGAAATGCAGAGCTGGGAGCACTGCAGCTCTTGCTGGAGGATTTGAGGGAACTGCAAAGCTTCAGTTCAGGGTTTTACTGAGAGCTGGGGCAGCTCCAGCCCTGCCAGCAGCAAAAGCTCATCCTCGGTGCCACCAGCTGGACATTTTTGTCCCCAGTAGCAATAAATGGGTTCAGCTCCTCTTGGAACCTCATCAAACTGGCTCTGGTAAAAAATAAAACTACAAAAGTACCTGAGTCTCACCACACATCATCTCCAGGAGGGGAATTTCTGAGGGAGGCACTGAGGGGCTCCTGGAGCAGCTCAGATTTTGGTGCAGCTTCAGAGGAAAGGTTCAGGATCAACGGGAGGAGGGCACAGAGATGCTCTGAGGGCTGGAGCCCCTCTCCTGTGAGGAAAAACAGAGTTGGGAGTGTCCAGCTGGACAAGGGAAGGCTCCAGGGAAACATCCCTGCAAGGAAAATGGGGCACAGTGCTCAGAGGCCCTCAGGGCAAGGAGAATGGTTTTCCTGGTTTAGATCAATCCAAGAAAAAAGCTTTTCCATGAGAGTGGGGAGGCCCAGATTGGCTGTGGCTGCCCCTGGAGCCCTGGCAGTGCCCAAGGAGCAGGAGCTGCCTGGGACAGTGGGAGGTGCTGGGGAAGATGAAATAGGAAAGCCTTATAGATATGATTACCTTGCAAAAGATGCTGAAAATATGGAAAGTGTAATCGAAATTGAGATGAAGACAAGGTTTGAGTTGAAGAGTAACTAAGAAACAGTGGCAGAGCTGGCTGAAGGGAATCCTCCTTCTGGATAGAACAATGCCCTCTGCCCAGGCAGGGCCAAAGGGCAGAGCAAACCCTGCCTGCCTGGGAGAGATTCCCAAAAGCAGTTTTTTTAAGGTTTAAAATATAACCCTGTATGGGAATGTGATGATTCTTATAGGTTGGATGTAAATATGGTAGAGTTTGTAGCTTGTTTCAGATTGGTTAAAGAGAATTAGAATATTCAACAGAGAAGATGATTTATTGTATTGTAAGCAACAAATCACTCTTTTTTGCTCTCTCTTTTTGCCTCTTTCTCTCTGTCTCTCTGGCCTGCTCTGAGCTGTGTCTTGCAGCCCAGCAGCCTCTGACACCCACACTCTTTCACAATAAACTCCCATGCTCTAAACCCATCTTTAGAGATCTCTCACTTCTATTTTACCCCTATAACCAAGTCCCACAGAGTTAAATCCTACAGGGAGGTGTGTTTTAAGTGGTGTTTTAGGTGGCCTTTGGGAGGTCTCCTCCTCCTCAAACTCCTCCATGATCCCACACTGGACCAGTGGGAGCACCACTGGAAATCCTAATTCAAATATCCCAGAATCATGGAATGCCTTGGGCTGGAAGGGACCTCAAAGCTCATCCAGTGGCACCCCCTTGGCATGGGCAGGGCCCCCTTCCTCCAGAACAGGTCACTTCTGAAGGTTTATCTTTATTCCCAGCTCACATCCAGGGAAATGAATGGCACTAAAACTCCATTCCCACCCAGAGCTGTGCTGGCAAACTGCTGGGACTGAGATGAAGTTTTTTCCTGGAGATACAAATTCCACAGGCCAAGAGATGGGTGGAAAGGAGACTGAGGGATGAGGGAGCCTGGAGTGCAGGGTGTTTTTTCTAAAGCTACAGCAAATGAAAGTTACAGTGCTGCAGTCCATGATTTTAATGATGATTTGAGGAATTCAAATTTATCCAAAGGGTCAGTTATAAACCCCAACATCCCAAAAGTGGATACACAGAGCATGAAACAACTGAGATGGGAGAAACCTCTGTGAGCACAGAGCTCAGAGCAATGATCTCCACCACTCCAGCAACCACCCTGACTGAATCATGCAACTCTGGGAGGCAGGAGAGCCATAAAAGCAAAACTGCAGAGCTCTCTGAAGAGGCAGATTCATTTGTCTCACAGCTGCTTTCCCACAGGAATCCCTCCTGAGCCACCACCCTGCTCCTCTGATGCCCCAACAGGCACAAATCAGGCAGCAGATGGATCAATATTCCTCCAGCAGAGTTTTGGGGTTGCTTTGGATCAAAAGGAAAAGCTGCTGCTGGAGGGAGGAGCTCCTGGAAGGGGAAAAAGGAAGAGGCATCAGCCACCCCCTTCTTTCCCACAGCCTCCCTGGCAGAGTTTTGGATCTCCAGCCTCCAAAACTGCAGGATTAGGAAATAAATTATTGAGGGGCTTGGATCATTCATTGCACTGCACATCTCTGAGAGCTGGCAGAGAAAAACCACTCAGCTCTCAGAGTCAGTGCTGATAAAAGAACCAAACAACTGCAGAGAGCAGCAGGAAAAGGCATCCAACAGCCATCAGCAAAATGTGCTTTGATTTTCCTGAGGAGTTACCCGAGTTCTCTTTGTAACATTTATGCAAACAAACAAGAGCTGTGCCACAGACAAACTCTGTCATGCACATAACCCAGATAACTCCCAGCTCAGGATTTACACAAAGCCTTGACAGCAGCTGCACAGGAAATGGTTCAGTAGCTCCAGAAAGCTTCTGAAAATGAAAATCTCAACAGGTCCATGAAAAGTCGCTTTTTGTGGGTCTGCAAGGGCTGAAATCTTTGCTACAAAATGACATTTTCAAAGGATTCAGGTGCTGATCACCCCCTGCACACCTTTCAGGGCTCCATGTGGGATTCTGGCTGCCTTTCCCAGGGTTTGCAGAGGCTCCCAAAGGCTCACAGAACCACAGAGTGCAGAACAAAACAAGGAACAGAGGTGGGGCATCCATGAAGAGAGCGGAAGGCAGGAGATTCCAGGAATTTCAAAATTTCTGAGGATTCCAGAGCAGCAGGAAGGAGCAAGCAGAGTTTGGTCATTATCCAGGTGCTCTGCAGGGACAATTCAGAAGGGGATGGTTTTAGGGGACTATTTTGTCTGGACTATCCCAGCATTTCCCTCCAGGTTTTCCACTGGATTTTGGGAAGTGAGAACAGGAGGCTACACAGCCCTCAAGGACTGTGCCAAACAAGACAGAGCACGAGGAGGGAACATCCACATGGAACACAAGCCCCACTTCAGCACTGAGAGCTCTTGCCCCAAAACGGGGGCAGAAAATGCAGCAGGGACATTGAATCCTCTCTGCTTTGGCACAAAAATGCAGTGTGGCTTCAGAGATTGGGATGTTCCTCCAAGATTTCCACAGCAGCAGCAGGCTTTGGAGGCCACAGTGAGGATGATTTCCTTGCTTAATTCCATTTTATTTGGATGCATACTGAAGTCCAGATCCAGTGTTTGAACCAGTGGCTTTGTCATCTTGAAAAATTACAGAAAATTCCAAACTATTTTCTTGTAATTCTTATTCCAGTTTTAATCTGTTGAGTTTTTTTCTCTCTATCCCATATAGATTCCAGGATTAATTTATTATCATTTCTCTCCCATTGGCATCCCCAGTCCTGCTGATTAATTCCTGTTACAGCCTCATTATTTCCCTTCTATAAACACTGCACTTCATTTTGCTGCTTTCTATAGTTAACTTTGCTTTTTGTCCTCCACCTGGGGCTCTCACTTTCAATTTAGCATGAGACAGTGGGCAAAGCCTGAGCTGAAATGCAGCAATTCCACCTCCCTGCCCTGCAAAACAGAATCATTTATTTTCCTTATGGATGGGAGCAGCTGGGAGCTGCTCTGCAATCCCACAGCAATCCCACAAAAAAAAACCAAACAACCCAAACAATCCTTCTGGCTTGCCAGATTAATAAAGGAAACTGCTGGCTTCTGCAATTTGAAAAACCTAAGGAGATGGATTACAGTGTATTCAAGATTTGCATTGAGGAGGGAAGAAGGGTTGACTCACACCCCAGGCAGGCAGATCTGGTTCCACCTGCAGGAATATTAAACCAAAGCCAATCCATCACTGCCAGAGCAGCCCAGATCCACAATCATTGGAATTCTGGAGGTCACTGCCCACAGGAGGCTCTCCCAGTGCTGGAGCTGTGGTTAATTCAGGCTTTGCATTTCCTGAGCCTTCAGCCTTTGCCACAAGTCCTTGGGATCCTCTGAAGGTCGGGGAAAGCTTCTGAGAGCTTCTCCTAGAAGTGTGAGCATGTCCTGCAACAGAAACATGGAATTATTTAGGATTGGATTCCTCCGTGTCACACACCCAGCCCTCATCCACACAATTTGGTGGGTTTGAAAGGATTCTGTTTAACTGAATTCTCTTCAATAACTCTGTCCAACAGCATGGCCCAAAAAGCAGGATTCTTCCCTAAGGAGGGACAGGGAAAAGCAGCTGGCCAAGCAGGGAAGCAGGAGTGGAAAAATAAGTGAAGCCTCACTCGAGACTGAAGCTCTCAAACCTGAGGTACAGAGTGAGGAAGAGCCAAAACTCTGTGGAGTGGGATTGCCAGGGAAAGAAGGAATGTGGGGCACAGCACAAACTCCCACTCTGCTCATCAACATGGAAAGAGACCTGGGAGCTCAGGAAGGCTCCTGCCCTCAGTGGGAGCCCTCCCAAGGAGAAGGGAAGAGTTCTTCCCTCAGAGACCCTCCTGAGGAACAGCCACGGGAGCCCCAAGGAATTGCGCACATCTCCTTGCCCACCCAGCTGCTCCAGGGGCAATTCCTGCCAGCAAACTCCAAACTTTGGGATGCTGCCACAGAGACAGGAGCTGCAAGGAGAAATCTCAGTGTATCCCACACATTGCAGTGTCCTATTCCGAAATTCCCATGGCAAAGGATGAGCAAGGAAGGTCAGTGTGGGCACAGTCACCTCATCTCATCTGCCATTTCACCCTGCACTGCCCAGCAGAAAACAAACTGGGGAGAAATAATCAAAAGGGACCCAAATCCAACTCCAGGACACCCTGGGAATGACTTTCAGCTTCCATCAATCAGGCAGCTCAAATGACTCGAGGGGAACACTGGTCCCAAGTATTTTATTAATTATATGAACCCAAATTCTATTCTGCTTTGCACTGACCTCACTGCCAATAAATCAGGGGGAATCTGAATTACAGATTCTTTAATTACAGCACCTATAAAATGTGGCACGAATTTTTTTAAACACCATTTGCTTACTCTGGAGTAGAAGTGCTCTTCCAGTTTCTCTTTGATTAAAGCAGCTTCCAGCAGAGTCTTTTTGTGCCTGAGAAAGGCAGCCTTGGCCAGCTCTGCTTCCTTCTGCTGGCAGGCAGGACAGGCTGAAGCTTCATGGAATTCAGTTTCTGTCACCTGGAAGAGGAGATTTAAATGCCATGAGCAATGTCTGGCCTGGCAACTTGGAGATCAGTGGATAAAAATACACAGAGGTGCTGCCTAAAGACAAAAATTGGCTTTTTAGGCAATGGTAAAATAATTCAGAATCACAATTCCATCATCTATAACTGCATGTGCAAGGCCTTGAACACCAAGCAGAGGGGCTGCAGCTATAAATTATATTTACACATTTTATAAATCAATGAAGAGGCAGAGAAACTCTGGAGCAATTGGTTCAAACAGTTCTGTTTGGGAGATAATCAGTGCTACTCAGTGATTCCTAAGTCACTTTATCCACTCTGAAATCTTAAGCTCGTTTAACAGCATTACACAAATCCCAGGGTTTGTGCTTTTATGAAATATCAATGGTTTTATCTGATTTAATTCACACAGATTCCATCTGGCTCCACAAACACATTAAATTCCTACAAAAGCAGGGGAATCCACCCTGGAAAGTCCCATCCCAAGTCCCTCTGTCCCCTTTTCTCTGATTTCTCTGGATAAAAATGTTGTGTGGAGCTACAGACAGAACCAAGGAGAAGAGCAGAAAAAGTTGCTTTTCTTAGGGAAATGTATTCCCCACAAATAAAGAGGAAGTAAAAATTCCACAAAATCTGCAAGGTGGGTTAACATTAATAGAAATTTAAAAAGCAGGTGGCTGAAATGTCAAAATGACTGTTAAAAGACAGGAAGCCTGAGATAATGATCACAGCAGAACTGACTGAAGTATTATTTTTAGGTACAGGGGGCATAAAACCCATCCACCACGGGGCTGGTGTCAAAGAAAGAGCTTTGAATTGGGTAAAGATGAGACAGAGGCTTCTCAATCAGTGACTGAGGCCAGCAAGGTTTTGTTGGAACTGTTTTTATCAGTGTTATCTAATGCCCAAGAAAGCTGGGAGCAAAGAGAGGTTTTGCCTTTGGAATTCTTCTAATCCTGGAGTCACAAAGACCTCAGAACAAAAAAGAATTTGATAAATAACTGGGGCAAACACAACCAGAAAAAACCACAAAAAAAGGCTTTTCCCTTCAGCTGTGAAACAACTGATGAGCACAGCCTTGTTCAATCCCAGAAATGAAGATTTTACCACCAGGCAATATTTTATGATGATGATTTGCTGGCAACAGTGGTGTCTAAGAAATGAGAAGGATAAATCTTGGGTTACCAACCCAAAACCTCTTCCAGAGGCCCGAGCCTGGCATCAGGAAGGTCTGTCTGATAATGGCTTTTTTCCTCTAGTGGTTCTCCCAGAAGGGAAGGGGAAATGTCCCTCAGTACCTGTGATGCCAGAATGATTTTTGTCTTTTATTTTATATCCCTTTTACACAGTTCTGTGTATCCACAAGTATCAGCAGCATGCACACTGCAACCTTTTACTCAGTTCAGTGCTCAGTGTTTTGTAAGTGTTCTGCAGGCCTGAGACTGAACAGCCCAGAGCTGCAGAGCCAGGGACACCAAACATTCTGCTGCCTCAGGAACCCAAGGTCTCCTGACAGGAGGATTCTGGAAACTCCAGCTGAGCCCAGCCCAGCCCCAGCATTGGGCTCCCTTGTTGGATCTGTGCTGTGTAAAGTCTAGAACTGGTGTGTGTGACTGATGGGGGTGCATTTGCCACGCTGTCACCTGGGTGAAGTGGATGCATCAAACAGGATCCTGATTCAAATCCTGAGGGAAAGACCCCAACCCCTTTAACCGTGTCTGGCTGCATTTTATAACAGCAGGAAAAGGCATCACCTGTTTGACAGCCTGCCTGGTGTTTCCCAGCAGGATCCTGGCCATCAGCTGGGCAGGGACAGCACAGGGATCTCCTGGCTCAGTTTGCTCTGCTGGGGCTCCTCTCTGCAGCCTCCTGCCCTGCCCTGCCTGCTCCTGCTGCATCCTGCTGATCCTCCTGCTGCAAAAACACCTGAGAGCTGCCAGTTCCACGTGGGAAAATCCAGGGATTCCTGCCAGGAATGAATCAACGGGATCAGAGCATCAGTGGCTGTGGCAGGGAAAGAGAAATTGCTGCTCTGTGTCTGTGTGACCTCGAGCTGCCCAAGGGAAAGCCAAACCAGGGGCAGCAGTGACAGCAGAGCAGAATTTCAACACAAATGTGGATGGGAGATGTAGGAATTCACACAAGAAATGGCTCTAGAACAGGCTCAAAAAAATCAGAATTTAAATCCAAATGTGCACAATTAATGGCTCTAAAACAGGCCTCAAAAATCAGAATTTAAACACAAATGTGGACTGGAGCTGTAGGAATTCACAAAATAGATGGCTCTAAAACAGGCTCCAAAAATCAGAATTTAAACCCAAATGTGGATGGGAGCTGTAGGAATTCACACAAGAAATGGCTCTAGAAGAGGCTCCAAAATCAGAATTTAAATAAAAATGTGAATGGGAAGTGTAGGAACCTGCACAATTAATGGCTCCAAAAATCAGAATTAAACACAAATGTAGATAGGAGCTGGAGGAACATGCACAATAAATGGCTCTAAAACAGGTTCCAAAAATCAGAATTTAAACCAAATGTGGATGGGAGCTGTAGAAACTTGCACAACAAATGGCTCTAAAAGAGCCTCCAAAATTAGAATTTAAATGCAAAAATGGATGGCAATTGTAAGAACTTGCACAAGAAATGGCTCCAGAACAGCCTCAAAAAATCAGAATTTAAATCCAAATGCTGATTGGAGCTGTAGGAATTCACACAAGAAATGGCTTTAGAAGAGGCTCCAAAGATGGGAGGAAATAAAAAGATAAAAGGTTAATAGCACAGGATAAACAGATTAGCAAAGCAAGCAGTTAAATACTATGGCATAAAATAAAATGGCTGTCAATAATAGAGATTTAACATCTCCCCATCTGAAACCACAACTGGCAAACCCAAATTAATTAATATTTCAAGAGCTCTTCATCAATAACTCTAAGGAGCCATTTGTAAGAAAAATTAGAGGCAGTGTCCACTGAAGTCATTCTCCAATAAATTCCACAAACTACAGGAAGGCAATTTTTTTTTGAGGAAATGCAATTACATTAAAAAACACTTTTCCTCTAAAGCTTCAACAAACATTCCCTAAATTCTTTTTAAGATCTTATTTGAAAATACCATTCCCTCTTTTATCTCCCATCATCCTTCCCAGATAAAATTAATAAAACAGAGATTAGACTTCAACTGGGTGGGTTAGGATGGATTTACTACTTCATCCAGGGTTTTTGGGGAGATTTTCCAGGGGTTTAGGACACAATCAGGGCAGTTTTTGGTGGGCTGGGAGCTTTCAATGCCCAGATTTCCCCCAAAATCAGGAGTTGATGACACGAAGGATTCACACCCAAATTCCTGCTGGGAGGTTGGATTTTATCATTTAAATAATCCCTCCAAATCCAGGCTTTTTTTCAGGATTAAATTCAATTTCCAGACAGGCACTTGGTGTTCCAGTCCCACAACACAAATCCTCAAAATATTGAACAATCTGAATATAAAACTTCTAAATTCCTGGGGATTCTTTTAGCCCTAAGTGCACAAGGCACAGCTGTGGAATTCTGCAGAGAAACTGAGCATCTCCTCAGAAATCCAATGTTTATAAAGGATAAAGGAATCCATAATTAAAACTAAGTGGCTTCATGGAAAATCTGTTGAAGTGCAACTATTGCAGGTCAGAATTCAGGATCACAGAGCAATTTACTCCTCCTAAAATGATGATGTACCAAAATTATTAAAAGCAAAGACAATTTATAGACAGATAAATAAAAATCAGCAATGCCTTAAAATGCAATTTAATGAAAAACAAGAAATAAATCTGGGGGAGCATCATAAATATCTGAGTGGAAACCACCATTTCAGTCATCAGGTGATTTTTCCTTACAATTTCAATGCAAAATCCTGTAAAAAAAAGAGGTGGAAATCATGTGCCACTCCTGGGTTTTATCACACAAATAAAATATTCCTGGCAGGTTCATTTATGCTGAACATAGAATGAATAAAAAGATTAAAAAGTTACTGTTGTGAGGAAGGAAAAAAAACCCCAGAACAAAAGCATTTGAGTACTCAAAGGGAGAAGTAAAACACATCAGGTCCATGGAGCATTCAGTGACAGTTTAATACCAGCCTGATTAATTCACTTAAGGTACTCCTGACATCCACAAGTGCAATTTTATTAAGAATTGGATTCTAATAATGCATAAATCCTGTGCTGCCACCACCCACCCATCTCATCTGCACCTCCACGCTTCAGCAGCAGCACTGGCAAAAGGGAAGAGCAATTTTGAGACCTCCCTGCACCACTCAGGGCTGGAATTACTCTCCCATATTAATTCATGGTGAGCAGGAATTTCAGGAAGAATATAAATTAGGGCTCGAGGATTAGGGTTTTACTGAAACAAGCCCAAAAAAAACCGAGGAGAAAAATCTGTATTTTAACTGAAGAATTTACACGTGGATTTTCTCCCAGGTGTTTCACCTGCCCAGGGGTCTCAGCTCTTGCTTTGGGGGTTGGATTAATTCTCACAGATTCCCTCTAATACTCTATTTTAAAGAATACAAAAAGAGATAACTGTGAAAGGCAATAATGGATAACTGCTCCTCAGGAAGGTTTTACCTCTGCAGCTCCAGATAACATCTCCATAATGCCCTAAATTGATTTCACAGTTCAGAGGAGCACACTGACAGCCCGACCAGCAAAGAGCAGGAGAAAGACCCCTGCAGGTAACACAGGAGTGAGAGAAGCTGGCTGAAATGTCAGGCTGTTCATCACAAACAGGAATTTAAAGTGAGTCAAACTCCTCCAGCACAGTGAATCATCCAGAGCCACACAATGACTTGGGCTGGAAGGACCTTCAATCCCAGCCAATGCCACCTTGGGACACCTTCCCCTGTCCCAGTGCTCCAGCCTGGCCTTGGACATTCCCAGGGATCCAGGGGCAGCCACAGCAAATCTGGGAATTCCAGCCCAGCCCCTCCCCACCCTCCCAGGGAAAAATTCCAGCAGTGTAGGAAAACAAACAGGCAAAAACTGAACGGAGACATTCCAGAGGTGAGAGGCAACAGCTCCAGCAAGGGGGTTAAAGAGCCCCACCTGAATTTCCAGATCCACCCAGACTGAAGAACTGCAGTTTCCTGAGTGCATTTTAAAGATGACTAAAGTGGTGTGATCTCTGTGGAACTGAGAATTTACAGTCGTGTGGTGATGCATTTGCCAAATCACAGCTCATGCTGCCACAATGGGCTGGAGGGACAAAGGCAAATCCCTCACTTCTCCTGAGGCCAGCATTTAGGGCTTTTATTTCTCTCAAAGCCCACAAAGAAAACCATGAAAAATAAAAACAACATTCCAGAGTGTTCCCACAGGCAAAGCAGAACCTTTTGCTCCCCCATCACATTTAATCCTGTTAGCAGTGAGATGAGAAGCAAAGTCTTGAGGCAATAAAACAAAGCCTAACTCAGAGCACCCTGAGTGCTCAGTGCACACGATTCACTGAGCTGAGTGTTCTGAGGGGACTCACTCCCCTCCAGCTCTAGGTGAGCTCACCTACTGCATTAAAAACAATAAAAATCTCCAAGCTGCAAAAACAATGCAAGATTTGGGGGCTACCAAGTGCTGAATGATGAAACATTTGTAGATATCAGAAGACAAAAAGTGCAGTGCTTATTTTATAATATTCTGCAATATTATAAAATAATAAATAAATTAAAAATGCTGTGCATGGCTAATTATGATTGATTTGGGGACAACATGGCTGAGGGGATTCACAGTGCAGCAATCCAGTCCTAGCTGAGTTCATCTATTACATTAAAAAAAATCCCCAAGCTGCTAAAACAATACAAGATTTGGTGGCTACCAAGTGCTGAATGATGAAGCATTTGTAGATATCAGAAGACAAAAAGTGCAGTGCTTATTTTATAATATTCTGCAATAAAAAAATGCTGTGCATGGCTAATGATGATTGATTTGGGGATAACATTTCTGGGTACTGCGTTTGCATCAAAAAAAGATGAGCATGAACCATATTTTGTGCTCTTTACATGCATCATGGGAAGCACCAATGGGCTGCTCCAGTGACCAGCCAGGTCTGCAGCCATCAGCCCAAAATGATGGACCTGAACTTGCTGTGCAGCCTCAGTGACCACTGTGACCCTCCCTGCCACCAGCATCCATCAGCTGAAACCACTCCCTGGTGCAGAACTGCAAGGACCTGGGAGTGATTCTGTGAATAAAATCCTCCCAGCTCAGCTTTCAAGGGAAAACCCCGTGGAGATGGAAAACATCCTCAGCCCTCAGCTGTGGTTCATTATTCATTCAGTGCCTCTGAACTCATCAGGTCCCTTTCAGTGTCTTCAGGATTCAGGACTCTGATGTATTTTAGGAAGGTTTTCAAGGCAGGAGAAGCCTCCCTGCTCCAGATGAGCTGCTGCACACACAAGCTGCCTTCACTCGACTGTGGGAACAGAGAAATGAGAGCAGAGGATGAATCAGGAACCCCCAGCACTGACTCACCACCCTGGGGAAGCAGCTCTGCCCTTCAGGACAGCCTCAGTGACCTCAGGTGCTGCTTTGCCAGGACAGCTGGCTGCTCTGAGGATGTCTGGGTATAAATTCCACGCCATGAAGGGCCCAGGCAGAAGCATCTCCTGGTTCATCAGTCTTACACTGACCTACAAAACTCAAAATGTGCTCATTTCCCATGAACATGCAGATTAAGGAAGATTCCCCGTCTGCTCCCATTATTTTTTGCTCAATTACAGCTTTCTTGCTCTTTTTCCCTAATCAAAAATAGCATCTCTGACCCACTTTTTGACAGACTTTAGCAGGGCTTGCATCCCACCATCTGCTCTCACAGTTCCTTGCATAACCAGAACATGGAAATGGATCCTTCCTTCCTCCTTTCCCTTTTCCTCCTCCTCCTCCCTGCACTCCATCATTATTTGGGTAAAGCTGCTCCATTGTTCCTGCCAAAATTGGTGCCCTGCTGCCTCCCTCAGCTTGGGAAAGGAACTTAAACAGGGCAAACAAATAATTCAATTACCAACACCATTGATTAACAAGGGGGGAAAACCATTTCACACAAACTCTGAAGTCACGTTTGTTTTGGAGGGAAAAACACCCATATTTCCTACTACCTGTAGACCTGGAGAGAAAAAAACTGGATTGGATTAAACTATTAAGTGTAAACAATTGAATTTCAAATGTAGGGACATTTTTGAATGTGCTTTCCCAGGTTTTGGAGTAATGCAGCACCAGGATAACTTGGGGAGCCTCAAAGCCATCTGTGATATGGGAAACAAACTGCTCTCCAAGAAAGCATAAAGGAGAAACTTTGTACTTAATTAGTTGGCTAATTAAGCCTGGCTAATTAGCTGGCTCAATTTAACAGCCTGTGTATAAAATTTAAGTCGTGTTTACACCTCCTTTCAAAAAGAAACATTTCCAACCTGTGCTGAAGTTACCAAACTCACCAGCAGGAGCTCTGATGACAGATTTGCCTGGCTCAGCCCCAGTATCTTTATTTTTCAGGTCAATCCACCTTCCCATGGCATCAATCCATTTCCCTATGGCCACAGCTGCAGGATCCACTGCTTCAGACTCCTCCTCTGCAAGGAAAAAAGGCAACTCTGGACACACACTGAGAGGAAAGCAAGGGAATCATCCTCCACTTGAATTTGCCAGCTCTCCCTGCTGAGGGAGGAGAAACCCTGAGCCACAGGAATGCACAGATGAGGCCACGGATTTCAGCTTCTGTTTCACCCCTCATCTGATTCAGCTTTAAGGTCCTACCCAGCCCTCTTCAGTATTCCAAATCCTAGAACTGTCCCATGGAAGAATTGTTTTATGGCCCAGCTACTTTTCATACATGGCAAAAAAGTAGCTTGGAGAATTATTTTTTAAGGTGTCAACAGAATTTCAGCATCACAACATCACTAAAGAAAGATTTCCATGGCCAAGTCCTTCTCATGGAGCTGTCTGAAGTATGGATCTGGCCAGCACTTTGCAAGGACACTGAATGCAATTTTCCCCTTTATTTTTGCTGATTCAAGTCCCCACTGCACTTTTTGAAGCTGTGAAACACAGGCCTGGAGCAGGGAGAGCTCTGCATACCTGCAGGACTTTCACCTGCCAGTGATGATGAGCTTTCCAATGCCTCTGACACAGCTGAGCCCTCCAAACCCTCTGTGGAGCAGGATTCAGGTACTTCACTCTCCTCCTCCTCCTCACTGAAGGACTCAAAGGTGTCTCCTGAATAGTCCAAGGCAGAGCTGCTGTGATTCTGGCTGGACTTTCCATGGCTCCCAGAGCTCTCTGCTGGGGCAGTCTCCATGGGGAGCACTGCAAATAAAAACAAAACCAAGGTCAGCTCCACAGGGTTAATTACAGCAACATGGGATGTACAGAGGACTGTTGCAATCAGATCACACCAGATTTAGCATCCATGACACGTGGGTAAAATCACAGCTCAGGTGTGATCAGGATTAGAGCAGCACACATTCAAATGCACGGGGTAAATGCACAGTAACAGCACTGAGCATTAGCCATGAAATCTTGACTGGCATTCCTTTCAAACCTACAGTGGATTACAGCAATGCTTAGATAAAATTCTTCATTAAAAAAAGAATTAAATGCAAATTTTTCCCCTCTGTTATCTGGAAGGATCTTGAAGAAAAGATGAGGCAAGACTATTTACAACAGCACGTAGTGACAGGACAAGAGGGATTGAGTAGAAATGGAGAGTAGGTTAAGATGAAATAGTGGGAAAAAAACCTTCCACTGTCCCAGGTTGCTGCAAGCCCTGTCCAACCTGGCCTTGGCCACTGCCAGGGATGCAGGGGCAGCCACAGCTTCTCTGGGCACCCTGTGCCAGGGCCTGCTCACCCTCACAACCAGGAATTCCTTCCCAATATCCGACCTAACCTTGTCCTCTGGCAGTGGGAAGCCATTCCCTGTGTCCTGTCCCTCCAAGCCTTGTCCCCAATCCCTCTCCAGCTCTCCTGGAGCCTCTTCAGGCCCTGCCAGGGGCTCTGAGCTCTCCCTGGAGCTTCTCCTCTCCAGGTGATCACACCCAGCTCTCCACAGCCAGGCCGGGCCCTTCCCTCACAGCCCCCGGGAGCTGCTCTGCCCCTCACAGCCCTCAGGGATCAGCTCCAGGAGCTGCTTTTCCCTTCCTCCCGCCTCACTGCCCTCAGAGAGCGGCTCCAGGAGCTGCTTTTCCTTTCTCCCTCCTCACAGCCCTCAGGGATCGGCTCCAGGAGCTGCTTTTCCTTCCTCCCTCCTCGCAGCCCTCAGGGACGGGCCCAAGGAACTGCTTTTCCCTTTCTCCCTCCTCGCAGCCCTCAAGGATCGGCTCCAGGAGCTGCTTTTCCCTTTCTCCCTCCTCACTGCCCTCAGAGAGCGGCTCCAGGAGCTGCTTTTCCTTTCTCCCTCCTCACAGCCCTCAGGGATCAGCTCCAGGAGCTGCTTTTCCCTTCCTCCCTCCTCGCAGCCCTCAGGAAGCTGCTTTTCCCTTTCTCCCTCCTCGCAGCCCTCAGGGATGGGCTCCAGAACCTGCTTTTCCCTTTCTCTCTCCTCACAGCCCCCAGGGACCGGCTCAAGGAGCTGCTTTTCCCTTCCTCCCTCCTCGCAGCCCTCAGGAACGGGCTCTAAGGGCTGTTTTTTCCCTTTTCTCAGCCCCACAAACTCGCTCCTTACCCCGGCCCCGCTTCCCCGGGCGGGAAGGGGCGGCCCCGGGCGCTGAGGGCGGAGCGGGGCGGGGAGCCCGG
>JAHLSL010000175.1:6348291-6362784 GCA_025920805.1 Petroica traversi | reverse complement strand
GGCACAGAATCGCTGCCAAATTGGAATTGTTCTGCTCAGCCCCAAAGAACTCTTTGGAAAGATGAGGTGGGATCCAGAGTTGTTAAACGTTTGGAAGCAGAGACACACTGGGGTGAACCTTTGCCCTGGCAGAAATCCCTGGGAATAATTCAGGAAACCCTGAGGGATTTCCAGCCAGCCAGGGGTGAGTGATGAGCCCCCAAATCACCCAAGTGATCCTGCAAATCCCAAACTCCATCCTGGTTCCCTCCCACATCCAAGCCCACACTAAAAACCAACTTTCATTATTTGTTGTTGTGGGAAAAGCTCCTCCAAGTGCTCGGAGCTGGGCAGAGCTCAGGAGAAAATGCACCTCAGTGAAGATAACAGAGTGCAATTATTCCCTCCCATTTTCCAGGTTAAAGGAGTTTAAAGCCTCCTGCCAACGCAGGGATTGGAATGCAGGGGATTCCTGGAGGTGAATTCCATTAAAACTCCTGCCCTAGCTGATTCCCTCTCTCTGCACACACAACAATGTGGATTATTTTCCCTCGGTGGGATTGCCCTGCCTCACTTCTCAGGGATAAAATCCTGGAATCTGAATGGAGAGTTCCTGCTCGGGGTAAGAGTGTTTATGTTGGTTTGTGGGAGGTTTTTGGGTGTATTTCAGGGGCATTTTTTCCCCATTACAAAATCTTTCACCTTTATTTTTCCAGGGACTGTTGTGTGCTGCAATGCCCATTTACCCACTGCAGGAGCAGATCTATAATTGATTTATAATATAATTATAGTTCATAAAATGGTATAAAAATCACATGGAATTGTGTATAAAATCTGTATCCTCACATAATCTGTGACTCCCTCTGAGTTTTGCCAGGATCAAAAGTGCTGCTGGGATGATGGCTGTGAACTTCCAGATTAAAGCAGGAAGAATTTCCCCAATTTTTTCCAAATTCCTGCTGCTCTGTCACTCTTAAACTTGCAGCTGCCAGATGGAATTTTGCAAACTTGTCCTGTGCCAACTTTGGAGAGGTTTTAATCCAAATCCAGCCTGATTTGCATGAGAGGACAGCGATGGTTTCATCATTAACAACAACCTCATTACCTTTGCCAGTCCCCCTGCAGCCAAAACAGCTGGAGCTTGGAATTTAAACGTTGCCATGGAAATAAACCTTGGAGAGAAGCTTTTTTTCCATGTGAGGATTGTTTCTCTTATTTAGGGAAAGGCTTTTCCCCCCCCTGTCAATCTGATGTGGGCAGGAAGGTGATTAAAAATCCCTGTTATTCTCCAAGCACAGACTGGAAACTTCCTGATGAGCAGAAGCAGGGGCTGGAATCAGGATTTTCCAGGGACTTGGTGAGTGGAGAGAGGCTCAGAGATGAAGAGAGAATCAGACCTGGCTGAGCAGGGATGAGCTGGAGGTGGGGGCTCAAATCCCTGACTTTAAGCCCATTTTTAAGGTGTTCCTGTGCTCCCTGCTGGGCTCTTCCAGCCCAGGAGCCTCTCCTGGTGGTGGCTGAGCTGATGGAGATTCCCCCAGGGCATTTGGGAATGTCCATGCTCAATTCTCTGCCTTGTTCTGCCACAATAAACCTGGTTTTCCAGAGGAGAGTCCTTGTGCCTTCATTAGGAGGAGCTGCTGGAACTCTGTGGAAGGACCAGGTAGGCTCTGTCCAGGTGCTGGAAATTCTATAACTCCCCTCATTTTTAATTGTTTTAATTAATTGTAAGTCATGCCCACTTTTAGCCAGTACCAGTTAAGTTTTTTCACTGGCTCTTGTTGTTACATTGATCATTAAATCACCAAAACCTGAAATCTGCTAAAATTAACCCGAATGGCTTCAATAAACGAGCCAAAGGGAGGTGAAGGTTGGACATCTGGAATACTAAATTTAATTTTTTTTTTATTTTCAAGGGTGTTGGAATAACCAGAAGATACAGAAGATTAAGCTGGAAATTCCTTGTGTGAGCAAAAGATGACAGAAGGACTAAAGAATGTGACCCAGCTTAGCATGGAGAGAGAGAAATCAATAACCAGCAGAGGATTAGTGATTAATTAATACTGATTAATGAAGAGAATGATGTGACTTTCAACCAATGAACATCAATTTTTTAAAGTTTTGTATCAGGGTCTGTGAGGAGGCTGGAACTTTGTCAGCCACACACAAACCTAGGCCATGGATAAAGTAAAGCCTGATTTGCTGCCAATAAAAATGACACTGAAAGTTAGAGAAAATCTCATTTTTCTCAGTGTTTTCAGAGGATTTTGGTGACTTTCATGGAAAGCTCAGGGGCTCTGGCCTGGGTGGGGCTGAACATTGCAGGTGGAACCAAAAATAAAACCCAGGGAGAGCCAAACCAAACCTTTGCTGCCACAACATCTTTGGACTTCAGACAAGGCTGGAGATTTTCTCTACTGAGGCAGCTGGAAGTTTTTCTTTCCCTTTTTGAGACGCAGCTGCTCCAGAACAGAAAGGATGAGAAGCCTGAAATGCTGCAAATCTCCCAGGAAAACCACCTCTTAAAATGTCCAGCTCTGAACTGGCCGAGGCTCTGATGATTTATTTTCTGTTGAGTTTTCCTGCAGCAGCGTTGCTGAGCTGGGTGTCAGACCCTGCTGCCACAGTTTGGGTTTGCAGCTGGACTGGGGCTCTGAGAGGACCCTGACAGCTCAAATTGTGCTGAATTCCAGCTCCCTGCAGCCCTGGGGCTCTGCAGAGCAGGGCTGGGGCTGAATGGCAAATTGATTTGTGTTTCTGTGCATTCCCTGTCAGACAGGAGAGCTGGGCAAGGAGCTGGAGAATAACCCAGGAATGATGTCCTGTGATGGAGCAGTGGAACTTGGATCAGCTCAGGGGGAGCTGCAGCTCCCAGCTCAGCAGAGATGCCCTGGAGGAGGATCTGGGAGAAGTTACAGGGCAGAAAATTCCAATTTCACTGAAGCTTTAAGGAGCTGGAGGCTTCCTGTGGGCTGGCAGGGAACTGCGAGGAGCATCCTCAGAGCAAAAGGTGAAGAGCAATCATGAACATTTTGGGAAGTGGTGAGGAAAAGGTTGTGGAGATGCTGGGAATGAAGAAAAGAAACTTGTGCTGGAGAGGAAAAAGTCAGCAGGGAAGGCTCAGTGAGAGGGGAGAGCAGCCAGAACTGGGTTATATTTATCAAGGTGAGAACCATAACAATATGTTGGGAGTCTGGCAGGGCTGCTCTAAGAACACTCAAAACCCTGAAAACCAAGACAAGAAAATCACCAGCTTAATTTCAGGCAGGAACACATCCTTCACAGCTATGTTAAGGAAAGAAGATAGGATAACACAGGAGCTCTGCTAAATCGCTTTTCTTTTTAAACAGGGAACGAGGCGATGCCACAAATGGAGATTTGCAACCCCAGAGCTGCAAGAAAGACAGAGAAAATACAGAAAGCAGCAAGGAGCAGTTCTGGATAAAACACTCAGTGATTTATTTATTTATTGGTGGTGATGAAGCCACGAAACTGGGCTTGAGGAGGCTGCAGCCCCCTCTCTCCAGGCTGTTTATTCTGATTTCTCCCCCCCAAAAAACTGGGCAAACCCCAGGAATGTGGGTGTTGTTTCACATTCCAGCTCCACCACCCAGGCTGGAATAAAAGCAGGACTCAACAGGCTACAAACCCTGTCACAGGGATCAAATCTTTTCCTGGTGCCACCCTCTCTCCTTTTCTCGCAAAGTTACACCAGGGATGAATTTGGATTTGGACAAGATCCAAACACAAAGCAGAGAGCACAGGAAGGAAAAGCAGCTGGGAAGTCACTGAACCCCAAGCTCTGGCAGTAAAACTGAGCACATGGAATTTAGGCAAAGGGAAATATTTAAGGCCAGCAGTTCACCAAATATTTTGTGCCCACAAATATTTTGAGGAATTTAGGAAAGTTCCATTCGCTTGGTGTTTTGACTGCATTTTGATTTTTGCTCCAGGGCCATTAAAATAGAATCCTAGAATCATCAGAGAATCACAGAATCATAGAATCACAGAATTTCAGAATCACAGAATAAGAGCCTCTCTGACTGATTTTGAGTAGAAAAGGAAGGAAAATGACCACAGTTCATTGTATTCTTATGCCTAGGGAACAACAGAAAATGTTGGAAAGCCCAAGTGTCCTTCCTGCCCTGTTCAGCCAAGAGGTTCAGAGCATTGGTGTTTCAGGATTCTTCATCAGATACAACCTCAGCCTCTGGGGCTCTTTCAGCTTGACCATTATTACTGTAAGTGATTTAATTTTCAGCCAAAGCCAAGAAAAGTGTTTAATTCTTGCCAGCTGGGCCCAGAGATCAGGGACTGAATCCCCAAAGGTGAGCAGTTCTCATGTTTTACTTTATTCCCCTGCTCAAAGCCCTTTTCCTCTCCCCTCTGATCTCTGAGATAATGCAGAATAATCAGAAAAGAAGGGGAGGGTTTAAAGAGTGGCTTTGAAGTCTATTCCAGGTCCTGGGCTGTGGCCTTTCCCTCTCCAGTCTCACTGTCCTGAAGGGTGAACTCAGATCCCTGAATTCCATCAGGGAACACTCCAGGGTTGGAAACTGCATTTTCACCAGGATTTGTGTCTGATTCTCCCTGCCCAGGGAGGCTTTGCCGTGCTCTGAGCAGGGATCACACCTTGCCCGAGGTGTCCAGGACAGCTTCAAGCAGTGATTTCAGTGCCAAAAACCTCCTGTCAGAGAGCCCAGCTCTGCCCTTGTGCTGAGCAATGAACCCTCCCTGAGAGCCCTCTGACAGCAGAGGGTGCCAGGCCCTGGGAAATGCCAATTGCAGAGATCACAGAGCACAGGGGATTCACAGAGAGGAGAAAATTGCTTTTATTTTCAGCTCCTCCTCGGAAGGGGAGATGTTGAATCTTGGCAGAGGTCAGGAGAGCAGGACACAAAGCCCCAGCCCTGGCACAGAGGTTTTTCAGGGGAACAGGCAGCTCCAGCCCTGTTTTCCACTGGATCCATGCTGCAGTGGAAAACAGCAAAATTGGAAATTGGGAAGTGATCCACCCCCAGGTATTTTCAGAGCGCACAAAACATCGCTCTGTGTTTTTAACCAACACCCAGAGTCTTGTAAGGCCTTGCTCAGAACCATGGAATTATTGAGGCTGGAAAAGCCCTCCCAGACCGTGGAGTCCACTGTTCCCCCAGCACTGCCAAGCCCAGAACAAACCCCTGTCCCCAAGCCAAGGGAAAACTGAAAGGGCAGTTCCTCACCTGAAGGAAAACTTCTCGACTTGATAAATGGCTAGCTGAAGGTTTGGCCTGAAATCTTTCATTTCTTTGACATGGAAGATAAAAATAACTCATTCTTTTCTGTTCATGTATTTTCACCTGTCCCAGCAATGGCAAATTTATTCCCTTTTTCTCCTAGAAAGAGCCCTCTATAAAGACCAAGGCCAGAAACACCAGGCTGGAGCTTGAGTTGCCTTGTCTGATACCAACATCTGGGTGCCAGGAACTCCAACTGCAAACCCAGAAGTGAAATTCCCTTGTGTTCAGATCCTGTTCCCACTGACACATCCCCTGGCAGCAGCAAGGCTGAACACTGGAAATGAAGGGCAGACTGCAAATCTTTAATTATTGAAGTGTGGGCTGAAACATCCACGGGGTGAGTCCATGTGTGCTGGGATGGGGATTTACTGATAATGGAGCTGGAACTCTGGGGTGACATTTTATTTCCCTGCTTGTTTTACAGAATGGGAGCACCCTTTTGGTGCTGTAACAAATCCCTGAGCTCTGCTGGGATGTCAGGCAGGAGTCACCAACAGCAGTGACGGGTGGGGGGACAGGGACATGGACAGGGACAGGGACATGGACAGGGACAGGGACATGGACGGGGAGAGCAGAACTGCAGGAATCACCAATAGCAGGGACAGGGACATGGACAGGGACAGGGACAGGTGGGGGGACAGGGACATGGACAGGGACATGGACAGGGAGAGCAGAACTGCAGGAATCACCAATAGCAGGGACAGGGACAGGGACAGGGACAGGGACAGGGAGAGCAGAACTGCAGGAATACCCAGGCAGCCCTCCTGTGCTCGAGGATGGCAGATGTGAGACAGGAATCAGGCTGAGTCTCAGCTGGGTGACATTTCCCAGCTGCACGAGTGTCACCGCAGGGATGGCACTGTCCCCACAGGGGGATGGTGGCAGGAGGGGCTGCTGAGGAGTCAGGTCAGGCTCTCTGAGCCCTGGCACTGCTTTTGGGGCAGGGGTGAGTGCAGAGCTGTGGGCAGCTCATGCTCTGCCCTGAGCACGCTCTGGGAGCACTGGTGGCACTCCTGGCACCAGCAGCAGCTGTGACAAACCTGGCTCTGCCAGCTGCTCCTTAGGCACTGAAACTGATCCTGGAATGTCACAGAATGAGCTGGGGTGGAAAAGCTCTATGAGAACATCGAGTCCAACCATCCCCAGCACTGCCACATCCACACAGCTTTTAAATCCTCCAGGGATGGGCACTCCACCACTGCCTGGGCAGCTGTGCCAGGGCTGGACAGCACTTTCCAGGAAGGAATTTTCCCAAAATTGAAACCTCCCCTGGTGCCTCCTGAGGCCGTTTCCCCTTGTGCTGTCAGTTGTTACAGGGGACTCCACCTCAGGACCTTCCAAAACAGCTCCAGCAGAGATGTGGCTGCCCCAGGATCAGGGAGCTGATGCCCTGGCACAGGAGAGGTGGTTCAGGACAGGAAAATCCTCATAAAATCCAAATAACTTCAAACCAAAGGGAGGTGGCAGCACATCCTCCCTGTTCCCGGGGCTTTGCTCCTGCTCTGGTGGTGACGGACGAGGTTTGAGTCACACAGGGCTGAGAGGAATCTCTGCCTGTCACAAGCTCCCCAGACAAGCTTTTTTTGTTGTTTATTGACACCCAAATTGCAATCAAATCTTGGTTCTTGGTGAAGCCACTGCTGTCCCAGATGATGGCCTTGGTCTCACACTGGGACACATGAAACTGTCTCTGATGGATGGGCTGGCTGTTTAAGGCTTGATGTTCTTCCTCTCTGCCTTTAAATTGCTTTGGTTTCAGTCTTAAGAGCCAAAAACAATCAATAAAATCCACAAATGTGATGCCAGGAAATAAAGGTGTGATAGGAGAGCAGAAGGAGGGTAAGGAATTATTCACGCTCAGGGCAATAATGGATTTCCTGAAGGAGGTGTCAGATTTAGATGTCACAGCTCATCTTGTGGCAACTTTCCTTCCTCACGCATTTCCCAGACTTTAATGCAGGTAATTATTACCCTGCCACTAATTGGCCCTGTCAGCAGTGAGCAGAGGTGGCAGGGAAGTTCTGGGATGGCATTCCTTGGCCATGGAACCTAACAAAGAACTCTGGAACAGCCAGATGTGGGGAGCTGACCCTTGGGAGGAGAGGGCTGTGCTTGGAGACAGCAGGAAAAACAAACAGCCACCTCCACAGCAGGACAAACAGCCAGAACCAGAGCAGGACAAACAGCCACATCCAGAGCGGGACAAACAGCCACCTCCAGAGCGGGACAAACAGCCACCTCCAGAGCGGGACAAACACCCAGGTCCAGAGTGGGACAAACAGCCAGATCCAGAGCAGGACAAACACCCAGAACCAGAGCAGGACAAACAGCCAGAACCAGAGCGGGACGAACACCCAGATCCAGGGCGGGACAAACAGCACATCCAGAGAGGGACAAACACCCAGATCCAGAGCAGGACAAACACCCAGATTTGGACCAGCACAAACGCCCTGATCCGGACCAGGACAAACGCCCAGATCCAGAGCAGGACAAACAGCCAGACCCAGAGCAGGACAAACAGCCACATCCAGAGCAGGACAAACACCTTGCTTGCCCTCCCTTGGAGCTGCCACTGTCCCCGTGGATAAAGAGAAAGTTTCACCAGGGAGTGTTTGGTTTTACTGGGTAGGACAAAGTCACCTCGCTGTCCCTTGTCACTGCTGGTGACAAATGCCCTGCACTTGTCCCTCTGCCCCCGCTGACACTGGGCTGACTCAGCCCAGCCGTGTGAGCTGGGTGAGCATAATTTCACAATAAAATAATCGGTCACTTCTCAAAAAGGGGCAAATTTACTCAGCCACTCGGAAGAAAAAAGGGAAACGCAGCCTAAAATTCCTTTTATTTACAGTGGGAAATGAAGCATGACTAAGATGATTAGAACTGTAATTGAACAAGAGAGTCAAACCCACAGATTGGCACAACGTGGAGAAGGAGGCTCTTGGAGAGAGAACATCCTGAATCCTGAAGTATTTTTCCCACTGCAAGCCCCAGGGACACCTCTCCTTAATTTGCTGTCTAACAAGAAGCTCTGCCCAAAAGCCCCTCTGTTTGCAAGCAGGGCCTGAGGAAAAGGTCGAACCAATTTTCTCAGTGAAATATCCTGCACACAGAGATCCTGAAATCTGAGCTTCCTTACAAAGGGGAAAAAACAACTTCCTAAGGACGGCAGGGGAAAAGCCCAGAGGAGATTCTGGCTGCAGCCAAGGAAAGCTGGAGTCTGGCTCCAGTCCTGAATTCCATCCCTCTCTGGTGCTTGCCAAACACCAGCTCAGCTCTGCAGATGCTGTGAACATCCTCAAGCCGTGTTGCATTTCAGCCCCGTGGCTGCTCTCCTTCCTGGATGCCGCAGTTCTTGGCATGTTTTCCCCAGCTTTCCCAAGTTCACATCCGAATTCCCTGGGATAGGTTTCGATGGCTTGCTGAGAGGAAGATAACCCCCCCTTTGTCACTGGGGATTGATGCCTGTCTCGAAAAAAAGAACAACTCCATTGCACCAAAGAGAAGCAGTTAGGAATAAATTTGCCACTGCTAACAAGCTTGGCTGGGTCAGAGCTTTGTGTGCTGGAACAAAGGGTTTAAGACCCTGGAACATGTTTGGATTGCAGAGGAAATTCCACTCAGTCTCGGGAATGCACTGCATCAGTTGTGGTTTGTAGATCAGGTCTGGCACTGGAGGAAGATCAGACCCTTACAGGGCACCTGCTCTGCTCTGGAGCTGCTTCAGCACAACCTGGGGTTTTTCTGAGGTGTCAGCAGCAGACAGCAGACACCAAACTCAGCACAGTGCCCAGGGGAAGGCAAGAATTCCCAGCTCTGCCACTGGCTCTTTCATCCATGCAGGGCTTAAATCCAACCGGGAGCCCAGTGTGGTAAAAAGGAGTTCTGGGAGACAACTTTGGCAGGGTGGGGAGAGCAGCTCCGTGTCCTGGGGGATCTGTGGGGGCTGGAGACTGGCGGGTTTTGTTTGGCAGCAGCAGTGACAGCCACGCTGCACTGCCTGAGTGCAGAGATTTGTCTGGAGCTGTAACACCCCTGCCTTGCTGAGCCTCCCTCCTGCTCCCAAGCCGTGGATGTTTCCATGCTGGGGGTTCAGGAGGTGGCTGGTTGGGAAAGGCAGATTGATGGCTGTTTGCTCAGGTTTGGACAGCGAGGAGGATTTCTGTGAGCGTGCCTCAGGAGGCTGCTCCCATTCAGGGTGAAAGGAATAAGGAATTTGTGTTCATAAACAAAACTGTGGGTCTTTCCAGTAGATAAAAGCAGTAGTGAAAGACAAAAGAAACGATGGGGAGGATTCTACTGGTTGATGAATGGAATGAGGGAAATTTGTATTTATAAACAAACCAAAGGTCTGTAGATACATAAAACTGAATATGGAGAAATGAGAGGAACATTGAGAAGATCCATAAATTCCATAAGGAATTCTACTGAGTGATGCAAGGGAAGGACAACAGGGGGACATTATACATCAGAGGGGGGGTCTCAGGTATTGGGTATTTTTGGAAAGCCTGAGCCTCTCAAATCCTTCAGCCCATGGGGAAAGAGAGAGGGACAGGGAAAGACAGCTGGGAATCAGGGTAAAAAGGAGGCTGCATCCTCCAAAATCTGAGAGAGCCCAGGGGAAATGGCCCATGGCCTCTCCCTTTATTCCAATAAAGCTCCAGGACTCCTCTGTCTCCTTTTTGGACAGAAACCTCTGGTGTTTGTGGATTGATTTTCCTCACAAGGAGTACAAAGCACTGAATTATAAAACTGTCAAAAACAATAAGCGCAGCTCAACTTGCAAGACAAAAAACAAGAACTCTGTAGAATAATTTAGAAACTGAGGATCATCACAAGCTGCTCCTGGCTGTTCAGTGGAACACAGAAGGAAGATCCCTGTGTGAGCTGTTTGTTCATACACCCAGTTCAGCCCCAAGAGTGACAGTGAAACTCTGCGTTCTTCCCTTCCCTTCCTGGCCTCTGCTGGAAGTGGACACGAGTGTCAGGTGATTCCATCATACCCACTACATGACATTTTATTTTTTTGCTATTAAAGCCATTCAGCCACAGCACCTGCGAAGGGAAAAAAAAAACCAACTCTACCAAACCCTCCCAGCCCCTCAGTGATTTTCCATCTCCGCAAGTGATGCTTTAATTAATGAAATCTGCCTGGCAGCAGGGTGGGGGTCTGTCCCACAGTCCCAGCACGGCATGAGGAGCAGGTCATTCATCCAAAGCAAAGCAGCACAACCCAGGAGGCTAAAAATACCCCAGACATCTGATTGCTCCTCCTGATCGTGGGGAATGGAGAGGAGAGCGATGGGCCCTGCATGCTGAGTGCTCTGCTTGGTGCAGTCACGGCCTCCTGCCTGCTCTAAAACCTCTGGGAGGGCTAGAAATTTGAGTTCCTGCAGCAGGATCAGCTCAGAGGGTCCTGTGGGACTCATTCAGCAGCACAAAGGGTGAGCTGATAGTGTTTGGTCCAGCCGACCCCTGAATGTCCCCGTGGCATGGAAATACAACACCAGCAACCTGCCCCAGACCTGTTCCACTAAAATCACCTCTGCCCAGGGATGGCAGCAGGAAAAGGCGCAAGAAATGGCACAGATTATTTTCCATGAGTTACTTTCAAAACGTGCAGTTGCATAATTTCGCGTCTGGCAGCACAGGCTGTAATTAAAATCCCAGAGTCCCAGTCTGGTTTGGATTGGGAGGGACCTCAGGGACACCTTCCCTAGCCCAGCTCACCCAGGCATGGGCAACTCCTCAAAAACACCACTCAGGGAGCAAAACCCACTTAAAAATCCCTTGGGGACAAGGACATTTCCAAGGGTTAAAGTCTGCAGGAGCCCCTGCCCAGCTCTGCCTTCATTTCTCTCAGCAGCCTCATATTCCCCAAATTAAGCTCCTTGTATATTTTTCCTCTCTGGGAAGGTGCTTCTCAGTCCATTTGTGAAAGTCAAAATTCTGAAGCACGGGCAGGATCTGCTCTCCCTGAGGCTCTTTTTGGGACAGCTCTTTCTTGACTATCACTCAAGTGAGGAAAACAAACTCCAAAGGCCAAATCCCCGCTGGTGTTTCAGCTGTGCCCTCGGCACCCCGAGCATATTCCTTGTGCTCTCTGCTTCCCAAATGCCAAGAGCCAGAGCTTGGGCAGGCACTGGGGGTGGAATTGTATCAAAACTCATCATCCCAGGGTATTTTTGGCAGAATTCTCTTGAAAACACTCGGAGACAAGGCTCTGAGACAGCCCCTCTGGCACTCAGTGTGGGTGGCTGGTAATGCCCCTTCCCACCCTTCTCGCTGCAAAAATAGCACAAGAAATTGTTCTTTTCTCAAACATCTCCCCCCCCAAAATGTCATTTTCGTCCACGTCACACAAGATTTCACTGCTTTGTTGGTAGGGATTTGTTGTGTTAGATTTTATCTGCCTGTTAAACACTTCCTAAGTGGGGAGTGAGTAATAAAAATGAGATGACAGGAATTGCTTGATGGGGAACAGACCAGACCTACAATTTAGCTCACTTGTTCCTGCAAGCTGAGGAACTTCAAACTGACGTGCAAATTGCAAAATAAATTTAGAAAATCACTTTTCTGTCAGCACAAAGCCTGTCCAGAGTGAGGGTGAATGGCAGAATCAGTCAAAGTAAGGAACTCAGAGCAAGATCAAAGGAGCTACAGGTTCCTGTAGTGCAGGGGAAATTCTGGAATAAATGTGACTCAAATGACAGCAAAAATGGGTCTTCTGAGGGTGCTGTGAGCTGTCCTGAGCAGTTCAGTCAAGGCTGGGACATTGTCTTGGTGGCCTTTATGGGACACTCCCTGCACTGTGCCAGTCCCTGCCTCCCTCCCAGAGGAGAGGTACAAAAGCCCATTTTTAAGTCCAATTAATCTCTGATCTGGGTGGGATTTATGAGTTCTGGGTTGGTTTTTTTTGAGTTCGCCTTCTTCAAATATACTCAAAATGCATTTTCTAAGCTTGACACCGTGGCCCCATTCTGTGTTTATTTTCTTTGACACCTCCCTTTGCCTCATCTCCTCCAGCTCCATAAATGCAGATTTCAGACAGAAGATGGGCACAACCCATCTGTGACTTGGGAAAAGCTCCCTGGAAGAATTCAGCTCTCCTTATTCCCTGAGATTCCTGCTCAGACTTATCCCTGTGGCACAAGTTTGAGAAGGAGCTGTGAGGGCGGCAGTTGAGCAATGCAGCTGTTCCTCCAGCTCTTCTCATCTCCACATCCTCATTTCTTCCCTCATTTTCTTATTTTTGCCTCATGTTTTGGCACTTTCCTTTGGGAAGAGGAGGAAGCAGCATTGCCATTCCACAGGTACATTCTGTGCAGTGCTGCAAAGTCCCCTAAGTGATGCCCACCCCATTTATTATTAACTTTAGGAACCATCCTCATCCTTCTGCAAACCCCAGGGGGAAAATGACTTTGGGTCACGTGGAGCACAAACACAAAGCCTTAATTAATGAGTGCTGCCCCCACTAATTGCAGAGGAGGAGCCTGTGCTGCTCCACACCGGGAATTACAGCCCTTGATCTGAGGCTGTGTGGGTTTGTAAGAGTGGTGGAAATTATAGAATATGGAATAACACCCATGGATGGTATCCCAGCCCATGGCAGGGATTGGAACTGGGTGAGCTTTAATGTCCTTCCAATCCAAACTAGTCTGGAATTCTGATTATTGTATAATTAAAACCTGTGAATTTTCAGGTCCGACACAAGATCACCAATAATTAAAACCTGGAAGTTTTCAGATTCGACACAAGATCACCAATAATTAAAACCCGTAAATTCTGAGACTCCTAACGGGAATTTCTCGGCAATTCAAGGTTGGGGTTGGAACAAACCCCTGGGAAGCTGCTGCCCTTGGGGCTGTGAGACACCAACACTCAGTGAGCAGCAATTCCAGCAGTTCCCCGGGATCCAGGCTGGATCAGCACCGTGCTTGGAATTTAAAACACACGGCGAACAGGACAAACAGGTGTTACTGGCTGTGGGAAGTGTGACAAGTGTTAACGTGACAAATGTGCCTCCAACCCCTTTCTGGAGGGGAGATGCTGTCAGCCTGCTGCCCGACCAGACGGCGCTTTGAGGGAAAAAGGTGGTTGTTTTTTTCCTGAAATATTCCCTGAGAGCTTCGTGCACGCCGGTGCTGGGAGGAGAAAAGACACGGGGAGACAGTGGGACTACAGAAGGGTGGGGTGGGGGATGGAGGCGAGGATGAGGGGGCTCCGGGCAAATCCCGGGAGTTCCAGGCGTATCCCGGGGGCTCTGGGATTTGCCCGGGGGCCTCGGGAATATCGCAGTGGCTCCGGGCAGGCCCCGGGAACATCCCGAGGGCTCTGGGCATTCTGGGCTCCCGGTGAATCCTGAGGGCTCCGAGCACATCCTGGGTTCCAGACACATCCCAGGGGCTCCGGGCTCATCCTGAGGGCTCCTGGCACATCCCGGGTTCCAGGCACATCCCAGGGGCTCCGGGCACATCCCGGGGGCTCTGGGCAAATCCCAGGGGCTCCGGGCACATCCCAGGGGCTCCGGGCACATTCTGGGTTCCAGGCACATCCCGGGGGCTCCGGGAACATTCAGGGGCCTCTGGGCACATCCCGAGGGTTTTGGGCACACCCCAGGGGCTCCGGGCACATCCTGGGTTACAGACACACCCCAGAGGCTCCGGGCACATCCCGGGTTCTGGGCACATCCCGGGGGCTCCGGGAACATTCAGGAGCCTCCGGGCACATCCCGAGGGTTTTGGGCACACTCTGGGCTCCGGGCACATCCCCAGAGGTCGGGACACACCTGGGGGGCCCCGCAAACATCCCGAGGGTTCCAGACTCATCTCAGGGGCTCCGGGCGGGGACTCCGGGAGCATCCCGGGCACATCCCCAGGCTCCGGGCACACCCCAAGGCCTCCGGGCACGTTTAGGAGCCTCCGGGCGCATCCCGGGGCTTCGGGCGCATCCAGGCGGCTCCGGACGGAGGCTCCGGGCACATTCAGGAGCCTCCGGGCACATCCTGGGCACATCCCGGGCACATCCCCAGGGCTCCGGGCACACCCCAAGGGCTCCGGATGAGGGCTCCGGGCACATTCAGGAGCCTCCGGGCACACCCCAAGGGCTCCGGACGAGGGCTCCGGGCACACCCCAAGGGCTCCGGGCACATTCAGGGGCCTCTGGGCGCATCCCGGGAACTCCAGGCGTACCCGTTGGCAGCGGGAGGGGTGGCGGGCGCCGCCCTCAGCGCCGCCCT
>JAHLSL010000175.1:6318919-6329878 GCA_025920805.1 Petroica traversi | reverse complement strand
CTGAATCCAGCTATTCCTGATGTTTGTGTCAGACATGGCAGGACCTGAATCCAGCTACTTCAGTGCTGGATTGCAGAGCTGGAAAAGAGGCGCTGCCCCAGGGCTGTTGTGCTGACACCCCGTTTTTGCCCCTCTCTGGGATCTGGGTATTAACCCTTTGTTTTTATGCCTTTCTGTTTGTGCAGAAACTCCCTTTCCTGGACGTGCCCAGCGAAGGCTGCAGCTCACCCCAGGCAGGAGCTGCTGCTGCCAGAGCCCCAGTTCCTCCCCAGGACAGTGCAGAGGGAGCAGCCCCTGTGCTGAGCAATGGCCCCTCCCTGGGGCAGCAGCAGCACCAGGAGAGCCCAGCCCAGGACCTGGCAGCCCCCACGGAGGATGGGCAGGCTCAGCACCAGGGGTGAGCTCTGGGAGCTGCTGGGAGAAGCTCTGGGGAGCTGCTGCAGCCCCCACGTGCAGCTGAGTGTGAGTGGGGGTGTGCAGGGCTGGGGAGCAGCTGCTGGGGACCCCTCCAGCACCTGGGGACACCTCCAGCACCTGGGGACACCTCCAGGTGGTGCAGAGCTGCCAGGAGCCTGCCTGGCATTGCTGAGAGCTTGGCTTTCAGTGGGAACACGTGCATTCCTGAGGGTCAGGGCTGCCTGCCAGCACTGCTGCTTGAGGCTGGAGAAATCCTGGCCACTTCCATGAGGAGCTGGGCAGTAACTGCAGGAGGAAGGATGCAAATCCTTCTGCTCTCAGTATTAGTCCAAGGTCATCCTGAAACGAGGAAAAAATTCAGTCCGTCTTCAAATGGTAAAAAACCCCCCCAACCTTTCTTAGCTGTGAATGAATCTCTGCATGGACCCTTGCCTTGTAGCAGAACTGATTCATGTTTTGTCTCCTATGCATCTTTGTTACACAAACCAAATCCCCTGTGCCTTTTTCTGAGACTGTGTCAGTGTCCAGCCAGGCCGTGGCTGGTTTTGTGTTGGAGTTTGGAGTGTGGTGTTGGGTCCTGTCTGTAGTCAGTGTTTTCCAGGAGGTTTTCTCCTGCGGCAGCTTCTCCAGGGTTTTTGCTGACTTCCCAAGCTTGGCTTCTTCTCGAGCTGACCTCTTGAAAGAATCAGCTTTTATGGACCTTCTTTATTGCTGGGAGTGCAGCAAGCCCCAGAGCCAGCCTGGAACACATGGATTTGTGAGAAGAGGCAGAATTGGAAATGAGAGAACATTTATGTGGGATTTTTTTCTCTTTATTTTATGATCTTGGTTGAACTGAAGCAAGAGAATAACTCTGTCCCAAGCTGGAATCATTGGTGAGACAGCAATTACAGCTGGGCTGCATTCTGGCATTGAAATGGGGCCCAAAATGATGAAATCACTTGCTGAATGATTCCAGGGAATGTTCAAATTCCTGGAACTTTTAGGGAAGTTTTGTCTGTCTCATGAACAGTATCTCTCATGGCAATGGACTTGGGAAGCAGCAGAAGAAACAAGGATTTCTCTGCCCAGGGATTGGGTGTCACAAATGAGTGTTTGAAGGTCCCCCAAAGAATCCTTGGGAGAGGCATCAGCAAAAGCAGGTTTGATATCAAAAAACTGTGGCCAAGTTCATTGGCAAGCTTCACTCTGTTACTTTTGACATGGTTAAAGCTAAAATAGAAAATCAAGCAGTCTAAAACTAAAATCAAACATTGTGGAGGCTGGGGATGGAAAAGAGTCAGGATGAAAAGGAATGAGGGAGATTCTCCTGTTAGGTCACAAGATTCAGAGTGGAGCATCCTGCCAGACTGAGCCCTGGAATTACCAACAGGAACCCTAAAGGGTTCCTGGAATCAGAGATTCAGGAGCAGAGAATCAGCAGGTAAGGGATTGAACAAGGGGTTTATGTAGAATTTCCTGTAAGCACAACAGAAGCTCCCTTAGAGGCTGACTTTACAAATCCAAAGCACTCCAGAATCCAGGAGAGCTCTGGCTCTGACCATGTCCAGGTGTATCCCTGGAGAAATTCCCCTCGAGTTCCCTGTTGCTTCTATCAGTCCCTCTCCAGCCTGGCTGCAATTGGGGTCAGTATCTTCCTCTGAAAGGTCAATAACAAAAATGTTCCACTTGGGTTGTTATTCAGGCAAAAAAAAAATCAATCAGATTGCAGGGCTGCTGGTTAAACCCAGGATTTGTTCTCCAGCCCTGGGAGCACCCAGTGTTCCTGATAAGCTCAGGGTGCTGCTTATCAAGGTCAAGGCCTGAGGACATTTCTGAGATTGTGGTGGGGCCTTGGAGGATTCACCCCCCAGGAAAGCTGTGCCCCTGTCCTTGTTCTGAGCTCAATTGCACAGAATCCCTTTGTCCAGCTTAATTCAGGATCCTTCTCTGCTCTCTTTTGAAGCTGCTTTTTCAAATATTTGCTGTCGTGAAGTTTTCCAATGAGTTTATAAAAATGTTTGGAAGCCAACTGAAAATATTTGAGCCTTCCCAATGTCCAGTGAAGGTAGAAACATTCCAAAATAACAGCAGAAAATGCAATAGCTGTGCTTATGTGCTTTTAACCCATGGTGAAATCATTGGGTTAGTCCAGTGTCCAAAATCCAACCAAAACCCCCCTGAATAGCTCGTTTTGGGTAAGAAAATACCTATTTTATAAAGCACAAAAAAAGAAAAAGGGAGCACAGAGTTTCTCCACTGCCTGGAATGGCAAAGAGGAAGCTTTTTAATACTGAGGGCAAGGAAAGAGTGGGAGCCACAAGGGGTGATGGATTAAAAATTAATTTTCTGATCACTTGGAATGCTGACCCAGGTGTGAGGGATGGATCAGCCCTGGCTTTCCTTTCCAGGGGTCATGGGCAACATCCACCCCCAAATTCTGACAGAAAATGGGACATGAGGCCAAGACAGGCACTTTGTAGGACCAATTATGGATCATCAATTCTTTGAAAAACTTCAATGAATTGTCTAATTTTCATTAGAGATACAAAACTGGGGAGGGTTTTGACTGACTACTGAAGGATTTAAAGATTCCATGGTTAATTACTGTACAAATCCAGCTGGCAGGAGGCTCCTGGAAATGTTTTTGTGCTGCTTTGCCTTTGAAATTGCCCTTGGAGGAGTGTAATAACCTTCCCTTGTTCCTAAAGCTGTCTCCACAAAACTCCAATGTTACTACAGGTATGCAAACACCCACCAGGTTACTCCATGTTGGAAGCTTGGAGTAATCTCACTGCTTTTAACTCCAGTGGCAAAACAGAGCCAGAACCAAAAATTAATGTCTTTATAAACCTCTTGGATTTCACCTATGCAGGCTCAGTAAAAATCTGCAGTTTATTAAAAGCATTTCGTGCTGGTGCTGGAATTTAGGAGCTGGAAAAGATTCCAGACTTTCCTCTCTTTCCATGAGCTCCTGGTTTGAAAACCAAGGAGCTCTGATGGTGACTCTGTGCTGTTTGAAGAGCAGAAATGTTCAGAGCCCTGCAGTGCCCTGAGCTCCTCAGGTGGGATCTATTCCCTGAAAAGCTGAATTCCCTGCTCCTGGAGTGCCCTGCCTGCATTCTCTGCTCCCTGGAAGCGTGGAAGGAATGGAGAAGCTGTTTTGGGGAATCTGCTGCTGCAACTCATTCATTCCTAGGGGAGCATCCCTGCTCTGTGAGGTCAGAAATGCTGCTTTTACTTGGAGCAGTGCAATCCTTTCCTCTTGGATTCCTGTGACTGGGAGAGCTGGGAGGGAGGAGGAATCTGCTTTGCTGCAGATGAGCTCTACTTGTGTGAAACCCTCCCTTCTCTGGAGCTGCTCCTTGGCTTCTCCAGGACACCCCATGGCTTTTCCAGGACACTCCTTGGCTTCTCCAGGACATCCCATGGCTTCTCCAGGACACCCCATGGCTTTTCCAGGACACTCCTTGGCTTCTCCAGGACATCCCAATGCTTCCTGCCTGTTCCCAGCATCTCCTGTGTTACAACCAGGTGTAACCTCATAGTGGAGCTGTCATGTCCTGTGCTAAAACTCCTCCTCTGGGTCTCGTGGAGCTTCATTTGAAATGTCTTTAATGTGAATTTCATTCAGGGGGTTCTTAAATTGGGGTTTTCCTTGGCAGTTGTCAGCTGTGGGAGAGAAAATCAAATTGGTGCTGTTTGCTCTGCAGGGAAAAAGTGGGAATAGTTGGCTTGTCCATTGTTTTAGTTCTCCATGACCTCTTCAGAAGTGAGGAAAAGCACTTTGTGAAAACTTTGAGGTCTGGTTTACTCCTGGACTGTTGCTGTGCTTTAGTGATTGCCTTTCCAAGTTAATTCCTTGGAATACGAACCCACAGAGCCACCCTGACTGGGATGGAGGAGATGAGCTTGGAGGGAGCTGGGAAGCTTTGGGGAGCTTCAGGAAGCTTCTCCAGTCCTGCAGAACTGAAGGAGCCCAGGGCTCCAGAGGATCTCCAGGTGGGAATGTTGGTGTGGAGCATCCTGGGGCTGTTTTTCCATCAGAGGTGCTCCCAGAGCTGAGGGACCCCAGGAAAAGCCTTGGAGAGGGAAGAGCTGCTGTTCCAGGCTCCTGCAGCTCCTGCAGACCTGGCCGTGGGCAGCCTCAAAGGAATTTCCTGGCAGGATGCAGTGCTGGGTACCAGGAGGGACCAGGAGAATTCCAGAAGTGTTTTCCTCTCCTCCCCACTCCCTCTGCTCTGTGCTGAGGGCTGGGGTTGTTTTTGTGGGACCTCTCCCAGCTTTTCCTGATTTCCATCTCTCCCTCATGCACACCCAAGCATTCCCTGGGGGAGGAACCTGCTCTCAGTGTCCTATTTCTGTTTAATTATCACCCAGCCCTTGATTAATTAGCTGAGGAAGCAGCGGGTGTTCAAGGCTGTGTTTGGGACCAGGCAGCCAGGTGGGCCATTCATTAGGGCAGGTTTTAATGGCATTAATTAACGTGTCCTCCTGGGAGCTGCAGGGCCAAGGGGTTGTTTTTACAGAATTTCAATATTTCCATCTATTTAATGTAGCAGAAACCACTGGAGTCTCTGAGCACTGGATTTTGCTTGGCACCCCCAACCCGATCCTTGTGGGAATGTCCCTAAATCTCTGTGTAGTGCTGGCTGGGAATGTCCCTGTTGCTGTTGTGTCTGTGTCACTGCTGAGGGACATTTGTGGGGGTGAGCCCTGTTTGTGCCCCCGAGGGCTCTGTGGGGCACTGGAGTCCCTGCATTGCTTGAAGCTGATCGTGTCTAGAGGAGAATTGTGTCTTTCCTGTCTGTTTGTCCCATGGAGTCTCTCTTGGATTGCAGGTATTTTTATTCCCTATGAAAATAAACATTTTTGGCTTTTTAAAGTGAGTGGCTGCTCTGTTTGTTGGGGAGTCATCCAGAATTCCACATTTGGAAAGGGGAAATCAGTGAAAGGATCTTAATAAAGGGAGCGTGGAGCCACTTCTGCAGAACAGAAATGGGGTGATCCCCTGGTTTGGGGGGAATGGGGAGGGCTGGGGTTTAAAACAACCCAAAAAGGAACATAACTAATGGAAAAAAAAGGGAGTATAAAACCCAAAAAGGAATGTAACTAAAGGAAAACAGGGAATATAAAACCCAAAAAGGAACATAATCAGTGGAAAAAAGGGAATATAACCAATGGAACTGTTCAATATCCATGTCTTCTGCAAACTGTGCTACTCTGGGTCTTTTTTAAAATTTAGATTTTTCTCTTTATCAAAGCCAAGTATCTTCCCAGTATTTCTTTCCTCCTGTTCCTCACCCACCTGGCCACAGGTGGCTCCAGGCTGAATTCCAGAGTTTCTGAGGAGCAGCCAGAGCTTCTGGAAGCAGCCAAGTCTAACCTTCCTGGGTCCAGGGAAGAGATTTTTTTCAGAGTGAAGAGCCCACAGTCCAACTGCTGATGGAGTCCTGGAAAAATCCTGCTTTATCCCATTATTTTTATCCATAGATAGTGAGGTGTTAAAGGGTTTGAGTGCAGGCACAGCTGAGATGGGAAGATGCTCCAGAGGGAGATTCCAGGGACAAAACTTCCCAGTGAATCCCAGACTGCAGACCCATTAGCCAGCCCTTGATGAATATTTTCCACCTTAAAAATGGATATTTTCATGTTTTAAGGCAATAAAATGGGCCTGGCACTGGGGTGTCCTCAGTCCTTGGGTGTTTCACAGGCTTTTCCCCTCCTTGCTAATTTTAAATGTTCTCAGTGCTGCCAGTGAAATCCTTCATTTACCTTAATTAGACTCGCATTTAATTGGATTATTAACATTAACAGTGGCTAGAATTGATAAAGCTGCTATTTAATTCGGGGGAAACTTGGACAAAAGGTGTGGGAATTGGAGTTCTCTTGCCTGTGAGCAGCTCGTGGATTCCAGGGTTCTGGAATTTGTTTTCCTTCTCTTTGGGGTAGTGGAGGGGATGGGGGAGGATCCAAAACCTCCCCTTCAGCAACAGATCCTGGAGCTGTGGGACAGAGGGAATGGGATTCAATAAAATCCTATAAATAACCAAAACAACCCCATGGATGGAGCAGGGGCAGCTGTGGCTGCTCCTGGATCCCTGGAAGTGCCCAAGGCCAGGTTGGGCAGGGGTTGGAACAGCCTGGGGCAGTGGGAGCTCTCCCTGACATGGCTGGGATGGAATGGGATGGATTTTAGGGTTTCCCCCACCCCAAACTCTCCTTTTATCCTGTTTCCCAAAGGGAAGGGGTGGGATGGGATGGATTTTAGGGTTTCCCCCACCCCAAATTCTCCTTTTATCCTGTTTCCCAAAGGCAAGGGGCTCCCTGAAGGCAGTGGGAGCAGAGAGCTGAACTCCTGGGGCTCCAATTCCTCAAGAAATTATTCATGGAGGAGAAAAAACATTGCTGGATTCCTCCTCCCTTTCTAACTCTGTATTTTGTGTGCGGGTGCCCCAAATGAATGGGGAATTCCCATCAGCAGGGCCCTGGCAGGGATGTGCAGTGGGGTCTGTGCCCTCACCTGGATAATTCCTGGATCACACCTGGATCAAGGGGCTGCTGGAGCCACTTCCAGGCTGTGCGATGAGCAGGCAGAACCCCCAGGGATGAGTTTTGGGATGCTGGGAACAGACTGAGGGAAATCCCAGAGCTCTGCTGTGCCAGTGACTCCCAGCCCAACAGCCCCACTCCCAACTCTGCTTCCCGACCTTGAGCGCTGTAGTAAATCCCTAATCCCTGCAAAATCATTTATTTGGGACTGTTTAGCTCTAAACTTTCGACTGCTTAGCTCTCCTAAATCCACAAGCTCATTAGCTCTCTTCAGCTGCGTTAATAACGATAATCCCTTTAATGGAAGCGACTCTGGACAGGATTTACCTTCCCAAAAAACCTCAGTGACTGGCAGTAAATACCCTTCTGCCCTCTAATTCTCCCCCAATTAACAGAGAGCTGATCAAGAGCTGCTTTGCCCAGAGCAGAGGCCAGGTCAGGCTCTGAGTTCAGGCAGAAGGTGGAAGTTTTTCCCAACTCCTCGCCCTTCCCTGGAGTTTGAAGCATTGGGAAGTTTGTCCCAAATGAGTGTAAAACTCTCCTTTTTCTGGAGCTGCTCCTGCTGATTCCAGCTGGGGGGGGGTTCTGGGTTTGCCTCGTTAGAACTGGGTTTAATCTGCTCCTTGTTCCTAAGATCTTTCCTGGTTAACAACTAAACAGCAGCAGCAACAACAAAAGAAACAGCAGTTTATAATTAATTTGCCATTCAAGGGTTTTCCTTTCATCTCCAAGTTTCTGACATTTCACATTTTCCAACGCTTCTGTTGTCTGCATTCCCTTTTTTCCCTTTAGAACACTCTGTATTTTAATGGCTGCTTTGATTTCTGTGGTTTGTGGAAGGGGTTTCCAGCCAGGCTTGACTTTCGTGGTCACAGCTTCCTCACACTCTGTAAAAATGACCCCAAACTCCCCTCTCCTGCTCCAGGGTTCACCCACATCACACTCCATCACCCCATTCCTGCTGCTGCCTTTGGGGGATTGACCTTTGTCAAGCAATAATCTATTTCTGATTGAATTTGGAGAGGGAAACCAAAAGCCTAAACCAAATCAATACTGAGCATTTTCCTGCGTTCCAGGCTTTCCATGGGGAGGCTCCAAAGCAGGAATGTGGTGCTCACACATTTCACAGAGCTGAATTTTCTTGGGTAATTTTCCTGCTGGGTAACTTGGGTCTCTCTCGTTATCTCCTGCCCTGATAAGGCTGTCCCAAACCGCCAGCCCCCTCCTGCTCCAGCAGAAATTTGGAAAGCTTTAAAGGGAGCTGGATAAAACAGGATTGCACTTCCCAGCTGACAGCTTTTGATAAGGCCCCAGCACTGCTCCCCACTCCTTTTGTTTGTCCTGGGAGCTTTCCTGCCCTCCTGGCTCCTGTTCAGCTTTGGGAAGCCCTGGCTGTGCTTCCTCCTGGCAGGTGCAGCCCAGAGTGGCTCAGGTGGGAAATCTGGACCATCCTCAGCACCTTTTGTCCTTCTGGTGTTTAATAAATCGTTTTGGAGGATGCAAATGGTTATTTGTGTCACTGTGAAAAAGGGAAGGAGTGAAAGAGAGGGGTTAAGAGGGAATTTGAGTGCCTGGCAGCAGCCAAGGTGAGGTAGAGGCTGGTGCTGCCCTGGCAAGGACCCCAAACCGCCCCATTCCCTGCAATTTTTGCAAGGAAAGAGTGGAAAAAAAGCTTTGTGTGCACACAGAGGGGTCGAGCAGCCTCCAGCACCTGTCCCAGCCTCCCCCCACCCCGCTGCCCTCTCTATATTTACCCAGGGGGAGCTTTCCAAGAATGGAAGTGGTAAGATAAAACCCCAGAGGGGCTAAAATTAGCCCCAGCGCCCCAGGCCGGTCCCGGTGTGGCATTTCAGCTGTGAGCTGCACAGCCCCGGCCCCACACAGCCCCAGCTCTGCCAGATCCACTTCATTCTGGGGTTAAACCTCGGGAGAACTCCCCATGGGACCCCCCTGGCCCCAGGGGCTCTGAGCATCCCCCACTGCCCAGGTAAGGCGGCAGCACCGGGACTGGGCGGGCGAGGGAAGGGCACTGGGACCCACAGGGACAAACGTGTGCTCTGTGGGTTCTGTCACAGCTTTTTGGGCTCTGGAAGTGTCCAAGGATGGGGCTTGGAGCAGCCTGGGATAGTGGAAGGTGTCCCTGCTCGTGGCAGGGGTGGAATGAGATGAGGTTTAAGGTCTCTTCCAAGCCAAAACCCGTTTTATGATTCCATGAACCCTGGTTTGGGCTCTTGTGGTTGTGGAACCTCCCTCAGGTCCCCATGCAGGAGCTCGGGCTGTCCAAGGAGTCTCCCTTTGGAGATGTCATTTGTGTGGGCAGGAGATGTTACAGCTGCTCTTTTCCTTTCCCACACCATTTCCCTCGGGAATAGAACTGGGACCATGGCTGTGGTTTTGACTTAAATCTGCAGTAACCCCCAGCCCATGGTCTGTGTGGGTGGGGTGATCCCAGCGCTCCAGAGCTCATTACCAGCGTGAAAAATGAGGAGCAGCAGCATCAGAATTCCCCACATTTCTATAAAAACGGGGCTGATGGGTGGCAGCCCAGCAGAGCTTTGCTGCCACCAGACTTGTCCCAATGCCCCAGTGGTGCTGCTGGCCTCGCTGGTGTCCCGCTGAGCTGGTGGCCGTGTCCCCGTGGGTGATGTGGGACAGGTCCCCCGTGACTGCCCCGGCACCGTCGGGCTCAGCTGCACAACGAGGTCGATTGCTCCTCGCAGCTAATTAACTGCTTGCTGCGGCTCGTTGCTAATTAATTGCTCCGTGCAGCTCCTCGCCTCCTCCCAGGACAGGCCAGCCCCAGCTCTGCCTCTGCCGCCTCTCCCGAGGGCACCCGAGATGTTTTAGGGCTGCCGAGAAATTCCCTTGCCTGTCCCAAGCGCTTCCAGCTGCTCAGGTGCCAGCCAGGACATCCCATTCCTGTCCCCCGCTGTCCCTCGGGCCCTGTGGGGACACATCCTGTGTCCAGAGCCCAGCAAGGCTGGAAGGTCCCACTCGGGTGTGATCAGCTCAGCATTCCCACCCTTCCTCCCCCCAAATCCATCCCCAGGAACATCCCAGCCCCTTCCTGCAGCTGTGATCCTTGGGCTCAGGCAGGCAGGAGGGAGATAAATTGTGGAATTCTGACGTTGGCATCATTTTGGGAAGGGAGATGCTGGAAGATGTTTGATCCCTAATTAAACTGACACTTCACATTCACCTCATCGCCCAGGACTTGGGACAGGCATGGAGGGACAGGACACAGGGAATGGCTCCCACTGCCAGAGGGCAGCGATGGATTGGATACTGGACAGGAATTGTTCCCTGGGAGGGTCGGGAGGCCCTGACACAGGTGCCCAGATTTGCTGTGGCTGCCCCTGGATCCCTGGCAGTGCCCAAGGTGAGGCTGGACAGGGCTTGGAGCACTCTGGGACAGTGGGAGGTGTCCCTGCTCAGGGCAGGCGTGGTGCTGGCTGGGCTTTTAGGTCCCTCCCAACCCAAACATGATTTTAGGGGATCCTGACCCACTACAACATTGGGTTCCATTTTTCCCTCTGCCTTTCACCCTCACCATGGTGCCAGGGCCATGAGCACATGAGCAGAATTCTCACCCAGTGCTCTTTGTCCATTTTTTGGAGAATCTTCCTTATGTTGAGTACAAACTCACACTAAAATGCAGCTATCGGTGCCAGGGGCTGATTCTAACCTGGGGCAGGTGCTGCTTCTGCTCTCCTGCAGATCCTTGGCCTCATCCTTTACCATGAAAGCGGCACATGGAGCACAGAGCCGACAAAATGAGCCTGATGGACATCAACAAGATATTCTCCCTGCTGCAGCCCGGGGATGACGAGGAGGACAACGGCGACAGCGAGGAGCTGAGCCGGGCCGTGTGCCAGGACGACCCCCAAACCCTGGAGCAGCTGCTGTCCCAGGACAGGTACAAGAGGCTCATCAACCGCTGCAGCGGCTGGGGCGTGCCCAGCACCCCCCTGCGCCTGGCGGCCACGCGGGGCTGCGTGCAGAGCCTGCGGG
>JAHLSL010000175.1:6272458-6285820 GCA_025920805.1 Petroica traversi | reverse complement strand
TGTGACCCCATGGTGTAGGTGATGCCAGCAGGCTCGGCGTGGTCCCACAGTGTGGGAATGGTGTGGGTGCCTGGGAGCCCACCTGGGCCTGGGGCATGTCCTCTGCACCCTGGGCTCTCTGTCTCTCTGTGCTTTCCAGCAAGATTTCACACACCACTGGCTGGTGAGCTGCCTTTATGGGGTGTAAGTCCTGCCAAAACAATTTCTTCCTGTTATTGCTGCTCCAGTTTTAGAGAAGTGATAAGAGCCTTTTGCAGGGACCTGGTTTCTCTCCGGGAGCTTTGAGCTTTTCTGAGCTGGGAGCTTTGGGCAGCAGTTTCCAGCGTGACTTTTCCTCAGTTTTTCAGATAAATTTCAAAGTTAGATTTAGTGAAATGATTTAAGGAACGTCTGAATATAGTCAGTGTAGGGTCTCTGCAGAGCCAGATGGATCTGGTTCATTTTGGGTGATATTTTCCATGAATAATCTTGTAGTTGGAGGTGGTTAATGAAGGGCAAAGATGCTGAAGACAAGGCTTGTGTTAAAATGAAGGCTGAGATAATGTGGGGCTTTGTTTGGATCTGGGCTGGAGTGTGGGACCATCCTAGGGCTCAGCCTTTGTGCCTTCAGCTGACTCTTCCTCTTGTCCACATGATTTTGTTTCTATTCCTGCAAAGGGAGATTTTTAAGGCCAAACCTTAAATATTCCAATGGGAATGAGGGTGGATCTTAAACCTCATTCTGCTTGATTTTGAATTCGCTTTGAGTGAACAAACTGAATCTAAAGCAGAGCCACCAGAAATGCAGAAACCCAGAATGGTTTGGTTGGAAGGGACTTTAAAGAACGTTTTGTTCCAAGCCCTGCTGTGGGCAGGAACAGCTTCCCCTGGAAGGTTTGCAGGGCTGCAGTGTGGGCCTGTGCCAGGCAGTGCTGGATCAGCTGTGGTGGTTTGTGATAAAGGAATAATTCCGGGTTTCCCGGCGCTGCTGGGAGGGCTCCGGTTGCCGCCGGACAATCGGGATTGAATGGGCTGAACTCCTGTTCCTAAAAGAGGACTGGGAGCAAGGAAAAACAGGAAAAAAGGTACTTAGTCACTGGGGTGAGGTGCTGCCCCTCTGCACAGGCTGTCCCAGCACCTCAGGGCTGGAGGGTGAGAGGAATGGGGGCCACAAAACCCCCTAAATGCAAACATTTAAGCCAGGAGGGTTCTGCCAGGAGGGAGGGAGCTGAACTCCTCAGCTGGGCTGTCCACGGGGATCCCTGGCCAGGTCTGATACTGGAACTGTGTAAATGAGTTGGTGTTTGTGATCCTGCAGAAGGGATCTGCTGCAGCAAGAGCCAAATCTTCTGACACTTCCAAGTTGATGTTTCTCACTCTGGGATGCAACAGCAGTGCCTGAAATTCTCCTAGGGCAGGAACTCCTCTGTGGCCTGTCTATAATTGGCCCTGTGACTTCTTGCCATAATAATTAAAGCCAAGCATTTAAATAAACTTTTGTGAAGATAATGAGTTGCATTAGGTGGAAATATTTGTATAAAATGGCAGTAAATAAATGACATTTCAGGGCAGAACCCAGCCCATGTTTGACACAGCTAGAAGCGGTTTTCTCCAAGACACAGATTATTCCATAATTGCTCCTTAATGAAGTTCTTGCCTCTTTCTTCTGAAGGGTTTGCCCTTGTCCAGAGCACAGGAGGAAGCAGCAGGTAATATGGAAATTATATGACCCAGGCTGGCACGTTTGTACTCATCAAAGCTCCTCTGTGATCAGTGGGTTTTGCACCCATAAAGAATGAGGACAATGCCCCGAAAATTGTCTGTAGGAAATACAGGGACAAATCCAGCCTATTCCTGGGATTTCAGGCTGGAACATTGTGAGTGATAATTACTCTGTAATCTTTCCAGGCACCTTGCTTTGGTTCCTGGAAAGTCTCACCTTTATTTACAGCTACAGTGGCAGTGTGTTAATTAAGACAGCCGAAAAAGAAGAATTTTTTTGGGGGGAGAGCTTTACTGCTGGATGCTAAAGGACAACTCCATGGAACACAGACTGATTGCTGGATGCTCCTTGAGGCCCTGCTCAGAAAATCTAAAGCATTGCTATCTTCCCTCAAACGCACAAAAGGTGCAGCTTTGGCTGGAAGCAGGAAGGAGCCATGGATTTAGGAGACATGTTGGAGGATGAGGATAACACAGGGCAAGAATGAATACTGAGATCCCTAATTTGAGTTTAGTTTTGGAGTGTGTCAATGTGATTTTGGTGCTAAAGGCACAGCATTCCCCCAGAGGGAGCTGGGTTAGGGGTGTCTGGGAGCATTTCCCGAATGTGCAGGAGGGTTTCTAGACAAGCAACATCTGGGACAGGATCTTCTGCAGAGTCCAGCCAAGCACCCTTCAGAGCCTGCTGTTAATCTGCTCTTTGCTGCTGGTAGAGAGCTTGGCTTCAGCCTCACGTGGCTTAAATTGTGATTTCTAACTCTGGAGGTGTGGGGACAGCACCTTTTAATCTGGATAAATAACAGCTGGATTTGGTGTGGTGGCTGTGGAGCTGCACTGCTGGAGAGATGGCTCAGGACTTTGTGCTTTGGACCCAGAAGCATCACTGAAGTCCAGCTCCTCACCCTGCACAAGACAACCCTCAAATTCACCAAACAACCCAGCTCCCAGATGAGATTTTTAATTAATTTACCTCTTCCTTTACCCTTTATCTGCTTGTACACCCAGGGGAGGGGCAGCTTGGGAGGGAATTTCAGCCCGTGCTTCTGCCAGGGTTGGAAACAAATGAAACAAGGGCGATGCCCTGGACGTGAGGATGACAAAGATTTGTTTTTATTGGGTGCTTCATTCCTGCTCCATTCCTGCCCTCCTGGAGCTGTCCTTTTACCCCTTGGGGGCTGTGGGGCAGAGGGTCAGTGCCTGACAGGACTGAAGCACCCACCTGCCCCTGTGCCAGGGGTGGCTCTCTGCAGCCCTTCCCAACTGCTCTGCCTTTCAGGGAGATCATTTCTGGCACGCTCTGTCAGGTTGCTTGATGTTCTTGCTGCAGGTAGTTGTGAAACAGCAGCTGTTCTGCAAGTGCCACTGCTGGGCTGGCACTCGTCCTGTGGGGAAGAGGGAGAGGGAATTAAGGACAGACAAGAAAAAGAGGGATTAAAGTCAAGGGAAGAGCCCTTTATTCTGTGGGAATTGAGTTTCACTCAGGTTTTCTGCTGGACAAGCCCATATTCTTTAATTTTTTTTTTTGTTGAAGCACGTCTGTTGTTTCCTCAGAAGGAAGAAGGGGTCACTTTTTCCACACTGCTGACGTGAGCAGTGAATCACAGTGCTTGTGGGAAGGTGCTGTCACTGGGACCAGGCACCTGTCAGAATATTTGCTGCCTTCATCCTCATGCCCTGAGGCATTTTTCAGCCCCCCGTGCCAAATATTTGGGTATACCCACAGCTCAGAATGCACTTCTGATGCTTCTGGAGGGGGATGGGCAGGAAGGATTGACTCCTTAAAGGTTTGGATTTCCAGGCAGTGCTGTAGCCTATGGATGGGAGGTGATTTTACTACAGGAAGGAAATGTGTCAGCACGGGATGGCCTGGAGGCCGAGAGGGATTTGCCTTGGTGCTCCAGCCACAGCTCTGGAGGGACAAGCAGAGAGCTCAGCAGGGTTTTTTGGATGCTGGGGAGCCTTGGTGGTCCTACCACAGCTCTGGAGGGACATACAGAGAGCTCAGCAGGGTTTTTGGATGCTGGGGAGCCTTGGTGGTCCTACCACAGCTCTGGAGGGACATGCAGAGAGCTCAGCAGGGTTTTCGGATGCTGGGGAGCTCCTGGGAGCTGGGGCTGGTCCTGCCCTGCCCGTGCAGGCGGGTGGAGCCTGTGTGGGAGTTCTGCAGCAGGGTTTGAACCCCAGCACTGAGCAAACACAAGCTGGGGTGCCCTGGCTCGCTGCACATCCTTCCAGAACTCATATCCTTGTCTTTTCCGAGGATTTGCAGCTTCAAGCCTGGCTGCTGTGGAGCTTCCCAGAGCTGTAGAAAAAATATCGGTGCTGCTTGGCTTTAGCTGAACACTGTCACCTATAAAGAATTTAGGTTTGTATGACATGAGCTGGCAAAAGAAGATGTTGTTTTTTTGCCTGATGGAAATGTTTGGATATCCACGCCGTGCAATTTCCTGCAGAAACGAGATACTGCCTGCACGAGTTCCCAAACTGTTTGTGTTCTAAAGCCTGGCTGAAGGTGCAGGTGTGCTGGGCTCTTCCTTGGATCTGCACCTCAGAGAGGATGGGCACTTCCAGGGTGATTGGTCCTCTCCTCCCCTGCTTGTGGCTTTTGTATAAACCTTTGCCACACATGGCAATAAATTTGTTTGCTGTTGGAAAGGAGTCATTGGAGAGGCTGTAGAATATCCAGAATATAGAAAAGGGCGCAATGGAAAGGTGCCCAATACTCAGAACACAACCCCCAGCTCCTTGTGAAAAGATTGAAGTTTTGTTCCGTAAATAATGACCAAGGGAACCTTTAGCTGCTCGTGTTCTGCTGAGTTTTGAACCCTAAAAAAAGAGGTGAGCACCCTCGGGGAGAGCAGGGTGGGCAGGCAGAGGGGACATGGCTGTGTGGCCACCTGTGCCTGCACAGCCCCATGGCTGAGGCCGGGGGGGAGCATGGCGGGGGCACGGGCAGGAGATGAAAAGCTCATCAGCAGTGATGTTAATTGGATGTGATGCTGGTTCCTGGCGTGGCCTGGCGGAGTGTGGCCGGCTCGAGCAGCCCCTGGAGCGTGAGCAATGGGAGCTGACAGCCCCTTTTGCAGGGCAAAGCCACGCTGGGGACACCGTGCACGGGCCAGACGGGGGCTGGGCTCCCTGTCCCCTCACCTCGGCTGGGTTGGTTTAGTCCCTCTGGGATCTTCCTGGCATTGATAAATTGTGGGTTTGAAGTCTTGGGTTAGGAGATGGAGGAGCAGCTGGGCTGCGCAAATGCAGGAGAATGCAGCAGCAGCAGCATTCCCACCAAATTTGGGCTCCAGACATCAGCCACCCACCCATGGGTCCTGCAGAGCATCTCTTGTGCCAGCCTGGGCTCAGCCTGTGCTGCGGTGGCTCTGGATGCTGATAAAGGTGATTTTTGGTTGGGGCTGTTGAGGGGGAAGGCAGCAGAAAGGTGTCTGCTTGTTTAGGAGGCACCGTGTGACTCCTGAGGGTTCTGCTCCAACCTTGTGAGGGAAAAGTAGATGTCAGACCTCTTAAAAGTTCTCTGTGAGACCCCTAAAAGAGCTTCTCTGGGTGAAAAGCTCTGGCCTGAGTGTAGGCCAGGGTCGTGGCAGTCCCTGTGATTTTCTTGAAACACGAGAGGAGTTTCTGATGTGCCTAAAGGCAATTCTGTGTAAGGCCACCACCCTTCCTGGGCTGGATATCCCGGAATGCTGCGATGGACAGAGGCACAGCAGCTGTCATTGATGGCTTCTTTGGGACATCAAACCCTCAAACACCCAGAAACTCTGCTGATTTTACTGAAAAGCAGTGCAGAAAATGTATCATTGGTGTTATTGGCCTGTTTGGGACATCAGAACGTTCAAACTCCCAGAAACAGTGCTGATTTTACCAAAAAGCAGTGCAGAAGATTCCTCAAGGAATTGTTTGCTGTGGGGGGCAAAGACATTTGTACACCTGATAGCTGAGGCTCTGAGGTGAGATTTGTCACCAATTTTAGAGTAAAGTAGGGAGATCCCTCACCTTATTCTCAGAAGGCTGTGTTGGGTGAGTTGGATTTTCCACAATGAGGTGCTTGGGGAGTTGAGATCCATCCTGCCCTGTGCTCGTGTGGTTGTGTCCAGCTGTTCTGAGGAAAAGGAGATCAGGGGAAATTCCACCCACTCAGCTGCCTGAGAGGAACAGATCCCTTGGGATGTGTTTGGAGGAAGAACAGGGCTGGAAGTGAGACAAAGAAGTACAGGTAATGTGTCCTTTGACATCACAGGGCACATCAGGGAGTTGCTGAGTAACCTGTGCAGTAATCCTTGGAAATGTGTGAGCAGAGTGAGTTGCTGCCTGTGCTCCAAGCTCTGCGTGTGGATTCAGGGCTGCTGTTGGCACCCAGCTCTTTGTTTCTAATCCTGATCTGAATGTGCTGAACCTACATTAGCAACAGAATCCCAGGTTGGGAGGTCTGTAACTATGGCAATATCCTCCAAACGTGACCCCTCCTCTCCTCATCTCCACGCTGGCATCGGCGAGCTGCCGTGGAAGGTGGCACTCCTTTCTTCTAGTAGTAATTCCACGTCAAAGAGGAAATATAAATAAACTCCCCAAACAAAAGAAGCAAGGAAAAAATAATTCTTTCAAACATTTGAGCAGGAACAATAGGGTAGGATATGCACTCTCTGGGGAGGGCTAATGGCTGAAACCGATAGGAGCACAGAGCTGCCTTGGTCTGTACCTAGCCCAGAGCTTGGCTCAGCGAGGATTATTTATAGCAAATGTTTTGGCAGAAGCATGTGTGACCTGCAGGCTCCCGGCGAGGGGAAGAGCTTTCCTGTGCTGTCTCTGGGATACAATAGACAATTATTTAGACACTATCTTTGTCTCAAGATATAAACAATTAAACGCTGGCCACTGATTTCTGCTCTGATGTTCGGGCCGTGCTTTCTTGCTTAGGGATTTGTGGGGAAGGCAAGGGTTTTTAAGAGATGTCGCAGCTGTAAAGTTCCTGAGGCATCTCTACCAAGCTGACTAATTGGGAATGCAGAGCAATGTCACAAACACCACGAAGCTGTTGCTTCCCAGAGGATGGCAGCCAGTGGTTCAGTGTTGTTCAGCTGACATTAATGGGGTGTGGATGGGTGTAGACCCCTGAATCTGCCTGTTCCATTGTCTTTTGGCTCATCACTGTGGTATTAAAGTACCTACAGCTGCTACTGGATAGTAATTAAATGTTCTTTCATATAATTAACTACTTTCAACTGACTGCTGAAGAGCTTAAATAATCTACATGTAATGGCAGATATTTCTGTATTAGATGGTGACAATTGGTGCCAAATAGCTGGGGAGGTTGGGGAAACAGCTATTGTGCATCAAAACAACCTTGGGCTGGCAGAGACTCCTTCTTCAGGCTCCCTCCTTTTTCTGGGGCTCCCTGTCCATCCTGGGTGCCAATACCTAAAGGATCCTTTTGGATCTCTTCAGGACTCGCCTCAGGTTTATTTTCAGTAGAGCAGAAGAAATTAGAATTGCAGAAAAGGGGAAATGTGGAGGAGTGTGCAAGGGGTGATTTTGCCATGGTTCAGTGGGCAAAGGGTGAATCTGCATCTGGTCTGGAGGAACATTTAGCACAGGTGCAGTGCCAGAGGGGTGTGGGCTTTGTGAGAAGCTTGGTCTGAAATTCACCTTCAGCAAGAACTGATCTATGTTTCATTGTTTCATTCCAGTTGTATTCCAGGCTTTTATGCCTCTGTGTTTTTATCTTGAGTTTCTCCTGCTGATCTTTGCACAAGGAGCTGGGTGCTGGCTCTCTCCCTTCCCTGTGTGTATGGAGCAGTTCCTGGCTTGGTGTGAGGTTTTAGGGCTCCATGTGCTGCAGAGCTCGGGACTGGCGCCCTGCTCACCTCCCTGCAGTGCCAGCCCATCTCCCACCAAGCCCCAGTGTGGAATTGGGTGTTTGCAGTGAGCTGCTCCCTGCCTGGCAGCACCAACACCAGCCCAGTTTGTCTGACAGATGCAGTGGAGCAACTCACTCTCCCTCGGCCGCAGGCAAAATGAGTCTCCTGCTCTAATTTCATTGTGTTTAGCCACCGCACAAACTCTAAAGCTCCCTGAAATGGGAAGGAAGTAATGTTTAAATTATACATGAGTGAGCTGATTTACTCAGCCTGAAGTTTTGAGTTCCATCCTTACAAACACAGGGCTAGAGCTATCAGTCTGTGCATCCATCCGTCTGCCCAGCGAAGATTGAATTAGCAGGAGCACAAATGCAGATCCAGGACTGTAAAAGCTTTGGCTTAAACCAGTGCAAACCGTGTGGGGCAGATGCTGCTGCCACAGGGAACGTGACATGTTTGCCTGGGGTTATCTTGTCTGCTACTCTGCCCTCAGTGATGGGGGAGGCCACTGCTGATGGATCCCTTCTGCCTCTGGCAAGTGGTGTAGTCACTGTCCCTGGAAATACTAAAAAAAGTGTGGATGTGACCCTTGAGGACGTGGTGTAGTGGTCAGCGTGGTGGTGGTGTGGTGTTGATGGTTGGAATCGATCTTGGAGCTTTTATCCAACCTTTATGATTCTGTGATTCTAAAACTCGGTGTTTTGATAGTGTCTATCCACTCCTGGCTGGGAAGGGATTCAGACTGCTGCCCTGTCTGCCTCCTGCTCCTGATGAAGGGCTTTAGCTTCCTGTGGAAGGGATTTTGCAGAGCATGGAAAACGCTGGTTCAATTCTCTGGTCGCTTCCTACGGGCACCGGCCCCACACTCCTTGGGGAGCCCGGCGCCGGAAAGTCGTAATTGCGCTTCTGATGGCCTGGAGATCCCTTTTGCAGATGTTTCACCCAGCTCTCTCCTTCCACCTCTATTGAAATAAATGAACAATCGCTCTGCAGTGCTGCCATGCCTGGCCTGGGCCCAGCGGCAGACCGTCCTCCTTGACCCAGAAACAGAGCATGCTGGATTTTTGTAGGGGCTGCAGCGGTTTGTGGGGTGGGGATCTGCCAGGTGGGCAAGGACTTGGTCATCAGGCTGCATCCTCAGGGTGTGCTCTGTGAGCAAACACAGCTCTGCCCTTGGTCCTTGGATGAGGCACCCGGAGAGGCTGAAATGTCTGCGGAGACATAAACAAAAAGGGGGAGAAGTCACGATTCTCTCCCTATTTGTTTGACCTAAATACACCGAAGTAACTGTACCCCCATGAAAGAGATAATTTCCTGACGCTGGAGAGCTTAACATCTGTTTCCTCCCATTTTTTTTTCGGTGGTAGAACATGGTAACGGAAGAACTGGCGGGGTTTTCTTTCCTCTTTTTCTTTTGTATAGCAAGAGGCGCTGCATGCTTGGGCTAAATACGCTCTCGGAGAGCAGACAGGTTTCTCTCAAGGGTTATAGGATCATTTGTTCTCTATTTTCTCTCCTTCCTGCCTCCCCCCCGCCCCTCCTGGAGACGAGCGGATACAGCGAAGCCCAGGCAGGACTTCCTTAGCTCAGCCGTGCCTTCTGGCAGGCTGCGCCGCGTGCCCTCTCCCCGTCACCCCCCTTCCCCGAGAAACAATGGCCAAAGGCTCCTTCTTGTTTGTTATTTCGGATCCTGCAGAGGAAGAGCAGAGTGGAAGATCGTGTCCCCGGGGGCCCTCGGTGCATTCCAGCCCCGGCGAGGCTGTCGGCGCCTGGGCTCCAGCCCTGTGGATGCTGGGGGGGGGACACTGGGTTTGGAAGCAAATGTAGCGGTGCTGAGAGGTGAGAGAATGGGATGGAGAGCCTTGGAGGGGTGGATGGAGTGCTTTTGTAGCGACTTTTCATGATACTGTTTGAACCCAGCAGCTTCTCCTTTGCCCTTGGGCTGTAGTGAGCCTCAGACCTTCTCTACCTCTGGCTACAAAACCCTCCCGGATGACCTTGGGTCTCTCCAGGTGCTTTGAGCCAGCAGCTCTGTGGTGTAGAGCACATTTCTGGCACGGGAGCATGTCTAGGCTGCCCCAAGGGCAACCCCACCACCAATTTCCTCTGTTCTCTTCAAAGGTTTGTTGTTTCTCAGGGCTCCAGTCAAAATAGTTCTCTCGGGTCACTTGATAGAAGGGATTTACCGTTTGCCTGGAACCAGGAATAGCATTCTCCAGAATTCCACAACACCAAGGCGTCACGGAATGGTTTTGGTTGGAAGGAACCATTCGAATCATCTTGTTCCACCCTATACTGTGGGCAGGGACACCTTCCACTATCCCCGGTTGCTCCAAGCCCTGTCCAGCCTGACCTTGGACTTCCAGGGATCCAGGGGCAGCCAGATCTTTTCTGGGCATCCTCTGCCAGTGCCCTCCTAGTGCTTCAGAGCTCTAAATATATTTTCTAAAAAAGTTACTTGTTCTTGTTGCCCAAAACCTGTGCTGGTCTGAAGAAGATTTCAGGGATTGTGTGGTGCCTGCCTGGCAAACAGCCTGAACTGTGTGCTGTTAAATGAACAGTTTTTTTCCATCATTAGGGTCTCTTGAGAAAACTCAGACCTTTCCTAATCAATGCTTCCTTTCCAGCAGGTCTTACGGCCCTGCTGCCTTTGGACCTGATGTTGTGGTTTAACCTGGTTTAACTTGGTTTAATACCCTGGTTTTGCTCTGCTTGTGGATAACTTGTGTAGGGCAGCTCAGCAAAAGGAGACTGCCCATGGATAGTGTCACTCCCTGAGGGGTGGCTTGTGACAGCCCTGATTGCTTGAACCTGATTCAGTGTCCTCTAAGTCCATGAGAATTGTCAACTTCAGTGGGTGTACCCTGTGCTGTTATTTCTGCTGTCTTCTGCTAAATCACACTGAAAAGGAGCAAAATTGCTCTCACTCCCACCTGTATCAGGCAGGAAGAGGCTGTTGCCAAGGGAATGTTGTGCAATCAAGGGTGAGATACAGAGCACCTATTCCTTTCTTAGAGATTGGGATAACACAAAAAATATGGGAAGAATTTGGAGGGGGGATCATGGCTGTAGCTACAGATGTTTGTGTAACACACCTGCTGCCCATGGCTAGGGATTTTATTAATCTCAGCTTATTTGTCCACCTGGAAAAGGAAAGTGAATTTTCAGGATGAAGGGCTGCTGCTTTTGTGATGGGAAGAGCAGGAAAAGGTAGGACCCACTCAGCCCCTGTCACTGAGCTGTTGGCAGTGTTTGATCGATAGCTGGAGTTATATAAAACCATCTTCCTCTCCAGGTGAGATTCTGTGTGTTTTGGAGAGCAAACACACAGAGCCTTTGGTCTCCAAACCTGGCTGAAGCACTCTTCCAGGGCTCAGGTAATCTGAGGGCAGTGGAAGAAGTGGAAGGTAATTGTGTTACCTCATGTTTTCTGTGGTTAAAGCCCTGCTTTAAGTGCTGGTAGTCCCAGCTCAGCTGCTGGGTGGTAACTTGCTACGACTTGACATCTGCAACTGGAGCTCAAGGAGGGAAAAAATAAACATGTGGTTGACAAGTGGTGTAGTTTTCTGGCTAATAGCTGTTCCCAAAGCGTATCTTCAAAACCTCTTTCTCCTGCACCCCAGAAATGTGAGCAGTGGTTCATCAGACGCTCTCAGGGCCGTTTTCCTCTACACTCTAATTTTATTTTGTTGTCATGGGCCTTAATGCCCCTGAGGCCATGTGGTTTGGTGGGTAAAGCCACCTTTGCCCTGCTTGGCTGATGGAAAGGCCAGGTTTCCCCCAGGCAGCTGCTGCAGGTGTTTGCACAGCGGCGAGCGCTGCGTTCGGCGGCTCCAGCGGGCAGTGGAGCGTAGCAGATTTTGGCTCCTGCTCAGGGACGACTGAGGGAAGCTGGCTGGAATTTGCCTTGGTGGTGGGAGGCTTTGCTCTGCGTGAGCCAGTGCCAGTCCTGGGGCTGGAGCCAGCTCAGGGGCAGGGCTGGGACTATGGGCACTGAGGAAGCTGTGCTGGGGGCTGGCTCCTGCCAAGGTCAGCTTGTGATTTTGGTGTGTGGAATCCTGCAGGTGTGACAGCGGGGAATTCAAACACCAACAAGGTGCTTTTGAAGATGGGGAGAGGTTCAGATGAGGCTGTGGTGGAAGGGAAGATGGAGAGGAGGAACCAAGCACTGGTCACAGAATGGGTCTTCTCTCTGCTTAGAGTGCTCGGGTCTGGCTTCATGGTGGCAGCTCTAATTTACATCTGGTTTAAAGCTGCTTAAAAAAATAATTAAACCTCCCCATATTTAATTTTAAAGCCACCCATGTGCCCTGTGATTCTGGATTCTGTTGCTTCTCTGGGGAGGGCTGTGCAGGATCTGTCCCTGGTTAGGGGCTCTCTTTTGCCTGCCACATGAGGAACAGCCTGTCTCCTCTGCTAGCATCCCTCCAAAGACTTCACAGGCAAGCCTCTTCCCTTTGAATCTTCTTTCCTCATGCAGGATCCACCCAGCCAAAAACAATAAAACATAAAGCTGGAGAGAGAAAACAAACAAAAAAAAGAAGACCGTTTGTGATTTCTGTCTTTTGCTGCCAGTTGGCTGCACGACTTGAAACAACTAAAACCCTCTTCTTTTTTCTTTCCCACTCCTTCCAACCCATTCCAATGTGTTAGTCTTTAAGTTGCAGCAGGAATGTCTGGGAATAACTCACATCCCAAAGCGTCAGCCTGAGAAATGAGGAGCTGGTCTCCTCCTCAGGCACCAGATGGAGGAACTGTCCTGTTCATCCCTTGTTTTTTTGGGAACAAAAGCTTCTGTGGTCTCTGCGGGGACCTAGGACAACACAGCTCCTGCATGAATTTCTGCAACAGGGTTTAAATGGAGGCAGGTGGTGCTGAGGCCCCAAAAGTGCCTGGGGAAGCAGGTGCTCTCTTAAAACCTCCATGGTGGAGAGCAGAAGAGGTTGAGGAAATAAATGGCTAAACCAGGGCAGGGCAGCATGTGGAGCATCATCAATGGACTTGGGCTTGGTGATTCTGGGGTGTAACAGGAGGTACCCACTGGGGCTCTGTGACTGCCTGGGGTGTGTTTGGGCTGGGGAACTGTGGGGTCTATTTGGCATGGCAAATACACATTTAAGATGTGTAATTGTAAGGTGTGTTTGGCTGTATCCAGGGGTGCTGTGTAGCTGTGGGGTGTATTTGGAAATTGATGTTTAGGCTGTGTGAGTGTGGGGTGTATTTGGCTCTGTACCATCAGGATGTGTCACTGTGGGGTGTATTTGGCAGGGCACATTTAGGAGCTGTAATTATGGGGTGTATTTGGCAGTGTACCTTTAGGATGTATAATTGTGGGGTGTATTTGACTCTGTACCATCAGGATGTGTAACTGGGGTATATTTGGCAGGGCCCACTTGGGCTGTGTCACTGTGGGGTGTAATTGAGTCTGTACTATCAGACTGTCACTGTGGGGTGGATTTGGAAGGGTCCATTTACACTGGGTCGCTGTGGGGTGTATTTGACTCTGCTGTCAGACTGTGTCATTTTGGGGTGTATTTGACTTTGTACTACCAGACTGTGTCACTGTGGGGTGTATTTGACTGTGTACTATAGGATTGTGTCACTGTGGGGTGTATTTGTACTATAGGATTGTGTCACTGTGGGGTGTATTTGGTAGGGTACATTTACACTGTGTCACTGGGATGTATTTGACTCTACTATAGGATTGTGTTACTGTGGGGTGTATTTGGTAGGGTACATTCAGGCTGTGTGGCTGTGGGGTGTATTTGGTAGGGTACATTTACGCTGTGTC
>JAHLSL010000175.1:6262077-6272448 GCA_025920805.1 Petroica traversi | reverse complement strand
GCTGTGGGGTGTATTTGGTAGGGTACATTTACGCTGTGTCGCTGTGGGTGTGTTGGGCACAGCCGGTGCCACCAGCGGCTCCAGCACAGCCCACAGCAGAGGCGGCAGCACTGGCAACACTCCACATGACTAAGAAAGGGCAGACATGGCCAAGAGGAGTGATGGGGGGATAAAAAAGGTGAGGAACAGCACTGAGGGCACTGGGGTTGGTGACGATGGTGAGGAGGAGGTGCTGGAGCAGGGGGATGATCCCTGGCAGGAGCTGTGGCCTGTGCAGGCCCCACGCAGGGGCAGGTTCTCCTGAGGGGAACGGGGCCTGTGATGGCTCCACAGGGCAGGAGCCGCACCTCTGGAGGCTCCACACAAGAACAGGGGCGTGTTTCTGGGCAGGAATTGTAGCCTGTGGAGCTGATTCCTGGCAAGAATTGTAACCACAATGGCGAAGGTTCTCCTGACAGAACCCGGGCCTGTGGAGGCCCCACAGGAGCATGGGACAAGTGAGAAGGAAGGACAAATATCATATCCTGACCATGTCTCTCCCAGTTCCCAATCCTTCTGCACCCCTTGGTAGGAGGTAGATCCCTCAGAAGATGTGAAGTTGGGCCTTGATGGGTGGAGGTAAGGCATTGTGTTGGCTTTATCTTCGTATCTCGTTATCCAAATCAATTGGCGATTAATCAAATTGACAGCGATTGGAGAGGGATCATCGTATTTTTATAGCAGCCCATCAGCTTTTTCATCTTATTTCTCCCATTGCCTTGGTTGGGCAGCACAGTGAGTGGACATCTGGCAGCCCAACACAGCAGCAAACACTCATTTCTGCTACCCTAAGCACCGCTGGTGCCAAAAATGCTTGGCACAACCCCTGTGGCAGGGCTCGTGGAAAGCCAGATGACTGTTGTCCATAAAAAAGTGGGATGCTGGTTGTTTCTGTTGGCTGTGCTCTGCTTCCGTGGTGCCTCTGCCATCCGGGGCAGTTCTCACGGGTTGTCCCGTGTTGGAGGCAGACGTGGTGGCAAGGTACAAACAGATTTCTTTGACTGAATGCAAGGATCATGAGATGGTCAGGGCATTAGCTGCTGCATTAACGACCTTAGTTTCAATCAAAACAGCAAGTTTAAATGGTTTTAGCAGATATGGGGACTGTGTGTGGCTGGTGTGGCTCTCCCACTGCTCAGGGGAAAGTGGAAAGTTTCTCCATTGTCAAACCCATGTCTTGGGGGCTCACGATTTCTTCCTTCTTCCTCTTAAGGGTAGGATTGGAAATTGAGGGAATTTAACCTTGTTGAGTGCCTGGCATGTGGTGCTGCTTTATAGACAGCAAAACCTGGACCAGCAGGTCCAGCCCCAGGAAGCTGTAATTTCAAGACAGGGCAGATGTATCCCAGAGGAAGGGAAGCTTTAGGATCTGAGCAGGAGTTCAGTTGTATTCCCACAGGTGGTTCAGAGTGGTTTCTATTGCTGTTCCATATGGGGGAATTGTATTTTTAATCCTGTCCACTGGAACTCACTTGAGGAGAATGTGTTTTGTGTAGGGTTGAGTGGTGGCCAAGCAGCTTTCATTGAGCAAATCAGTTCCAGGAGGGATTCCCATGCCGGTGCCATTGCTACAGTAGGAAAACCTGGCTTGGATATTCCATGAGTTTTCTGATGTTGTGGTATTTCAGAATTGCATCGCTTCCAAGAAAAGGCTCAGCCTGAGTTTTCTTTGAATGCCTGCCTGGAGAGACCAAACTATTGGGAGCGTGGTGCCAGTTCCTGGCAGATGGGGATGGTGGAGGTGACAGTGTCATGTGCAGGGACACTCACTGGAATTTCCTCTCTCCTCTCTGCCATGAACTCCGAGCATTTAGAGTCTCTGCGACTTGCAAAATGGAGATGTGATTCATGGGATTCTGAGCATACTTTGTGGTAACTTTATTAGTGCAGGAAGTTTATTTGTGGTCGCTAAACGTTCAGTCATTTAAGTCGGATTTAAGTAGCTTTAAAATTTATATGGTTTGGAAACAAAATTTCAGCCTTCCTGAAATCAATGGGGAAAACCACTGGGATAAGATTTGACTTGCGGTGCTTTAAGAAACGTGTCTTCCAAAAGTTTTCTGCTCCTAATTGCATCCCTTTGTTCTTTTCCCCTAAAGTCTTGTGAAGAAAGCAATCTGAGGACCATGCATCCGTGACTCCTGGGAGCAGCCTGTGCGCCGGGGCAATGGAAGTTCTAGAGGGCCGCCAGCGCACTGCTTCCGTGACCATTCCCAATGGATTTGCCAACAGGATTTTCCAAGGAAACATGGAAGGAGGGAGCACTGATGCCTTGGAGGCCTGTGGTGCTGAGCACTGTGCCTCTGGTGATGCCATCCCCAGTGAACAGGAGGAAACTCACAGGTATAAGAAGACGACCAAGGGCAATCGGATCTGGAATTTTGTCAGGCGAAGGAAAGGGCTCTCCACGAATAAAGACAGACCCCAGTCCATGATCCTGCTGGGAGTTACCTCGGAGGTCTCAGAGTTAAAAAAGCCATCCTTCATGGACAGGGTACGCTCGTCAAAAAAAGGGAAGATCCTCCAGGACGTCCAAGAACGTGGATTTGAGAGCATCCAGAGTGCAGGATACATGTGATGCTGAGGAGGACCTCCCCTGCAGTGGGCAGAGAGCTGTGTATAGGGTTAAGAAGCTGGGTGATGGCAGGAGGCCCTCCCGCCACTCGTACGCGGGCTACATCGAGGATTTGGACTCTTCTTTTGAGGACATAGAGCTGAACATCAGCATTCCTGAACTGGATGCCACTGAAAGTAAATGTCTCAGGGATATCAGTGGCAGATTACACGGTGAGGATAATGATGGTAACTGCCACAGGACACCAGCCAGGAAGAGCGAGTCTTTGAATTTTGAACACGTTAAGAGTCCTGCAATTACAGACGGGGACAGTCAAAAGAGGTGTGCTGTGCTCCCACAGGAGAGCAGGAGAGGAAGGAGCTCTGATGTCTGGAGCTATCTGAAAGGAATTTCATTAGCCAGCAAAGATAATTCAAAGCTCCCAGATCAAAGGGCCGAAACCAATTTCCAGAACTTGGAAAATACAACTGATCATTCCGCTCCTTACTTTGACTTTGATACGAGATGTGAGGAGAATCTCAGCCAGCGGAAAAAATCAAACGGTGCTGCCAAAGCCACTCACTTTGGGGGTGTTGTGAGGTTCTTAACCAGCATGGCCGAGGCAGCTCGGCGGCTGCGGGGCTCCTCGAGGGCGTTTTCCCCCGATGAGAAGAGGCCTCAGCGCAGTTTCCGGGGCCGCAGGCAGGATGTGACCTCCCCCAAAGAAGGCTTGGTTATCGAGACTGAGAGCGCCAAGGCCTTCTGCACGGTGGGAGCCTGTCTGCAGTCCCCGGATTCAGGCACGTGGGAGAACGTGAGCGTTGAGAGTTTAGCAGGGAAGGAGCCCGGGCAGCACTGCAAAACCACGGATGGGTTGAAAGATGTTGGTTCCTCTGGCCTGGACAGTGGGAATGACAGGCTGAATGAGACCTCTCTTTCTACCTTTGGGCCAGAGCCATCTGTGTCTCACCTGGCAGAGCTTGCAGATGGCTCTTTCACTGAGCTGAACAGCAAAGAGCCCTCTGAGGATTTAGTTGAAGTTCCACAGATGGCTCTGGCTGAGCCGATTCAGGACTTGGGCCCTACTCCAGAGAAGACCCAGGTCATGGCCAGGGACCTGCCACCTTCTCATGGTCTTCCTGTGAATAGTCTGGATGCTGTGGACCTGGGCTGTTCTCCAGCTGCCAGTGGGGACTTGTCTGCAAAAACTGAAGTGCAGACCCACCTCCCACAGGTATTGCCAAGTAAACTTGATTCTGGGGATGTGGTTTGTGCCCCAGTGGTTGCTAAAGACATGGATCCATCTCCAGCAGTTGCTCAGGAGCTTTCAGAGACACAACTGGATAGTCAGGACTTGAGAAATCCTGAGCTGCCTTTGCAAAACTTGTCTGGAGGTGAGCTGGAGTTTCAGGACACTGGCAGTACCCTGGAGAGGGTTGTGGGCAGGGACCTGCCACCTTCTCCAGATCTTCTTGTCAGTAATCTGGATGCTGCAGATCTGGGCTGTTCTCCAGCTGCTGATGGTGCTTTTCCTGCAGTGACTGAGGCTCAGACCCACCTTCCACAGACATCACTGAGTAAACTTGATACTGAGGACGTGGCTTGTGCCCCAGTGATTGCTAAAGACATGGATCCATCTCCAGCAGCGGCTCAGGAAATTTCAAGGACAGAACTGGATAATCAGGACTTGAGAAATCCTGAGCTGCCTTTGCAAGACTTGTCAGGAGGTGAGCCGGGGATTCAGGACTCGGGCAGTACTCCAGAGGCATCACAGGTTGTGGGCAGGGATGTTCCACCTTCTCCTGTGAATAAGCTGGATACTGTGGGCTTGGGCCATTCCCTAGCTTCCAGTGGTGACTTCTCTGCAGCACCTGAGGCTCTGATCCACCTTCCACAGGCAGTTCTGACTGAAGAGATCCAAGATATAGTCAGTACTCTGGAGAAGAGTCAGGTCATGGGCAGGGACCTGCCACCTTCTCACGACATTCCTGAGAATATTCTGGATGCTGCGGACATGGGCTGTTCTGCGGTCGCCGACGTTGACTTTTCTGTAGTGACTTTTTTAAAGTGTTCCACGGTGAAGAGACAGGGTTTGGAACAGCCCGGTGGCCGCATCAAAAAGCGGGGAACCGCTTCATTCGTGGAGCAAAACTCTGTGGAGGTCATGGACAGAGTGGATGAATTTGAGTGCAGCACAGAGTGCAGGCCCTTCCAGGTGCACGTCTCGAGGATCGTCTCCTCTGGACGACTCAAAAATGGAAAGGTAGGAGCAACTTTGTGAGATTTGCAATAAAACCATGCTGTTGTACATCTTATCCAGCTGGTTTGCACTTGAAAGCATTTTTTTACATCCCTCATTGGGTTTTCCAGTTAAGGAGATTGTTCTGTGAATGGTGGCAGCAGACACAGCTTTTATATCAGTCTGAGCTCTTAAATCTCCAGAGCTGCTTCTGCCATGACCCTTTGAGTGTATCAGTGTCTCTCAAAGAGGGTGTAGCCATTTATACATTTCTAGACACTACCTTTAGTTTTTTTTCTCTCTGCATTTAAGTTCATTTGAAGTAGAAGCTCCCTAAGAAGAGGGTTTTGCCAAATTGAGTTAAGTGCTCTGTGGGCAGACAGAATTCAGCAATTGCACTTTGGTCTCTCTGTTTTCTTGCCTAAATTAATTGTAGGATTGATGAAGTGGTGATGAATGAGAGGTGGGCAATGCTGGTGGCTCCAATCACTGCAGGATGTTCCTGTCTGGTACGAGCAAGTCTTTCAAAGCTCTTAAAATCCTCAGGACATTTAATTGCATTTTGAACTAGTTCTGGGTGTTACAAATTTGTCTTGTCCAGGTTATTGCTAGGAAACCTCAGAAGTCCTTTGGAGCCAGTGTGAAGCCCAGCTTTAGGGTTCCTTTGGGTACCTGCTGGTTAGCTGGGGCTGGAATGAGGACTCTTTATTTTTTCAAGGTGCCAGATAGAAAAATCAGATTGATTCTTGAATAAGCTTTCTCTTTTCCTTTCGGGTTTGAAGAGACAAGAGTTATTCCAGAGGTGGTGACATTGTTCCCTGTTGGAAAAGGGGTCACAGTAACTTCTGAGCCAAGAGGGGAAGTGTTTGAAAATTGGCAGCAGATTAGAAATGCTGTGGGGAAAAAATCTGAACTTCTGACTCGCAGCTAAAACAGGCAGCAGTATTGTTAGCTATTCCTGGTTTTGTTTTTTGCTCTGTTTTGTGTAATACAAAGAATTACAGAAGCTCTCTGTGTAATCCCAGGCGCTCCAGAGGAGTGAGTAGTGGTTGGTCACTTCTTGGGATTTCTGGAAGAAACATTTTTAGGAGGAACTCGTGAGGCCTGAGGTTTGATATCCCTTCACAGGGACCAAGCTGAAAGTGTTCTGGGCAGGAGCAAGATGAGAGAGGCATGAAAGGATGGAGTGGAGCAGTGGGAAACACCAGCACTCTTCTCCCAGAGCAGCCACATCACTGCTGGTAGGGCCGGGGCTGCCTGTCTGATCCCAGGGCTCTCAGGGCACAATCCCAGTGCTTCCCAGCTCAGCTGTGTGAACAGGAGATGCCCTAAGCCCCAGCTCAGCTGTTGCAGCTTACAAACATTACCAAGAAACTTAAATATGGTGCTTGAGATAACTGGGCAGGAAACCTCCCCCGAGTTCCCGAGAAGTGTGGCGATAGCACACGACCTCCGGGCTGCTGCATTTCCTCTGGCTGCCTCCTGGGCAGGAGTTGCAGCGGGGTGGGAGGGAGAGCAGAGAGCCCCACCTGGGTTGTGGACACCCCTTGCACCCCAAGAACTCCTGCTGCAGGTTTGGGAATGCACAGCGATCTGGTGGTGGCATCAAACCCAGAGCTAAAGGAGGGATCTCCTGGGCAGGAAGAGCCCTGGAGAGTCTGCCAGCAGCTCCAGTACAAATGACCTGAGATACCCCAGGGATTTGCTCGCCTATCTCCCATCAGGGAGCGGCACTCGGAAACACTTCACCAAAAATAAACATGGAAGAGGAGTAACTTCAGCCTGAGCGTGACAGTAGCAGCAAACTCCAGCCTCTTATTGTTTTAGGGCTCAATCCATCTCTTTGCTGGCAGCTGCTCCTCAGGACGGTCGCTGGCCCCGCTGCCTGCACTCCGGGCTGCCCTGATTAACTCTAGGGTTTGTATTTCAAGGGAAGTGCTCAACCACAGGCAGGGAGAAGATGCTGCCAGGACGGGGTGGCTTGGCCAGGCTTGCTGTGAGCAAGTTCCCCAGCACTTTTACAGTGTGTGAGCAGTGTAGGGCAGAAAGCATTTACCAAGTACCTTAAACATTGTCCCAAAAAAAGCATTAAGTGCCTGCTCCCATGGGGGCTCCTGTGGGGAGATGGTGTGAGAGGCTGAGTCTGGTGTAGCACAAGGGGTGCTGGAGTGAGATTTAGGGGATCTATACATTAATTCTGTCAGTAAGTAAACCTGTTTAGTTGTGTCTTCAATTAATGCTCCTGGTTTTTTACTTTCCTGGTCTTGCCTTTTAAAATCTTTGGGCAGGAGCTGAGTGATGTTATGGACAGGTAGTTGGGTAGGATTTGATCCTGGTACTTTAAAGGAAATAGCACTGCAGCAGCATTTAATAAGAGCAGCTGCAAAAAGGTAGAAAAGCACGTCTGTGATAGTTGCTTTCAGACCCCATCCCAAACTGTCATGCGTTCCGGGAACTTGTGAAACAGTGAGGATAAAATGTTTTGAAGAATTGGAAGAACAGAAAAGGTCAAAACAAATTGTCATTTGGAAATGCATTGCTCCATTTGTGCTGCTGCAGCTTTGGACTCACAGTGCCATCCTTATTCTGAGATGTGAGAAATGGAGTGAAAGATGACATGGAGGTTTCACTAGTTTTTGGACAGAATTTCCATTTTCCATATCTCTGCTGAAGTGAATTATCCTCATCCCACCTCTAAAAACACCACAGCATCCCACCAGGGAACCTGCTGCTGCAGGAAGTCAGGCGTAGCCCTTGGAGTTAGTTTCCAGTAGCTTGAGATGATGCTTAGATAGGAAGCAGCTTTGATACCACGTGTTTTGCAATTCCAGCTTTCAGGATTCCAAGCTGGCTGAAATTTCCGTGGTTTGTGGGTGATTTGATACCTCCTTTGGAGTGACATGAGGAAAGCTTGCAAAATAGGCATCTGAATTCATATTTCAGGTATCAGTTTGGAGTTTTTAGGACCCCGTTTCAGATTTATTGCTGGCAGAGAGATCTGCCATAGGATGAGGTCCCAGTTTGCCCCAGGGTCACAGGGAGCATCTTGAAGCCTCTGGGCTCGTGTCACCCTCGCAGTGACAGGGCTGAGAGTTTTCACTGCAGTCTTTCTGTGCCCTCTGCTGGCTTGTGTGGGAAATAAGAAGGATTTTTATGGAACAGAAAGCCCAGGCCTTTTCCTTGGGGTTCAGAATTTTATCTCCAAAGGGTTTGCAGGCTGCAACTTGCTGCTGGCTGTTGTGACTGCATAAAGACCCTGTCTGGGTTTGTGAGGCTGTTCTCTGGGGGAATTAGGATTGCCAGAAGTGTGAAAATGAGATTTCTACAGGCTTGGCAAAAGCTTTGTGTCCCACAGGGTGAGGTGCCAGGCTGGTGGGATGCTGTGTTTGGTTTCAGGGCTCTGTAAGGGCCTGTGTGCTCAAAACTCCTGCATCACTGCAGATATTTCTGCAGAGCAGCTGAAGGTTGTTCCTCCGAGTCCTGGAGGATCCAAACTGTCCCAGTGCCACAAAGGCTGTCCCTGGTGCAGTGTGCTGCTTCTCTGAGTGGCCCACATGGATATGGGGGCTGTGAGGGCACGAGGAGGTTTTTGGGGTGCTCTGTGTGGGAAGACAGGAGCCTCTCCCTGTGCAGTGGGTCCGACTGGAAGTGCAGGATTGCTGATTTGCCTGAGCCTGCGCATGCCAGGGGATGGCTTTGCAGATCTGCTGCCTGATAGCTGGGGCACAGCTCAGATCCTCCCACAGCTTTGGGGTTTGGCTTTAGTGCAGCTCCAAGTGCATTTCCACAAGAGGAGGATCCAGCATGTTCCCTTTTCTGTGTTTGTTGAGAAATTGCAGGTGATGCCCAGCAGGTTCCTGGTGACCTTTAGCTTGAGATTGTTTTACTGTGGGAGCAGCTGCAGAGATGGGATTGCTGAGTGGATTTATCCCTTCCCTCCACTGCTGAATGATACTGACCAAGAAATGGTATCTGGGAGAGTTGATCTTCAGAGCTTTCTTCATCTCCTGGTTATTCAGCTCCTGGGCTGTGTCTCAGCCTGCTGTAACAAAAGACTTTATAGTCCTTCCAAATGAAGAATCAGTACTTTACCTTCTAAATCCTTCTGTTGCCAGAAGGCTGCTGTATTCCTGCCTCCAGCGAGGTGCAATTTACTTGCAGAATGAAGATTTTGGGTATTTATGGCTTTTAATATGGTTGCGTCTGACAATCATTTTATTTTTAGAGGAGACAAAACCTCTAAAGCCTATTTGCAAGCTGTTCAGATTCTTGTATTCATAATAAGCAGGAGGTGCTAGCAAAATCTTGAATTAAAGCCTATATTTAGTGCTATCTATAGTGGGGTAGAGGTTTTTTTTTTTGGGAAATGTATTTTTAACACTGTCAGGGAAAGGCAGGTTGAGTTTGCAAAGCTGATAGGCTTTGCATGTGTATATAACCAGCTATGGAGCACATGGATAATTCAGATTCCCACATGTTTTCTGTAAGCATGTGGTGTGTCTTTTCTTTATCCCATTCCCAGCCTCAAAAGTTACAGCAGGGCTTCAGAGTAGGGATGGGAAGGGGCACTGCTCGCCTTGTGCTAAAGGGGCTCTGTGCCCAGAATTCCATGGATGGAAGGTTTTCTTTGGCTTTTACCTCCTCCCAGCTGTTTTCCAGCCAAGAGAAGCGTGCTGGCTCACTGGATGTGATGCTGGTGCTGGGAGGTGGAGCCTTAATTCATCCACAGCTTTCCTTTGGGGTAATTACAGCCTGTCTGCCTTGTTCTTCATCTGTAAATGAAAATAACAGCACATCTGTGAAAATGAGCTGCTGGAGTCTTGAGGATGGATTCACCAAAGCATTGCAGGCACCCAGATATTAGCAGGCTCCTGGAAGTGTGACAGATGTGTCTGATTGAGCCCAGATACCTCCCAGAGAGGAACACCTCCTGTTTGCTTCCCCTGACCTTTGTCAAATGGCTTTTCTTCTGATTTCTTGACTGTAAGATTATACACAAGGCTTCCACGGTGTCACATGTCACAGAGAATAAAATGAGAAATAGGAGTTGGAATTGTGATGTCTTTCAAAGGAGCATTCCATTCTGCAAAATGTCACGGTATAGTTGTCATTTTCAGGAACTTTTCCTCCTGGAATAGATTAATAAAAGTTGGAGGGAGGAAAATGCTGGCATTTTTTTCCACTTAGCTCTAAATGCCAATTCTTTGCATTAGTGTTACCAAGCATTAAGGTATCACTGAGGTATTTGACTGTTTTATGGGTGCTTCGAGCAATTGCAATTGTTTTATTCGAGTAAATACTTTGTAGGCTGTAGATGCAAGGACATGTCTGGTTAGCTGTTGTCATCAGCGAGCTGCCAACCCATTTGGATGCTCTTTGCTGTCCCTTGGAAGCCCTGGCTGGTACAGGGACCTCAGCACCAGCTGATTCCTTCCCTGTGTGTGCTCCTGCTGGGACATGGGAGTGGGAGAGCAGCCTCACCCCCAGAATGTAGAGCAGCAGGTGGGTCTCCATCAGGGTTACTCCCAAAATTCAGAGC